>CM042906.1:18455066-18872566 GCA_023653625.1 Triadica sebifera
TGTCATTTTTGAATGGACATATAGATGTCAAACAAGCTTTGATCAACTTAAGGCAATATTGACTGAAGCATCAGTCTTGATTCAGCCCACTCCTGGGAATGATTTTGTCATGTATAATGATGTCAATCATAATAGATTGGGTTGTGTCTTTATGTAGGAAGAAAAGGTGATTACATATGCATCCAGACAGTTTAAACCATATGAGCTTAATTATCCGACATACGACTTGAAGTTAGTTGCTATAGTCTTTGCTTTGAAGATTTGGAGACGTTATTTGTATAGGAAAATATATTATAGTTATACTTATCATAAGAGTCTTAAGTATCTTCTATCACATAAAGAACTGAACTTGAGGCAAAAAAGATGGTTGAAGTTGATTAAAAATTATAATTGTATGATCGACTATCAGCCAAGGAAAACTAATGTGGTTGTCGATGCATTAAGCAGGAAGATTTTAGCTGGTATGATATAATGATTTTCCTTAGTTTGTGCAATATAAATAGTGGGAGTAAGATTGTATGCATATAGCTAACTCTGATAACGACAAAGATGCGAATGGAATATACTTTGATACAAAGAATTAAAGAAGCCCAAAAACAAGATGAGAGATTGATAAAGATAGCTGAAGCTACAGAAAAAAAAAGGCATGAATATTAGATGAAAAGATATGGGACAATATACTTCAGAGATATAATTTACGTGTCAAGTATAAAAGAATTAAACTTAGATATCTTAAAAGAAGCACACGATATGGTATATACTATGCATCCAGGTGGGAGCAAAATGTATCAAGATTTGAAAGCTCAATACTGGTGGCCACGAATGAAGAAGGATTTTATCAGGTATGTCACAAATCAAAGTTGAACACCAGTTACCCGTAAGATTGTTGTAACCAATACTTATACCGAAATGGAAATAGGAGAGAGTCACTATAAATTTTGTTTTCGGTTTGTCAGTGACTCAGAAGAGACATGACACAATATGGATAATAGTATATCAATTAACCAAGTCAGCGTATTTCTTACCAATAAAGATGGACTACTCATTGAACAAGCTGCCTGAAATTTATATAAATGAGATCGAGAGATTGCACATAGTGTCAGTGTCCATCATTTCTAATATAGATCCCATATTTACTTCGCAATTTTAGAAAATTTTATAGCAAACTTTGGAAACCCGACTCAATTTTAGTATTACATTTCATCCACAGATGGACTAACAATTAGAGCGGGTTATTCAGCTATTAAAAGACAAGATGAGAAGTTGTGTGCTCGAATTTGAAGAAAGTTATGATTGATAGCTCTTATGGAATTTGCCTATAATAATAGTCATTAGACAAGCATAGATATGGCTATTTGTGATGCATTATATGGAAGAAAATGTTGGATGTCGATTTATTGGACTAAACTAAGTGAGAAAAGCTAATAGGGTTAGAGTTAATACAACTGACATAAGAAAAAGTTAGAATTATCAAGGAAAAGACAGTTCATGATCGATAGAAATCATACACATATCTAAAAAGGCAAGAAATAGAGTATGTTGTGTGAGATAAAACGTTTCTTAAGGTTTTTCCTTGGAAAAAGTGTTAAAGTTTGCTAAGAAATGGAAGTTGAGTCCAAGATTCATTAGTCCCTATGAGATTTTAGAAAGAATCAGGTGAGTGGCATATCAATTAGCCTTTCCACCAAAGCTTGATAGAATTCATAACGTGTTTCATATTTTGATGCTAAAGAGGTATAGATTAGACCCAACTCATATTATTCCAACCAATGATATAAAAGTGCTGGAAGATTTAACATATGAAGAAGAATCGGTAGCCATCTTAGCACGTGAAGAAAAGTTTCTATGGAACAAAAGAGTTCCTGTAGTTAAAGTGTTGTAGCGGAACCATGCCATTTTAGAAGCCATGTGGGAGAGTGGGGAGATTTTGAAGAGACAAAATCCACAGTTGTTTGGTACATAATAAATAGGTAAAATTTTGAAGGCGAAATTTATTTTAAGGGGGAGAGGATGTTATATTCACTAATTTAGACTCTGAGTCGCACGTGTCGCTAAATAGACACTTTGGATTGATCGAATTTTGACTAGATAATCGTTAAAATAAAGGTAAATAATTATAAAAATACATAATAAAGTGTTTAAAAATGTTAAATTACAATAAAAAACCCAATGTAAAATTTTAAAAAGCTTTGGGATAAATTTATAATTTACCAAAAATTGGAAGATTAATGGGGATAATTACCTATTAAATGCACAAATTGGACATTAAATGGAGAGTTGGTCGGCCACCACAAATAAGAAGAAGATTACCATGTTAACTTATCAAAATATCAAGATATTAAGTCATATAAGGTGGGACCCATAGGAAGACTTTCCTCTTTTCTTCTTATTTCCTTCTTCCTTATCTTATTCTTCTTCTTCTTCTTATTTTTTTACACCATAACTAGCCCCCACATTATTCCCATATCCTCTATCGTTAAACCTTGCTTCCAGTGAGAGAATGAGAGAGAGTAAAAAGAAAGACAAGATAAGGCCATATTCATGCACAACTAAACTTGAGGAAGTTAGAGAAAATAAAAAGAAAAAGAGATAAGAAAGAAAATAGGAGAAATAAATCTCTAGGATTTCATTCATGGGAAGAAAAAGGCGAAGGTAAGGTGTTCTTTTCCTCCTCTTTAATTTTCTCTAAAGAAAAATAAGTTTTTGAGCTCATTTAGAGCTTGTTTTCAAGAGAGAGCTAGAGTTTAGAATTTTAAAAGAGATAAAATAGGGTTTAGAGAGGTATAATGAAAGGAAAGTTTTTAATGATATTTTTATGTATTTTAGGAGCTCAAGTTGAGAAAAACAAACTCAAGGAAGCAAAAGGAAAGAGAAAGCAACATAAAGAGCTAGAAGAAGTGGAAAGTTTTAGCTAAGTGCATGACTTAAGGAAATAGTTATAAATTTTTATGCGTTCATATGATTTAAATGTCTAACATGTTAGTTGTAATTAGAATGGATTTAGTTTTGTAGTTTTTGAATGAATTTGGTAAAAATGAATTATGTTGATTGTGTGCTTCTACTGGATTTTTAAGGAACATTTTGTATATATATTATTATATCTTAAGTTTCAAAAGTCATATTTGTGTGTTCTTTACTAGGTTTGAAACTTAAAACATAGGGTTAAAACTTTTATAAAGAACATGAAACCTTTTTTTGATTAACTATACTTAATTTGGGCATTAATATATAACCTGAAATTTATCTCGAAAATTCTAGGCAGAATTTCAGTGAATAGTTGATATTCAAATGTCTATAACTTTTGCTACATAACTTAGAATTAAGTTATTCAAATTGCATATTAAAACTAAGATACAAAGTATAATTTCTAAAAAATTATTTAATTTTAGTCGGAAGAAAACTGACCCCAAATCAAGATCTAAAATGAAGTATAAAATTTTTCTGTAATAGGGCAGAATTATTATGCCAATAATGACACATTTATTATACCGATGATGACACTCATATTATGCGCAAGTGACAATTTTATTATACCTGGATAGACAACTTCGTTATCATGATTATTGATTCATATGTATTATAGGCATAATTATATTAAAAATGATATAAAAAGTATTATATGAGTTATACTTGTTAATTTCTTATATATGCAAACGAACATGATATGATGATGTGATTAAATGAAATAACCATATAATGCATGCATGTATAGAAAAACATATAATAGTATGACATATATATAAAATGGAAAATAGATATATATTGCATGTAATATAGTATATTGTATTATTTATATATACCACTAAATATAATACTTAGTGTAAAAAATTTTCTCACGCAAATATAACAAGGATAGACAATTGACAGTAGAAAAAACTAACGGAAACCTGTCAAGTACAGCTGTTACAGTTCTCACAATCGATTTCACGTCTTGTGTTCTTTTTGTTATATATTTCCTTTTTACAATATTTGTAAAGTAAACTATGTGATTTGCACAAGTACAAATATTTTGTATATAAAATGTGTATGATTTCTTTTATTACTCAATTATTGTGTGTGTGAAGTTTTAGAAAAAAATAAAATATATGTTATGCTTTTCAATGATTTACAAGTATATCGTTTAGTGATTTTTATGGAACAAAAAATTTAATAGTTGTTTTACGGTAAATTACAGAAAATTTGATTACCGCTAGTAAAACTAATCCCAAGTAGAACAGGCTAATGTCTCTATTTTTATTTATTTAATAAAATAATTTACCAGCTGTTTTTGTCAATCTTCAAACTCGCAAACTCGATAATTGTATAAATACAACAAAACTCGCTTTTAACACTTATTAAAATGAACACTTCGTTTTACAAAATGATTAAAATCCTAATGCGTAAGACTATGAGACTCCGTCGACTTCGGTATTTGAATGTTATGTGGATACTGTATTTGAGAAATAATACCTTAAAAATGGTCTTTTCAAATTTTGATCTTGGAAATAGAAATTGAGATGTGGCATTGATTGATGCATAAGCCTTCCTTTTGCATGCAAAGAATTTTCAACATGTGATGAAATGTCTTCTTATGATTTATTCCACCATTGTTGAAACTTCTAACTCATTTTTCCTCATATAAGAATTCACATGACATTCAAGTATCGACTTAGGACTGTAACAATTTGTAAATATAGAAATTTTTATGATGTAAAAATTTAATTTGGTTTTGGAAATTTAGGTAAGATACCTTAAATAATTTTTTTTTTCTTTTTCCATTTCAAAACTCCACCTATCAATAGATAATACTTGATTGCATCTGTTTTTTTCTTTTTCTTTTTTCTAAAAAATGAAGAATAAGATTTGATTGGTCGAAGTAGTGGATCGCGGTGAAATATGGGCCAGAAATAAAACCGTTGAGATGCTACCCAATTAAAAACGTCCGGGTTCGAATCTAAACCCAATGGTTGCTTGCTGGCTGTTTGGGATATATATAATCTGGTATAATTAAGAGAATAAAAAAATTTCGGTATTGTCTTAAAAGCTGGAGATTTATAATTCTAAATCTTATATTATATTGAAAAAATATTTATATATTTTTTTGTTTTGAAAATTCAGAATAACTTGGTACGATTCTTCAAATCTTTTAATACTAAACAATATGATGCAAAACAATTAAGTATTTAAGTATTTTGAACTAAATAAGAAATATCTAAAATCTAAATTTACTTGATGAATTGATACTTAATAGTATTATAAGAAATCTACAATCATCACACAAAAATACTCATAATAAATGATAAATTTTTGAAGAGTAAGAAAAATTCATAAAAGTATTTTCTCTGGGTCATTAAGTTAAAGAACAAAAATGCAATTTTTTCTTCGTAGGTGCAAGTTTATGCAGAAAAGACTAACCAAACTCAAGAGGAAAAATATTTGGCATCAACATATCATAAAATTACCAAAATTAGGCACACAAAAAAACCCTTGACAGTAAAATCGTTGATTGATTCATGATACAATTTTTATTTTTCAATTTGAGTATGATTCTCATAATTTTTATGATATATATTATCTTTCAAAACCCATTAAACAAAAGATATGAAACCTAGAAAACAATTTAAATTTATAGTTAAATTTGTATAATTTAAGACATTTAGAAGAGTGGCAATTGCTGACCAATAACTATACCACTTTCCTTTTCAATACCTCAAATTCAGTATCGCAAATGAAATTGGCACACAAAAAAACCAAAACTGATATGTCCAATAGATCTGTATTAAATACATAAAACTTAAGCATTCAAATTTCAACTAGACTTTTCAAGTCATGGACAATATAACCAACAAATTCAGTATAGAAAATGAAAATGATGCACAAAGAAACCAAAACTGGTCTGCACGATATATTGTTATATTTTATACATAACATTGAAGCATTAAGGTTCCAACTGTAGAACTCATAGATTATTTAACTAACAGTATCAAAGGATCAAAGATCAAGCTCAACACATCTTAAAATACTTGTAAGGGAAAAAGGAGTATGTAAATGCATCCCTTTCATGGAGCTTACTCATATATATATATATATATATATATATATATATATATATATATATATATATATATATATATATATATATATATATATATATATATATATATATATATATATATATATATATATATACTAATTTTATTCTTCATCAACAAGTTCAGCAAGCTCCCTGCTATATGCCTAGCACAAAAGACCTACAAACAACTGTTATTTCGAATACATATTGCTACCAAAGTTGACATTCTGAACATCAACAACTTCCACAACACATGAAAGTTCAATGCATAATTAAATACTATAATGACCTCAACTCAATAGATGCTGGAGGGAGAGGATGAATTGCAGTAACTAAAACTCTATTTATTTTTTCCATACTATAATTTTTAGAAATTATTGCAAAATGGAAGTCTTTAAAGTACAACAATCAAATTCAAATAAAAAATTGCACCATAGCTACCCATAGAACCATAGCTAATACATTAAAGATATTACGATATCTCTCATCTTCTAAAATCTAGCTTTACAAACAAGATGTGAGACTATAGTTAATCTTGTTCATGTACAATGGTAGAGTGGTGAGCCGCCACTCTTAGAAAATTATAATTATTCCTTTTATTATTACATGACATATGAAACTTGCTTTTGCTAGGCAATTAGTTGTCATTGTCAGATCAAGTCTTTTTCTTGATTAGTGTTAGTGGAAATAAGTGGAAAATTAAGGAGAAAACTGAATGTAGTTTGATAGAAGTTTTGATTAAAATATACTAAATAAGCTTACAAGAATGTCAAGTTAATTTCTCTGGCAATCACTAGATTTTGCATCACTTTTCGCAAAATTATTATTAAATTTTTCATACCACAAAAATAACAAAATAATTTTTTTATAGATCATGTCTTTTTCTAGATTTGCTTTAGTAGAAAATTAAGGAGAAAATTGAATGTGGTTTGTTAAAAGTTTTGATTATAATATATTAAATAAGCTTGCAAAAATATTGGTTATTTTTTTTGTCAATCATTGAACTTTGCATCATTTGCGCAAAATCAATATTAAAATTTTCAAACCACAAAAATAACAAAATATTTTTTTTCCATAAAAATAACTTTCGACCACTTTTATTGAGTTAGTAGTTGAAATGGTGTATGGCTCCTGTAGTGTTAGTTCATTACTATGTTGTTCCACGTAGGATGACATGTAAATAAAGATATAATTTCAATTGTCATGTCAAATATCCACTTTGTAAAGTCATGTGGACAAAATGATAAAAAAAATCTCTCATTCCCGCTCTTAGTTAATTTTAGTTGTGGTCACTAAATTTATACCTTAATTGTATTTCAATCAGAAAAGAAAATTATATTCTTTTTTTAATTCCTCTTCGTTGTACTCAAAACGTTCAGATTTTTTTTAGTTACTCTTCAAATGAATATTGAATAAAAAAATACTTTTAAGCGTTTTGAGCACAATCAAGAGGAATTGAAAAATGAATCTTCTTTCCTGACTTAAATACAATTAGGTTATAATTTCAATTACCGCAATTAAAATTAATCTAAAACATAAATGAGAGACAATTTTTTATCTTTTGTGGCAATTAAATGTAGGATTGTACTTACGTGTCAACCTATATGGCATGACATGGGAAAATTCGGTTCCATGTCATACTCCATGATAGATTTTTCAATTGTTGACTCAATAAAAGTGGCTAAAAGTTATTTTTATAGTAAAAAATTATTTTGCTATTTTTGTGGCATTAAAAAATTAGCTTTGATTTTACAGTAAATGATGCTAAGTACAATAACTGTTGGTAAAATCAATTCCAAGAATGGAATTAACCTTTGCAATCATTTAAGGATATAATAAAGTTTATGGTAATAGTATTCAACTTTTGTAGTCTCTTGAACATAGCCAAAAAGAATGACAATTCTTATTGTATTTATATATGTTTTCACTTTTTTTTTTCTTTCTTCTTATTGGAGAAAACTTTTTTTCCATGTTACTCTTTTTCTATATCCCTATAATCTTATATAATAAATAAATAAACAGTAAAAAAAATCATATTGAAGCAAAAATATGAGAACTACAAGATAGAATTTGAAGCAATTCAATACACTTATATGACTAAATAGCTCAACTTTTATACCATTATGTTCAACTTTCTTTCCCTGTATCAATTCTATGACAACTTGAAAGCAATTATGTCAAGTTTCAATTTTACATTTTTAATAATAACATCGAGCATAAACAATTTCATGTTGAACAAGAATAACTTTATGTGAACAATCCTTAATATAAAAAATATCTCTCCCACAATATTTTCTTAACTTTGAGAGAGACATACTAACACTATTTGACTATTTTTCTTCTTTAATGGAACCTACAGAGATACACAAAAAAAGTAAGCAAAAGCTTGAATTAGACTTTATTCAAACATAACCTACTTATTTATTATTGTTCAAACATAAACAATTTAACTATAATTTATAAAATTATTAATTTCTTTAATTGGAGTTAGATTTAACAATTAAACTTAAATTGAACTTCAAATTGATTAAATTAATCAATTGAACTCTAATTCAATCAATTAATTAGTTAAGTCCTAATTTAATCTAATTAAGTTTAATTAATCAATTTCAATTTAATCAATAACAGTTATATTTAAATTCAGTTAATTAATTTTAATTTAATCTAATCAATTTAAATTCAATTGATCAATTGAACCTCATTTTAATCAAATTAATTTCAATTAATCAATTTTTATATGTCTATATTGATTTATCTTATATTTATAATACATTTATTATAAATTAGATTACTTTATAATAGATAAACTTTGATTAATTTTTCAAATCATAAATTAATATAATTTAGATTTATTATATAATACAATTAGAATAAATTATAAATGCTAAAAAAATATAATTAGAAACTACAAATATTTTTTTTATTTACATATTAATAACAAAAAAAGATTTATTTTAGACTTACATTAATGTTATGAATTCATAGGGATGACAATTGAACCTGGGCTTGCGGGATCCTACCCAGTACTAGCCCCTAAAGGGGCATATATTTTGATTTTTGACTGAGCACAGGTCAGATCTTGGAAAATTCTGAAATATTATTTAGCAGGGATGAGATAGTATTTGAAAGAATATTTTTTAAAAAATATAATGGTTATAATAGTTTAATGGATATTTTTAGTAGATATACAATTTGCAAGTTATATAAATTGATTAATATTATATTTTTATTAGTTAGTTAAATATGGATTATGGAATGATTAATATATTATAATTTTTATTCAAAAATTAATATATATTGGTATGTTTTCAATAAAAGAAATAATGAAGATGTTGGATCTTTATAAATTTTTACTATTGTTTTAAATTTATTTTGATCCAAATGGATAAAAATAATATCATATATAAGTTTATATATATATATATATATATAGGAAATATCTTACCCCTTATGAAGATGGATGAAAATTAATTATATTTTTTCAACGGGGTATGGGCTGGAGACAGGAACATAAATTCACAATCGAAGACAACAAGAATGAAATCTGGCACCGATCCACTCCATTATTACTCTTATGAATTCAATTTTATACACCACCATTATCAAATTTTTACCTTATAAAATTATTTTTAACATTAAAAATTTTTTAATTATTTATTTTTTAACTTGGAAATTTTTTTCAATTAAATGTCATATTTATTTTGTTAAGTAATTAATATATTTATAATTTTAATTTTATTTACATTTGTTAAATTTGAAATTAACATTATAATTCAGGGGTAAATTACACTCATGGCTCTTTGATTTTGATACTTGTAATATTTTAACCTTTAAACTTCAATTTGTAATTAAAAAAAAGTACATAAACTTTGTAATGCTCATAATTAGGACCTATAAGTTATTTTATTTGTTAGTGGGGTATGGGAGATTAAGTGGAATTTTGGGGATGTTGAGAGTGATTGAAATCTTATGTTTCATTGTCACGGCTCGTGACAATGTGTGTATTGTCACAACACGTGACTTAATCACGAGCCGTGACTTAGGTATAAGGTTTGTACATAATAACACTTAAGGCATTTACTTTATGTTTTTTGTATTATTTGCTTTAAATGCATGACTTAGATGATAAATGAGTAGATAAATGGTGAAATGTGGGGTTAATATGCATGATGAAAAATCTTATGAATATGATTAGATTGACATATTTAAGGAACAATTCTGATTACTATTGATGTTTAAAGATGATATGGTTATGATAGATAGGTTGAATGCATGCTGGAATGTTGATAGAGTTACTGACATTAATGAACTGTAATGAATATTGCATGTGGAAATACATGATTTGTTATGCTATATTTTTCTGGAAAAATTTACAGATTCACAGACATCTTCATGGTTGAGTTCACGATTAGATTCACACCTGTGAATGGGTGATCACGGCCGTGAACATGTACTGATTTAAGGGTTGAATCACGACTTATTTCACGCAGGAGGGGGGAGATTACTAGTGAAGTAGTGTTTCATGGTCGTGAATAGTTATTCATGGGCGTAAAACTGTTTATGATGAAAAATTTATATGTTTATTTTTGAATTGAAATTGATTCATTTTGAGGCAGTAAGCCTCGGTTGCATGATTATAGCATGATATAAAAATTTATGTTGTGAAAATAATTGTAAAAATCATGAGATTTATATAAAATATGGTAATGGATAATATGAATATACACATGGTAACTTAGTAAGCTCAATACGCTGACTAGGACTCAAGATAGAATAGATGGCATATCATTGAGGAGAGACTTCGGTACCGAGTGATTTATATTGGTCATATATTTAAAGGCCCAGAAGTTAGCGGACAAAGTATCTCGATAGATTATATATTGTGAAAATCCAGAGATTAGCAGACAGAGCGTCTCAGTAGGTTATATATTTAAAAGCCTAGAGGTTAGTGGACAGAGCACCTCAGTGGGTTACATATTTTAAAACCCAAAGGTTAGTAGATAGAGCGTCTCGATGGGTTAAGTTACTCATATCTATTTTAGTCTAGTTATGAGTAAGTGGACAAATGTAAGATAATAATATTATATGTGGTAAAACACTTATATGGTACTAAATGACGATTGATATGTCATGTGGTGTTGTGCATTATATATATATATATAGCATGTTATATAGTATACGAGTTAGTATATGTGCGAATTTCGAGGTAAGTCGTTATAGTAATTCAGTGAGTATATCATGCATATTATTTTGTATATTGTTGTTATGTATCACTAGGTTCGAGTTGGTTAGTGTATAGATTTTTCATATACAGGTTTGGAGTTTAGGAGAGGACCGACAGAGAAGAAAGCCCAGTGATCATAGTCGAGGATATACAGTCGGGGTGGGTAATACACTGTTGTATCTTATTTATGGTTGTTTTGCTATAAATTGGATCGTTATAATTTTACATGCTATTTTTAAAAAATATTTAGTTTTATAACTACTCATTTTATAAAATCTTGGACTTTGTGTATGTCCATATGATTTGCATTAAACTTTTATTTTATTGAGCTTGTTTACATGATTTTAAAAATATTTTTATTTTGTTAAGTTATCATGGTCATAGTGCATGAAAATTTTAAAAATTTTGATATTTTAACTCATGTGCATTGTAACATCTTTTGGTATAATTGGATTTAATTTTAATTATATCGAATAGTGTTACAAACTTAATATAAATATATCATTAAAATCTCATTAATAAATTACATGTAAAATTGTTATCTGAATATGATATGATAATTTTTTTTAGCAGATTAAAAGTAAAATTATTACTTGAATATGATCATGATAATTTTTTTCTCATTTATTGATATGTCACCATTTTTTTTTGAAATTATTTTTCCTCCCTATTTCTCTTTTCATCCATTAGAAAAAACCAAATTATAAACTTTATTATAGTTTACCAAAAGGAAAAAAATAGTATTAAAAAAATTAAATAAACAAAAAAATAAAAGAAGAAAATATATTTTTATAAATTAATTTCATTAATAATATTCATTTCTTTTGCTATTTAAAATAAAAAAATCTAATATTTAAATATTTTTCAACTGTGAAAATATTTTTATTTATTAAGATTAAATAAGAATTTATTTATTTTTCAATATTGGTTAATCAACTAAATTTTAAAGAGAAAAGAGAAAGAATAAATAATTAAAAAATTGAGAAAAAATTACCATATCATATTTATATAATAATTTTACATTTAGTCTGATAAGAAATTTTAATATTACATTTATATTAAATTTAGGTTATTTTTATTATAAATTGAAATTTAAAAATTAAAATATTACCAGTATTATAATTCTGGACATTGAATGCAATTTACCCTATATACTTCAGTTGTGAATTTTTTTTGTCGGTTATTTTGGGCTGCGGTGCTCCTATGATGATTTCCCTTGTTTTCTTTGCCCGGTCTCACATGCTTGACTATGGCCACCTCTTAAACCCTGAGCGTGAAGATACGCCGTCACCTCCTCAGTTCCTCTATACCCAAAGCGCCAAAACCCCTGTGTCTCGTTTGCTTCTATCTTTTCAATCACTCAGAGATTCTCTCCTCGCTACAGATGCCACGCAAACGTCGCACTCGGTGCTTTCTCTAATCAATGATCCTCTCTGTAAGAGCTTCAAAAGCTTTAGCCATTTCTTACCCTTTCTCCCTCAAGGTGCGTTCTCTCTTTCCCTTTTCCACTTATCTGCGTAACTTCCCCTTTATCGCCTCCAAAGACACTGAAACAGTCGTTGAAACTCATTTCAAGGATCTCATTTTTTATACCTTTCGAGACAAGCCCTGGGCCTTTTGCAATCAAAACTGGGTTTCTGATCAATTTGACCCTGTAATTGTTTACCCAGAGCTGTTTGTTCGAGTTCTAAATATGATTGGAGAAAAACCAAGAGTTGCTTTGCGGTTTTTCAGATGGATTCTCACCCAACCAGGATTTCGGAGCTCCGAGATTGCGTTTTGTGTGATACTCGAGATTTTGGTAGACAATAGTTTGATGAGATCTGCTTATTGGGTGATGGAGAGAGTCATTGGTGTAGAAATGCATGGAATTGTAGATTTTTTGATTGGTGGATAAGTGAACTCTGAGGTCTCGATTAAGCTTCTCGATCTTTTGTTATGGATTTACACAAAGAAAGGATTGATTGAGCCGTGCCTGCTGGTTTTAGATAAGATGGTGAGAAGTGGGTTATTGCCGGATGTGAAGAACTGTAATAGGATTCTCAAGAGATTCAGGGACAAAAATCTTCCAGTTAAAGCTAGGGAAGTTTACAGAATGATGGGTGAGTATGGAATTCAGCCCACTATTGTTACATATAATACCATGTTGGATTCCTTTTGTAAGGAATGGGAAGTGCAACAGGCACTAGACCTTTTATGTGAGATGCAAAAGAGAGGTTGTTATCCAAGTGGTGTAACATATAATGTGTTAATAAATGGGTTGTCAAAGGAAGGGAAATTACAGCAGGCTAAGGGATTGATTGGGGAGATGTTGAAAGTGGGATTGAGAGTTTCGGCATTCTCTTATAACCCCTTGATTTCTGGCTACCGCAAAAAGGGTTTACTTATGAATGCATTAGCCCTTGGTGCTGAGATGATAACTAGAGGAGTGTCTCCTACAGTGTCTACTCATAACACAATTATGTATGGCCTTTGCAAGGAGGGAAAAATGAGTGATGCTAGACAGTGGTTGTTAGTTATGTTAAAGAACAATATGATGTCAGATATAGTTTCATACAATACTTTGATTTACGGGTATTGTAGTTTGGGGAACATTGACGAGGCTTTTCTCTTGTTGGATGAGTTAAGACATTGGAATCTTAATCGTACTGTTGTCACGTATAATACTCTTATGCATGGACTTGGTAGACTAGGTGACTTTAAGGTTGCACTTAAGCTCAAAGAAGATATGATCAATCATAGGATTCTTCCTGATGTTATCACTTATACAATTCTGGTAAATGGATTTTGCGAGGTGGGAAATATGCTGATGGCTAAGGAATTTTTTGATGAGATGGTGCATGTGGGCTTGGCACCGGATTGATTTGCATATACAACTCGTATAGCAGGTGAATTAAAGCTCGGTGACACATCCATGTCATTTGAACTGCAAGAAGAAATGCACGCAAAAGGTTTTCCACCAGATGTTATCACCTATAATATCTTTGGTCATGGACTTAATAAGTTGGGAAATTTGGAAGAAGCAGGTGAATTGTTTCAGAAGATGATCAGTGAAGGTCATGTCCCTGATCATGTAACATATACTAGCATAATACATGGTCACTTGCAGAATGGGCATCTTAGAAGAGGCAGAGAGGTGTTCTACGAGATGCTGAGCAAAGGCCGAACACCCACTGTAGTTACATACACTGTATTGATTCATGTACATGCATTAAAGGGAAGGCTGGAGCTGGCATTTATGTATTTCTCAGAAATGCAGGAGAGAGGTGTGATGCCAAATGTTATCACCTATAATGCTATGATAAATGGTCTTTGCAAAGTGAGGAGAATGGATCAGGCTTACAAGTTTTTTATGGAGATGGAAGAAAAAGGAATTTTCCCTAATAAGTATACTTACACTATATGAGAACTGCAACATGGGAAATTGGCAAGAGGCATTGAGATTATATAAGCAAGTGATAGACCGAAAAATCCATCCAGATTCTATCACACACGGAGCACTGTTTAAGCAACTTAACAAAGACTACAAAGTGTATGCAGTTCGGTATATTGAGAATTTAATACAAGGTAGTGAGAGAACTGTTGATACCAATTCTTGATTATGCCATTATCAAAGGCCCAGGTTTCTTAGGTGGTTGGTTAGAGAGCAGTACACCTATTTCCTGGAGTACTCGCCACCACTTACTAAATTTATTAGAACGATTCATCAAGTAAGAACTTTTCCTTCCCTTTCGCTTCTCATGTAATATATTTGTCGCATAACCTGGTTGTTTTTTTATTCCCCTACAATAGATGGATTATTGAGTGGAGTTGCTGATGTGTCAATATGGTGATTCAAAGGGTTGGGATACCTACCTTTTATGATTGATAGCTGTCTATATCTGGTAAAATTCAGATCCTTCAGTCAGATTATGACTTGTCAGAGAAAGAGGTTGAATTGCGATACAAGGGTAGGCAACAGATATAAAGGTGAAATTCACATGTATCATATTGTTCTAAATAATTCTCTCACAAAATATACCGCTTTTCTTCATTCTATTTCCAAATTTTGAGGAAAGATAAAAGGAGAAGTTATTTCATTTTGCACCATTACAATGTTACTCTCTATCATCAGCTAAATCTTTTGGTGAAGTTCAATTTGTTATTTGTTAATTGACCCCCTTATTTCTACATCAGTTCATGTAAACATTGTTTCGGATGGCAGTATCTAGATTTTGTACAGTCAACAGAACAGAATAATCGAGTAGAGAGAGTGAGAAGAAAGGAGGAGGAGGAGGCGGGGAATGAAGAGCTTGTCTGCCGGCTTCTAGAATAATGATATTTGATTGGCTTGCGGAACAGAAGTACTAATATTGTCAACTAATTTACACAATTTTGTTACTGCTAATGGTGAAGATATTACTCATTACCGTCCTTCATGAGTCCTTCTATGGCATGTATTAACGACGGGTAATTGCCTTTTTATCTTATTAGTGGAAACTAATATTCAGTGTCTGATGACTAAGTATGTAACACTCTTATAAGAAACATTACAGTTTCGTAAAATCTTTTACAAAATGTATACATAAATAATTAAAAAATTTAAAATATACATATAAATTAAAATTAAATAACAACCATTAAGCATATAAATTCCCACTCTATTCACATCTAATTTATGCAATATATGTCATATTCCACATTAATTTAAAATTTTATTAACATAAAATTAAGTCCAAAATAATAAAATACAAATAAAATTATCAATTCACTTCGAGTGGCCTTCATTGCTACTTGGCTCCATCTTGTGAGTCCTACTAGACCACGAAATCTTATCTACAAATCTAGTAATTTCAAACACTTCTCTTATATTTGCGTGAGAAAAACAAACTCGTACGCTAAGTAAAACTACTCAGTAATGCAATAATTTATAATTATAGTCATTAAAATTTAAAAGAGAATTTCATTTCAATAAATATTTACATATAATTAAAACTTTTAAAATTGATTTTCATCACATCTGTATAGCAAATAATAATTCAATTATTTATCTGCTTATATAACACATTATAGATCTGCCCCTAGAGAACCAAGGGAATTCAAGATAAACACATGATCTACACAATATATCTTATAACCAAGATAATCATAAATCATGAAATTTATACCGTATTGACATGCCAACAATTCAAAGATCATTACTCATGTTTTTATATGAGCTAAAAACTATAAATTCCATAAAAATATATTCAATATTATTTTCGTTTAATAAATTTTCACATAATCAAAATTTTCATTAATAAATCATAAAAAAATTTCCTTTATTCTATTTCCAAGTCACATAATCAAAATGATATTTTACTATTCATACACAAAAATATCACACTATAACAACATTAAAATTTTAGGAAGGAACATAGCAATTTTTATTAAAAATTATTTAATAATTCATTTTCATATAAATTCATATAAAAATCAATTTAATTATCTTTGGATCAATATTATAAATTATTATACGAACTTCAAAACTAAGATTTGCTAGAATCAACTACCATCTTGCCTTTCTCTTGCCTTGGCATTGGCCTCTACCAAAATCAACAAACTTCAAAACTTCAAAACACCTTTCTCCTGCCAGAATAATAAATAATTTCTAATTAACTACATAGTCATAGTTAACATATATTATATTGAAAATAAAGTTCTACGATCATTTTTTGCTCTCTCATATTTCAAAATTTTCTATCAATATTATTTCTTATTACGCTTGTTAAACGAGTAATTTGAAACTCCAGTCGTCCAATATGCTTCTTGGTGTGACAAAAAAAATTCAATATTATTTTCTTTCATAATATTTAATTTTTCTTATTTTTTCTCCTCTATAACTATTTTTTTTCAATTTATTTCTATTTTTTTCTAGAAAAACCCATTTTCAACTCATAAATTTCCATTAATTCAATAAATACTCTAAAAATTTTAAATAAATTTATGTAATTACCTTAACCCATTTTCTATCATTTTCCATAACCAATTTTATCAAAATAATATTCAATAATTTCCAATAAAATTTTCAATGATTCCACCAAAAATTCACCAAAATTTCTATTAAATATTTCTTCTATTCCAAAAATTATTTTGCACTTCCAAATAATCCAATTAACTTCATTCTTATCAATTTAAGGTATAATTTTTCTAAAAATAATTTATCAAAAATTTGGCCATAATTATAAAAAAATCCAAAAAATTCCACAAAAATTCCTAAAAATTATTTCTTCCCATTTCTCATCACTATTATTAAATTCCTCCACCAAACAACTCATTTTCTATTTTTAGTTATTTTTTCCATCACTTTTTATTCAAAACCTAACTCCCCCTTTCCAATTAATTTAACTCAAAAATCAATTCCAAATCCTAAATCAATTCAATTCAAACATCAAAACCAAGCTAAATCAAACAAACTTTGAAGAAAAAGAGAAGAAAACATCACTCATAATTTTCTTTGAATTTTCAGTCTTGCTTTATTTTTTCTTTTCTCTAAAATACTTTTCTTGACCTCCAAATTAATTCTTTTACCTCCATAAGCTTAAATGTTTGAATTTTGGTAGAAGAAAAATGAAGAAAAACTTGAATTGTCTGGCTATGGTGGAGGGCAACAATGAAGAAGAAGATAAAGAAAGTTTTTTTAATAAAATTATTGAATATTTTTCTTTTTTGACTTTATATACTTGGTTGATATTTAATTAATCTTGATTAAGCTTAATCTTTGTTCCAATTCGTCAATTAAAATTAATTAAGAATATATTTTAGCTTTTATCCAAATTAATTCAAAAGAAACTTTGATTTCGTGTAATGACCCAAATACCGAGTTAGTGGTAAACTGTAGTTTCCGATATTGATCAGTACAGTCGAGGATCAAAAGTTCACATGTGGATAAAAAAATATTTTATTTGATCATCAGAAAATATATGTTATGACTAGTCTGAGGGTAAAATTTTGAGTAAAACTGAGGTCAAATAAGTCCTCAAAAGTCAAAATTAAAAAAATGATCCGGTTTAATTAAATAATGGGTTGGTCATACTTTGATCGGGCTATAAAAAATAGCAAATAATATCTAAAAATTTATTTTAAAATATGAATAGACTCTAAATAATATTTAAGATTATGTGACAGTGAAAATGGAATTTTACGGTAACATCGAAAATTGAATTGTCAGTCCGATTTAAGTCAGATTGACAGAAAATGAACTCCGATTGAGTTAAAAAAATTTTGTGTAGGCATATAAAAATATTTTATGAATTATGGAATCAAATTTGGGTGAAATTGATCTTGAAAAGTGAGAAAAATAATTTATAGTGCATAATTGGGCCTAAATGGGTTGTGCTTTGTTTGACCCAAGCCCAACCAACTCAAGCCACTATAAATTGGCCTAAATATCAGAATTATCTAGAGAGAATTCTGCTTAATCCTCTTCCCCGAATCCTCCCTCATGGCTGAAGTCTCCTCTTCCAATTTTCCTTCCAATTTTCTTCCATTTTTTTCACTTTTTACACCAAAATCAACCACTCAAAAATAATTTCAGTCTCTCTAATAGCTAATTGAAGTTTTTAATCTTCATTTCTGAGGCTAAAGTGGAAGAAAATCAAAGGAGAAAGTTTAGAATATTAATTTGAGGTAAGTTAAATTTATAGTTTTAAATTAATTTAATGGTTCAAATAGGTAGTTTAAGATATGTAGATAATAAATATGAATTTTATTTGAGTTAAGGAAGTAAAATAATGGTGGATTAATGAAGAAAAATTTTGGTCACGGTAGGTTCAAGAGAATGTGAAGGTTCTTCCAAGGAAAAGGCAAAGGAAAAGAAAGTTTAGGAAGATTAAAATAAGCAATTAAGGTTAGTGATTCTATAATCTAATTATTTTCCATTAATTAAGTATGATTTAGGGTTATGAAAATTTAGAAAATTGTGTCTTTTGCATGTAATGGCTAATTAATGTTTAAAACATGATTAATGGATTGATTTCAATTAAAAAAATTAATTAGTAGTAATTGTAAAATGTGACCTTATTATGTGAAAATGAACATTAAGAAATAAATACATTTTAGTGTAATATTATGATATATATGGAATAATGAATGTATTAATTAGTGAAATGAATAATTAGAAAGTGAAAGAAAAATTTTAATGATGAAAATTAAATGTAGGCCGAAAAATGAAAGAGGAGAAAATAATATTTTCTTTGCTAATTAAATGAAAATTTAGTCATGAAATGCAAAAAAAAATATGATTTTAAGTAGGTAGAAATTTATTGAAAATTTTTAAATTAAATATTGAATATTTTTCTATTTATTGATGATATTGTGTATGAAATGAAAAATAATGAATAAAATGTATTTAGTGAGTTTATAACTTAATTGATTATCCATAATGAAATATTGATATATTATAACGAAAAATGTAAAAAATTTTGATAGTGATAAAATTGTTATGAAAGAATAAATTATTAAGTGATTAATAATGTAAAAGTAATGAAATTTATGACTTTAATAGAAATTGAATTGAAAAAATAAAATAATGTCCTTAGTTATTTTTATGATAGTTAAATTTAGCCCAGGATATAATTGGCTAGCCCTAGAAATACTATTACCGCGGTGCGGCTCATGACGATTCGTTTATGTAGACTAATGATGGTTTACTTCAGTGATTGTAACTCAGTAATTCAGTATACAGTATAGTGCTCGGATGATCTTTCGGGATTACTTTTTAGTGTAGTGGACTCTTGAAGTTCACGTCCCATGTATCCGGTTCGAAGATTTTCTATCGGATTGAATCTAGGGGCAAATAAAAAAATAAAATGATAAAAGAGACATTTGAGAATGAAATAATAAATGTGAATGAAATGATAAAAGACACATTTGTGAATGAAATGATAAAAGAGACATTTGTGAATGAAAAATGATTAAAAATGAAATAAGTGGAAAATATGAGAAAAATATGATTAAAAATGAAAAATATGATAAAAATGACATAAATGATAAATTTGGTAAATATGATAAAAATGATGATTGTAACAAAACAAAAAAATGGAAAATGGAAAAATAAAAAAATAGGTGAAGATAAATATTAAATTGTTTAGTAAAAAAATAAAATAAAATAAAAAATAATAAATGAAAAATAAAAATATTAGTGACAAAAATGAAAATAATATGTTGTTAGTGGCATAATTGTAAATAAATAGAAATTTAAAAATTAAAGTGAAATTGAAGCTAATTAAATAAATAATTGAAATAAATAAATAAATAAGAATGGAAAATTAAAGTAAAAACGGACTAAATTGAAAAAAATTGAAAGTTCAGAAAAAAAAATAATAAATAAAAATATTAAATAGTGAATTAAGAGTAATTAAAAATAATGTATTGATAAAAAAAATTATATATTAAAAAGAAAAATTGAATAGTATATTAAAAATACTATTGCATGTATAGATGTATGAAAATATAGTTAGTGAAAATTTTTAAATTAGTAATCACCATTGAGCATATTAATGTTCAGCACGTAGTTATTTGACTGCGTGCAGGTAGTAACAGGAGCAGACATACAACTTTTGGGAACTGACCGAATATTGACATAATTGTAGATTATTATATAAAATGACATATATATATATATATATATATATATATATATATATATATATATATATATATATATATATATATATATATATATATATAGGTTTAGATATGGTGTTGTATGGATAAATTTATGTATGTATTCTGATAAATGAATATTTACGAATTATTATATGTGTGAAGAATTGTGGTTAAATGGAAAATATATTGCATTATGTGTGAATTGTTGTACCCAAAAATGGGCTATAGATTGTTTGCTTTGCAGGTGAGTTAGTTAGGTTATAGTCGTTATACTGCCGAAATTTTTGGAACAATAAAAAAAATTAATTAAGTGTAGATAATATTATGGTCCTTAAATTAAGATAAAAAAAAATTTTGGTATACATCGGGTATAATCGTATTTATTTACGTAACGGACGTATAGAATATGTGTTATAAGGGTGTTACATTTTGGATTTTTTCTACCAAACTTTTCAATTTAATACTTAAATAAATTTATTTTCTTAAATTTCATATCTCAAATGATATTATTTCTTCAAATTGAACATACGAATAATCTCAAAATAACTTTCTCTTCGTAATGGTTTTTTCCATTTTACAAAACAACCACTAGTGCAAAAATTACATTTTTGCCATTTAGTCATTTTTCTAAATTATATATGTAAAAATTAATCTGAAATATGATTTCTAAATTATCAATTTTAAAAAATTTTAGAATTCAATTGTAATCACATCAACACTATTATGATAATGAACGCATATTTCAAACTTTCAATCATAAAATTGGATCATAAATCCATATCGAATACTTTGTTTCCACAAATTAGAGCTATTAAGCTTAAAATCTCGCTTTATAACTCTACCAATAGTCTTGAAATAATATTTTTTACTCTTCAGTATATTTAAATCATATTTTTACTGCCAGACGGAAACCCTAAATTCCGGTCCAGTTCGTTGTCTCGATTTATGTGCATGGCACGAAATCTCTAACGTTCCATCAAATCAACTCAATATTTATATTAAGCATTATATTATTATTTTAAAACAAATTTATCACATTTATATATCCATATTTAGACTCTGATTCTGTATTACGGTATAGACGACTGCAATACGTGTATACAACAAATGTCTAGATCGCAGATATGACAAAACCTACTAAATTGTAATTGTTTAAATTGCAATCTAAAAGTCTTGATCCTTATTGCAATTTTATTTCCAGTGGTAAATTGGATTCTATTCCTGGTAGCATCCGCTGCATTACCTGAAAGTTGGATAACTAGAGGGTTTGTGTGGATTCTTCATGAAATCTCTGCAGAAAAATTCGGAGCCTTGAGGTTCTCAATCTCATATAAAGATTTATACTGTGTGCAAAATGTATCACTGCTATTAAACTAGGAAATTGGCTAAATACGAACAAAGATTGGATTTTGAGTGTGATGTTGATATAGGCATAACTGTGTATATATATGGGGTATGGTATATAAATCAAAAGTAGCCGTTGCAACACACTGAATATGCTAATGTACAGAGATTTGGGAGTATTGTAATCTCAGGAGCATTTTTCTGCGTCAATATTTTTATAGATGATCTCTTGTGCAAGATATTTTCTATTTGCTTGCTAAAACAAGGTATGCGATTTTATTTTATTATTCTGTCATTTTCTGTTTGCTGTTATTATCCTGAATGAGATATTCTGGACGATCATTTGTATCTCATTTTAAATCTCTATGTTATCGTATTTTTATTGGTCTTTCTGATGGAAACAAAGCAAGAAGAGTCTTAGAGAAATTTGTCTCACTTTTTGTTCTCTTCTTTTCAATTTCTTCCTTGTCTGATGGACACAGAGCAAAAACATTCTCTTTCCCTGTGCAATTGCGTGTGTTTGCCTGTTAGTTCTTGAACTTGTTGATACAACATAGTGCTTGCGGTGGCAGAGGCTGTGATTTCAAACTCTCATATGTCCTTCATCTTATATTTGATCCGCGGAAGTACTTATCTCTTTTCACTATCACACTTTTGGCATATACTTGTTCTTTTAAAGTCATTATCCCTTGAGTTTTACTACAGTAGTACCTGAAAACATAATTTTACGATATTTTTTAACCTTGAAAAGTTTGTTCATTTATGTTTGTATGTGATCATATTTTAGTTCTTTCATTCTTTTCTTTTTATCCCTTAAAAAAAATTTAACGTATGTTAGTAACTTTTATCTGTAAAGATCGATTGGCTTGTTTTTTCAATATTCAATCAGTTAAGCAACATCCAGAAAAGAAAGGACATAGCTGCTGTTTGCATTTTCCCTTGATGTTTTTATTTATTTGTTTGCGCGAGAACCCATAGTTCCTGCTTGAGAATTTTGTTGCCCTCATCTTGTTAGCAAATGGAGTTTTTTCTCTCTCGCATCTCCATACAGTTTTTGTAGGACTGCCGGGGCAAGAGATGCATAGTCATAGCTCCTTGTGCTTTTTTTGTTTTTCTCTTTAGGGCAATAGACTGTAATGGGAAAATGATTCTTGGGTTCAATGTTTCTTCAGCTGAAACATTTGATTTTAATAGCTGAAGTTGCAGCTTGCATCCTAAACTGGTCTCCATGTAAGATGGCCTATTTATATTACATGCTCCATCATCAGTGTTTTCGATTGAAGACACTTGTTACCTTAGTTTTGTATTTTACATTTGATTTTCACACTCAAGTTGTTTCTCTCATAATATACATAATAGTAATATATTCTTAACTGTTTCTCCATTGATGCCTTCTATTACTTTTTCTCTTTTTCAATCTTTTTTACTTGATCCTGAAAGATTTATTTACCAAGTAATTGGAGCTAATCTAACCCTACCCTGCATCTGGGAAGGTATTATACTTCTCTTGTTCCTTTTTCACTTGATATATAATTAATTTTCCAAAAAACAGAAAAAAAGAGTGGATGTGGAGGCTGCAGTTCGAATCGAACCAATTTAGCCTCCCTAATGCCCAAAATATAATTGTAAAATAATATCATTTATCTTGATATAAAACCTGGGAAAAATATAAAAAAATAAAAAAGAATCCATAAATGCATATATTATAAGAAGGGAGTCGGTGAGCCATTCCAGTACCAATTATGAGAAAATTGAGTGGTTCACATTTTGAATAGTTGCGGCCCGTATTGCAGCACTTTGCTTTCGGATTCTAATAAAAGTGTATATGGCTACGATTTAGATTATATTATCAAAATTTTAATTTATAAAATTTATTATTTTATTTAATAAATTAAATTTAATAATATGAATCAATTATAAATCAAGTGTGAAAAAAAAAATGTTTTGACTACTTTAGTGTTGTTGGTGATGTTGCCTTGGAACTGTCGAGAAAGTAGAATCATGTGGCATATAACCATAAAATTCTCCAATTGATTAAATTAAATTGACAACTGTTTTTTTTTTTTCACTCCTCAGTAAGACTTCAGTTGATAATATTTCCATACTATATTACCAATTTGAAAAGGGAAGAATTCCACCCTAAAATGCAACTCGAGCAATTATTTGTTCTGATAGTTGAAGAAATTCACCTTTTTTTTTTTTTGAAGATAGCAATAATAAAGAACAAAAACAAATAGAAACTTGAAGAATCAAAACTAACTCCAGCCAATAAACCCTGCATTACACCCGGTCTAAGATCATAGATTTTGCTTCCAAATAGACAACATCAACAAAAAGACCTGGATAACTCTTCAAACATGAGGATTGAGGACTAGCATATAAAAGAAACTCACAGGTTAATATTACTTGTATTATTAATTATTACTTTATCTAGATTGACAAAAAAATAAGATAAAGTTCTATTATAGTAGCAAAATAATAATAATAATAATAATAAACTTAAGATTTAATAATGGTCCTCCTCCAAAACTATTATAGACAAGGGAAGAATTATTTCTTGGGAATCCAATTTAATCCTAAATTACGAAGTTGTTTAGTCTTGAACATTGTAATTATAAGAAATAGCCTTGGTTTTTAACTTCTAATTAAAAAAATGTTTTTCTTTTTATTGAAAGCTAAAGTTCCAAGAGACTGTTTTGTCTTGCTAGTTTTTTTTGGAAGTTCAAATTTTTTTTTTTTTTTTATCAACTACATGTTGGGGGAGGGATAGAATGGGATTCGAACTTAGATTGTTTGGAATACTTCTTGAGTCTTCAACCAACTGTAGCACAAGTGATTCTTATAAGAAAAACAATTGAACATTTTTTTTGGGAAGTAATCTAAGATTATTTTCTCACACCATGATTTTCATATTTGATTTGCCTTCTGTACCCTTTTAGCATTCTATATCCAAGTTGACATTTTCTCTTCTTGAAATTGCTTTCCATTGCCAAAGATGCTGTCAATCTTGGTAAATTTCATTTCTAGAAAATGTCACTGTTGCTTCTGTGAATGTCAAGCCCTAATTTTTATTTTCTTTTACTATAATCAGTTAATCTTAATTTTAATCGTTCTGTAGATTCTCCAGACTTCCAGAAACAGTCATCACTCCTACAAATTATTATGAATTGAATTTGATGCACAATGCTTCCTTATAATTAAGTCCAAGTAAAAGAAAATTTCTTATCATAAAATTGGAATAGAAATTTTACGACATATTAAAAACAGAATATTCAACAAAAGGAAAAAGAAAAAAACAATTATTATGTCTAAGCTAGACCTTGTCAATCACTTTATTCATAAACTAAACAATAAAAATCATGTATTGTCAATTCAGTTCATAAATAAAGTTACAAATTACATTTAAACAAGTATTTACCTTTAAAACAATATACCAACATTAGTCGAGTGAATGATAAAAAAACATGATTGAATCTCTCAATCATATTTCACTTTGTTATAACTCATTCAAAATTGTTGGAAATCAAAATTGTTGGAGCTTATAAAGCTAACAAATTTTGCTGACAACTAACCAAAGCCCACCACTCAAATTAATGCAAAAAATTTGAGGACTAGAAATGGAGAAATGGTTTTAAATATACACTCAATGAAAAAAGAAACAATTTCTTTCTTGCCAAACAAAATGCAAAGCCATTTTGCCATCCCACAACTCAACAAACACTAATTAGTATTTACTGCTCCAATCTCAATATTACATTTTAAAAACTACAAGAAAGCTAAAAGAAATTTCTGCTGTCTCAAGTACACAAAATCAAATGGGTAAACTGTTAAAATAAGGAATCTTGCTAATGAAAACTTCCCTTCTTCATTGCAGTCAAAGGTTCTTTTTGTTTGTTTTCTATTAATGTCATTTTAACACTGAAAAAAGAATTACATATTTATCACTTTAATAAGACAAACAAACAAGTGAGGAATTCGTAAAGCTGCTATCTAATAAACAAAACAAACAAAATCTTGGACAATTCTAGCACTTGAACCCAAGTCTTAGGAACATAAACATCTCCAAACGACAACAAAACTAGCTCATAGATACTGTCGTTTTAAGACCAAAAAATTGCGAAAGAGTTCGATCATCTCTAAGAAAGCATAACTACAAACATTTTCTTGCAGAATTCACTAAATGACTATTAGTTAACAAGGTCCCTTAAAATTTCCCCTGGATTTAAATTTAGCCTTAGACAGATCCGTCACTTGACACCTATAAAATTAGTATGCATTCCTTTCTTTTTTAAACTTTCAAAATTTAAATAACAATAAAAAAAAAGGGAAAAATGGCTGCTTGTTCTTACACCATCACTATGCCTATCAGGTGCTCTTCTAATAGCAACAATCACGACCCTAATAAGCAGATGTTGAGCAATGTTAAAATCAATGGCAACTCTACCTCTACTCGGCCGCTCAAGGCAGATGCACCTACAAAAACTGCAGGTGTAGCATTCACTTCACTTGCTTCTGTTTCTGGAAATTTGTCACCTACCAAAGAGCAGATGAGGCAGAACATACCCACCAAGAAGCAGTACATTGATCCCCATCGACAGGGTCTTATAATCGAAGATGGTGTCGCTTATAGACAGACAGTTGTAATTAGGTCCTATGAAGTTGGAGCTGATAAAACTGCTACACTTGAAAGCGTACTTTTTCTTCTTCAGGTAATTTTTCATTTTTTTTAATAACTTGTTGAATTATATATCTATTTTCTGCATACTGATAAAATTGGTAATTGTATTTAGGAAACTGCATTGAATCATGTATGGTTATCAGGACTTCTGAGCAATGGATTTGGAGCTACTCATGGAATGGTGAGGAATAATCTCATCTGGGTTGTCTCCAAATTGCAAGTTCAAGTTGATCATTATCCAATCTGGTAAAATTAATTAATCTACATTTATCATTGGTTATATCTCAACTTTAATTAACTATCTTCAGCATAACCAAACTTAAAAATCATTGCAGGGGAGAGGTATTAGAAATTGATACATGGGTTGGAGCATCAGGAAAAAATGGAATGAGAAGAGATTGGCTAATCCGAAGCCAGGCAACAGGCCTTGTTTTCGCCCGTGCAACAAGGTCCGTTTTTAATCTGTTTATGTTTATTATTGCTATTATTGTTTCCATTTTTCAACATTGTTCTGATCAAAATCAAACATGAAACAGCACATGGGTGATGATGAACCAGAAAACCAGACGCCTGTCCAAAATGCCAGAAGAAGTAAGGGCTGAGATTTCTCCTTGGTTTATACAGAAACAAGCAATCAAAGAAGAAATTCCTGAGAAAATTGCCAAGTTGGACAATAAAGCAAGATATGTCATCTCTAAACTCAAGGTGAATAATACTACCGCAGATTATTAGCAGCAAATGTAAAAATATTATCATACTACTTTTATTGTAATAGATTAATAACGGCCGATTTTCAAATTATAACCATTGTAAAACTGTTCGCAACCATCTATAACAGCGGCGGAAGCAAAAGCAGCAGTTGTCAATCTGTTGCTGTTGTAGGCCAATGACAACAATTTTAATATATATTGCAGTTTTATGTTGTTACCGTGTCCTTACTTTACCAACGAACATATACAATTTCAAATTTTGTAGCCCAAAAGAAGTGACTTGGATATGAATCACCACGTCAACAACGTCAAGTATGTAAGATGGATGCTAGAGGTAATTAGATCTGTCTTAAATCTATCTAAATTATGAGTAAATCACGTTTTATTTGCTAAATGAATTAAAGTATTGCTTCTGCAGACAATCCCTGATCAGGTATTGGAATCCCATCAACTATCTGGTATCATACTAGAGTACAGAAGGGAATGTGGGAGTTCGGACATTGTTCAATCCCTATGTGAACCAGATGAAGATGGAATCCTTAATCCTGGTCTGAAACAGACCGACGACATTCCTCTGCTTAACGGGTTCTCTTTAGCATCTGAAATAATAGAAGGAAATGGTCTGTTGTGTTCTCTGGATAAGGTTCCATTAAAGTACACTCATCTACTTCAGACCAAAGGTGAGACTGATCAGAATGAAGAAATTGTCAGAGGAAAGACAATATGGAAGAAGAAGAAGCGTACTATGCCGTTTTCCACTTAGCAAATTACAAATTTCTGAAAGTACGAAGGGATTGTAGCGATGTGATTGAAAATCATTGAGACATAGTCCCTCAATCCAATGGCGTACATGAAAGGGATTTGTTGTACATTTCCATGATTTTTGGACATTTGCGATCTTGGACTTATTGGGCGGAGATGAATAGATGTCCTAATAACCTAATAACTTGTTAACAATGTAAGTGATGACATAAGGTGAGGGATTTGCTGTACATTTCCATGATGGTGTAAGGTATATTCAATCTTTGTATAAAAAAAAAAAAAGCAAGTGATGAGATCATCAGGATGAGACAGATATCTCCTAAGGACTATTTTGATTGTAATTTGTTTGTGTACCTATGGTGATGATACTGAAAAATGCCCTGACATTATTGTGGAAAAATTATTAATTAAAAAATGAAAAAAAGAAAAAAAACTACATTATATTGCCTGTATGACGTTCGTGTTTTTGCAAAGAATTATATTTCTTGTTTGCTGTGGAGTGTGACTTTTGCTGGAAATATTAAATTTTCAGTTTGTTTCTTATTTCTTATAAGTTGTCGTCAAAACTACTATTAGCAGAAAACTTAAGTTGTTTAAGTCAGAGTATGGTTGTAAGTATGGTATCCATGTTTTCTTGTACTAGTTTACTTATAATCTTTAACTTGCAACATTTTGTTGCTCTATATATATTGAAGTAAATTGTAGAAAGATGTATGAAAATTCCATCATCAATTTCATTTTGTCTAAATCTCCAAAAATCTTCTATTGTGTTGTTCTCTACCCTGTTTTCTAGAGCAGGTTTGCTGCAATTTTTTTCTACTTGAATTTTTTTTTTTTCTATCCATCAAAACCCAAAAAATGGTATCAAAGCTTAAATGATCTTAAGGGGCTGTGACATAAAGTCTTTTTGAGCATAAAGAAAAAGAAAATCAGAATAGCTTCTACCACCAAGTCAGAAGAAGAAGAAGAAGATGATGATGATGATGATGATGATGATGATGAAAGCCAAGAAGAAGAATAAAATGGCAGCAACAAGAACCACAAAATACAGGTCTCATAAAAACATTTAGAAAATCTACCCAAGCAAGATTAAGAAAGGAAGGAGGAGCAAGAATACTTCAAATTGATGAGAAGTGCATCAACAAAGCTACTTCATTAGTTGGTGAGAAGTGCACCAGAAAAAATTCATAAGAAACTAGAGAGAAATGCTGTAAAAAAATCTAGAAAATTCTGAGAGAAGTGCTTCATGTAGAAAATCTAAACAATCTTGCAGAGAAGTACTCCATAAAAAAAATAAAAATAAAAATTGTCAGCAAAATTTGGAGAGAAGGTGCTCCAAGATGAATTTTCCAACAAAAACATAAGGATGAGCTTCATAAATATTCCCAAACAATAAGACAATTAGTTAATTTGAGGATTGCACAGCTAAGTGAAAAGAAAAAGGAAAAAACCATATATTCCCCGCAAAAGTCCCAATGAGTGTTGAATAGTGTGACTTTTGCTAGAAATATTAAATTTCAGTTTGCTTCTTATTTTTGATATGTTGCTGTCAAAGCTACTTTTTACAGAAAACATAAGTTGCTTAAGTCAAAGTATGATTGTAAGTATGGTATCCATGTTTTCTTGTACTAGTTTACTTATAATCTTTAACTTGCAACATTTTGTAACTCCAAATAAATTGTAGAAAAATGTATGAAATTTCCATCATCAATTTCACTTTCTCTAAATCTCTCAAAAAACTTCTATTTTGTTGTTCTCTACCCTATTTTCTACAAGAGGTTTGCTGCAATTTTTTTTCTACTTGAATTTTTTTCTATTCATCAAAACCCAACAAATGGTATTAGAGCTTAAATGATCTTTAAGGGGTTGTGACTTAAAGTCTGTCTGACCAAAAAGAAAAAGAAAATTAGAATAGCTTCCACCACCAAGTCCAAAGGCGAAGAAGAAGAAGATTATGATGATGATGATGAAGACCAAGAAGAAGCAGCAACAGGCAAAAAAACAGGTCTCATGAAAACAATTGGAAAATCTACCCAATCAAGATTAAGAAAGAAAGGAGGAGCAAGAATATTTATAGTTGATGAGAAGTGCATCGACAAAACTACTTCATTAGTTGGTGAAAAGTGCACAGAAAAAATTCAAAAGAAACTTGAGAAAAGTGCTCTAGAAAATCTAGAATCTTGAAGAGATGTGCTCCATGTAGAAAATCTAAACAATCTTAGAGAGAAGTGCTCCATAAAAGAAATATATATATATATATATATATATATATACAGAAAAATTTTGAGAGATAATGTTCTAAGATGAATTTTCCAGCAAAAAACATCAAGGAGGAGCTTCATAGAAAGCTACTAATGAAGCTACTCCCTAACAAGAAGATGATTTAGTTAATTTGAAAATTGCACAGCTAAGTAAAAAGAAAAGGAAAAAAAATATATTTTCTCAGCAGAAGTCCCAAGGAAGAGTGTTTGAGAGTGTGACTTTTACTAGAAATATTAAATTTTCAGTTTGCTTTTCATTTTTGATATATTGCTGTCAAAGCTACTTTTTGCAAAAAAGGCTTTAGTTATTCAAGTCAAAGTATGGTTATAAGTATGGAATCCATGTTTTCTTTTATACTAGTTTACTTGTAATTTTTAACTTGTAACTTTTTGTAACTCTCTATACATTGAAGTGAATTGTAGTAAATGTATGAAATTTCCATGGTCAATTTCATTTCTCTAAATCTTTAAAAATATTCTATTTTGTTGTTCTCTACCTTGTGTTCTACCGCAGGTTTGTTGCAATTTTTTTTTTCTACTTGAATTTTCTTCGCAGATCATATGGTAACGGGTCTGTTTTTGAAGATTGAGGATTTGAACTCTGATTTATACTCAGCTGCTTTTTTTGTCAAAACTTCCACTCGAAAAGAGTCCTTACTGACTCAAACGGAGATTAGTCTGAATATAGACATAACTTAAAAATACTTATAGTTAGGATCCATCTAAAACACCTCATCCTCTAAAGGAAAAAATAAAAATAAAAATACAAATGACACACTAAGACTTGTAAAACAGGTTCAGATAAAATATCATTTTCAATTTTTCTTTCAAATCGAATAGATCCTTTTAATATATAATTTCAGATAGTCGGGATATTTCCTATTCAAATTGATTCTTTCTCAGACTCGAAAACTTTCGAATTTTATAGCCTTGATGAGGCGCCCAAAGCTCATTACTGTTGTTGGACGAGTTTAATCCTTATGTTAGATGGACTCGATACTTTTTTAAATTCAAATTCTAATTATTAATTTTTCTTTTTCCATTTCTATACTTCAACTTGTTTTTCATTTAATTTTCCTTTTCAACTTTTATAATTTGACTTGTTTTCAGTCGGTTTTATTAAATAGCTTTTGGTTTGAAATTTATTTTCGTTACAGCTTTTTTTTTTTTAATTCTGTTTTCAAGTTTTATTTTATTTTGTACCGTGTTAATGATTTTCAAATTAATCATAAATTTAGGTAATTTTTTGTTATAATTTATTAATTAGTTTATATTTTCATCTTCTTTCTTTCTGATATGAATAAGCTCACTGAACATACCAGTTTTTTCAACATGGGAAAGACATTAATAAATTTGCTTACACAAAAGTTTGAGCTAGTACAACAAGGTTAGTAATCTGCAATTTTAGATGAATTTTAGAAGCTTTTTAATTTTATATTTCTTATTTCCTTATAGAATAACACTAATATTTGCATCGAAGTAGAGGATCTAGTTGCACCCTTGCTAGAAAGCTTCACTTTTTTTTCATTCCTTTTATTTAATTAATTAATTTATTTATTTGATAGAAAAGCTTCACTAAATTTAACATGAAGAAGTAGAACTATTATCATTATAAGAAATAAATAAATAAAGAAGGGAGGAAAAAAACTGGAAGTAAAGGAGAAGGCTCATATGGGTGGTGAGTATTTTCCTTTCTTAATTGCAACAAATTTGTAATAATAACTTATGGCTAAAATGTTAGAAGCATTTCTGAACAACTGCCGAGAGAGAGAGATGAATATTCTCTAATGAAGAAAACTGTGATCCACTAACCTAAGAGAATGCATTTACAATTATATGAAGTAAATGGGGTATTTACAACATCAATGGATACCCATAAGAACACAATGGAATCGAAGAATACTAACTCATCCTAGTGTAAATCATTGACTCTTTCTCCTCATACTTTGATGCAGCTGCCATGACCAAACAAAAAGAAATGTTACAAGGCCAACTCCAACAGATGCCCAGAAGATGACCAACCACGCCGGCATTGGCTTAGGATACAAACCTGGCACGAACATAACATAAAAACAAGCGCTATCTTTTATCGAACACCAATCTTGACAAAAATCAATAGCAATACTTAGCCACTATGACAATAGTACAAGAATATGAATATGATTGAAATAGACAACAAACCATCTCCAAACTTGATGCAGATGAGAAGTTCAACAATGCAAATAGCAAGTGAAAGCCAACAAAATGCCCCAACCTTTTTCACCGGTTCCCTAGATTAGGAGAACAGAAAAATAGGTTAGTTTAGCTAGTGATGGTCTTCATCTTAAAATCATGCATATTTATATTCAGATAAGCAAAACTTTTACAAAAAGAGAGAGTACCGGTCTTGGAGATATGAATTGTACTCGCGAATTGTTGGTATGGCAATCAGCCACCACAAGATCAACCTATATATTATCACAGGATTATGAGGAGGAACCCAAAGACAAAACTTCAGAAAGAATGTGTTGAGCTCCACGGTTAGGAACACGATGCAAAGACTGAGAACTTGAATGAATCGCCATGGACCAAGCAAAGGGTGCCACTCATCTTTGTCCCACTGTGCTGGTGTAAACTGTCCCAGTGTTCGTTTAACCTTAAAAAAATAACAATCTTAATTATTCCATTGTCTTGTGAAAGCCTTAATAGAATTTTCAAGATACAGTAACTAAAGTTGAGAAAGGATTTTACTTCCCAAAGAATAAGGAGACATAAATTAAGGAGTAAGAAGTTTGCAAAAAATCTATTGCTATTCTACGAGCAATGGAAGCATGAGCAAATAAATGATATTAAGCAAAGATAAGCCCCCCACCCCACAGCACAAAGAAAAGGAAAAAAGCAACATAAAATACAGGTTGAAAATGTACCTTGCCCATAATATTTGGTTGGCGACTTATACCAACCCACTCATATGTTTTTCCATCAAAATACCTAACAGTATGCATTCCTGCCCAGATACCTGTAAAGCAAGACAGAAAATGCCACAATAACCATAAGAAATAATTCAATCTTCACAAACTTTAAATCTAACATGCGAATCACTGTTATTTATTCCTTCACTAGTGCTGGTAAAAACTGGACAAGGATGACCATAAATAAGAAACCCAAACTTATAGACCAGAATTAAAAAAAAAAAAAAAATTCATAATCACCCCTCTCACCATTTCAATTTGAATTGCAAGACAGAAGTTAACAGAAGTTCAATTTTATTCTAAATTAAATTTGGGTATCTGTAAACCACCCTGACTCATCAACTATTAGATGTAATCCAGCCATAGTTGATTGACGACTGCAGGATGATTAACATGTGCCAATCATAGTACCCCGAACAAAAAGAAACTGAAGCATAGCTAATAGATACTTGAGAAGAAAGAATCTAGAAAGAGAAATGTGCATTCCCACCAATCTAACAAGAACTCAAGTCCAGTTCATTCAATAAAATTACCTAGCATGTTTCATATGCCATTCTTCACTAAACTTTGATCATAATTTCACATCAGCAAACTTTTATTTACTCCAATTTTATCATTCAACTTCTAATTTCATACAGTGCAGTCATCTTCGTCAAAATTTTCAAAATCTAAGAGTCCAACAACAAATGAAAACTAACTCCAGAGAGAAACCTCACTTGAAATGGCAGGATCCATTCCACAAGTATGGCTCCCACATTTATTTCAATGGAAGCATTACCACCGAGGTCTTGGCACCTTTGGAGATTAAGCAGTCCTCCAAATTCAACATGAAACTAGATGATTGAAGTTTAGTGACAGAAGTAAAATGTTAATTGTGGTTAGCCAAAGCACACTGCCAAGCAGTCAAGCCAATGTGAATAGTTAACATTGGATTCCTCTCCAAATGAAAATTGTCTTGTAAATATAAAACATCGTGGAAGATACCCTTGAATGTGAACTTATCTAAAATACTTGAAGCCTCCAGATACATAATTTTACTTTAATAATGAACTTGTCATTAATATAAAAGACAATCTAAATATTATATCCTGACAATGATTAACAATAACAACATTAGCAGCAGCAGAAGCTCAGGAAACCTTACCAAACCAATTGCATATCAAAATATCAAGAATGATACTGTCCCACCAGCATTCGTTGAAGTTTGGCAGCATATGACGAAAGGTAAACTGAAATTACCAGCACTAAAGTTAGATCTTGCGGTTTAGTTGAGCACATGCTCTGGGGACAAGTGAAGAAGTAAAAGCAAAGACCAGAGAACTAACTTAAGTAAAATTACAAAAAAAATTGAGACCAGGTAATTACCTCCATCAACTCAAACCCAATAGATAATACCCAAAGAAGTGGCTGATTACGAATTAATATAGCCTTTCCCCACCATCCAAATATATGAGCAAGGACAAATTCATCAAAAAGCGTGTTCTGGAAAAAACTAGAGAAATCAGGATAATTTTTTATCCATGCATTGTAATATAAACATCAACAAAATGAAATTTCAAAAAAGAAAAAGGAAAAATTAAAGAAAGAACGAAGCACAGGTTGTTCTTAGAAGAATCATACATAAACGTTCTTAAACCTGCTTGTGGGATTATCAGGCATGTAGATGCGACAATCTGCACCATAAGATCTCTCAGGAAGTTCTGCATGAAGAAAAGTAAAGAATGAGTAATAGAGAATGCAACATACTACCTGATATGAGAATCAGATGTTTGACAAATGTGAAATACAAAGTAATATGTTAATTCATTCTAGAAGTTATAATTTTGCTATGCCTAAAAACATTACCTACTCCAAGGTCAGGATGGAGAAACTTCATGAATTGCCGAGCATCATCACGCTTCTGAAAGAAAAATTCAAATCCAAAATGAATAATAATCTTACAACACACAATAAATAGGAAGAGGTTAAATAATCTTTGCAAAACACGAATCTAGGAAAGCAGGAATACAAGAACAGAAAAATAACACAAATATATTTTTTTAAAATAGCTTTATGAAAAGAAAACCAACCTGGAAAAGCAAAAAAGTAAGGGCAACAAGGTAAACTATAGCTATTCCATGAACTAAGCGCCAAATTGCTGGATGTGGTCTTATAAGAACCCTATCAAAAAATATAATTTGCAGATTAAAAAAGCTTATAAGACTAAAATAATTAGGCCCAGTAACATGGGCAATCTGAAATCTCATTACGGGATAAAGAAAAGATCAGACACACACAGTCACTACACAAGAAAGGACACAAGAATTATATTCTAATCGTTTCCAAACATTAATATTTATCCAACTCTATTATCACAAGTCACCAACTTGCTAAACATCTATTCATATTAGGATTTTCCAAGTCCAAATTATATGAGGTGATATGCAGAAAGAGCAGGTTATCCTCTGGTTACATCATTAAGCTAAACAAAGTATCCTAAGCAGATTTATACATTAAATTAGAATTCAAAGAATAATATTCAATAGTCCAGATTCCTAAACATGGACAAAGACTTAATTCGTAATGGCCACCATTGGCTTTTATTTTTCTTCTTCGAAAGTTAGGTGTGTATAAAAAAGGAAATGAGAAATACATATCCCTTTCGTTGTTCACCATGCATCACTCTTCTTCTTCCTCATCTTTTTTGTTGCATTTGAACCTTAAAACAGAATCATCCAGACCCACCTCTCCACCATAATCTCTAAAAAGGAGATGGATAAGATAAATCCCATATGAAGACTTCGAGCTTGAAATATTAAGACTCAAGAAGGACCAAAAAGTATATATCTTATTCATAGAATTAATTACCAAGTATATATGCTTTAAACAATAGTCCTCATATGACACCTATCTTTTACTAGAGCCAAATTATTTTTAATGTCTAAATCATATCTGCGATTCCCATCCAGATCTTAGAATCTAATTCTGAACTGTGTGCCTGGACTTTCCATCATTTTGTATAGTAAATTCTAGAAAGTAAGGGAAAGAAGACTTAAAGTTCTCCACAATTACTTAAGAGTATCATATAATTAGTACACTTTTTAGATAGACAAGCACTGCAGATACAATTTCTACCCTCACATAGGATCACAGTAATGATTTCTAATGCAACCAGGTCCAGGCATAACAAACGTGCACAAAAGCAAGCTCTGTAAGCAGTTTAGATATCGCTTGTACATTATGTTATCATTGAGAAAATCTAAAAACCAAAAAAAAAAGAGCAACGTAATGATGTTCTTTGCAAAGGACATATGGAGTATAATTTAGTTTACTGCCCAAGTTGACAACCAACCAGATATCCTACAGAATATTTCAGTATGTCCTCTATGTACTAGCATGCGGATAAATGAAGTAATATTGAACTTCTTATTTTAAGACCAAAAATATTTAATAATAATAAATCCACATAACCACTCATGTAAAACAATGAATACCATCCAGAGATTCATATCTCAAGTTATTAAGCTATAAAAGTACTTTTTAGATATGTTCAATAATCCAAGATTTTGGTACTAAACTACAGTGCAAAACAATTTTTGTATAAGAATTCTAACCAACAACTTACGTTGAAGGGGCCTGCAACAAGCAGTAAATAAGAAAAACTGCAATCATTGCCCATACGCCCCTACAAGAAGCAGAACGCATTTAGCATAACAAGTGAATATTAACACACAAAGGATTCAACCACACAAAACCAACCAAACCTTTTCACAGATGTAACCATGTCTCTAGATGCACTATTTTCAGGATCGAGAGCTCCACTTGCCCAACTAGATACACAAATTATAGGAAATTTCAGTGCAGAATTTTAATATCTACGATCCAGCAAACCAAATTGTTAACGAAATCCACAGATATTCTCCCCATACGCCACTACCAGTCATCAAACAAGCACTTTGCTACTTTTATGCACATTAAAAAGCAGTGTTAAAAAGATCAGACACAAGCATAGCTTTTAAAGAGGTAGAATATGTTCAGAAGTCAGGGTCCAATATTTGAAGCATCAAATATACAGACACCAAACATTTGTTTTGATGTGATGTCAAAAATCAGGAAAAGAGACCAAGATTAAGATATACAAGAATCACAACCTTCATGCAATAGGATATAGCACCATTTTACCATTTATTGCTTTATTGTTCTTTCTACTTTTATGAAGGAAAAAGTTCAGACTTCAGAGCTTTAAGTTCCAGATTTTCAACATCAAGTCCATCATGTGGAATCAGAAGAACTTTCAAAACAACAGATAACATTATCAGGTATGCAAGACATCCAACAAGTATAATCATACAAATCACTACAAGCATTTGCTTCTCTCTGATAAGGGAAAAAAGGGTAAATTGCCCTGTAGAATTTGGTTTGTGGTTCTCTTACAAAACATTTAATTAGCAGTAACAGCATCATTCATTCTAATAAAAATAACTGGAGCAATAAGAAAATGACACAAATTAATTTGCAACAATTGTATATTGTAGATGCAAATCCTCTCCAAACTTAAAAAGGATAATAAAAAATTCATGAAGACCGCAGAACAACAAAATTCCAAGCAGGCTAGAAATATTTAAAGAGCCAAATATCTATAATTTGCTTATCTAATGTGGAAAATGGTTACTGAAATTGTGTTATGGGCCAAATGAAGATACCGTATCTTGAAAAATTGCTAATTGAGCAGGGCACTCACATAAGAAAGCATGCACCGATAAATAACAATGAAATAGTACGAGGCTTGTAAGCCCATGCTGTCCATGGATCTACATCACCAACACTTGACATCATATCACCATTTTGTTGAACGTTATGATCCTTTCTTCTCACTCTTTTGTGACCATTGAGCTCCATAATCTTTCTTGCTCACTGAAAACCATAAATGTAGTGAGACACAATTAGGTGTTATTTCAGCTAAATAATAAAAGAAAGAGACTATTTCTTAGCATCAGAATTGATAACAAATAAGAATATGATACATATTCCAAAAGAATGTGGAATAGAAAATTGATAACTAATAAGAATAAGATACATATTCCTAGAAAACATAGACTAGAGAATGATATTATTCTGCAAAGCATAAGGTATAGGATATGATGAGTGGGGCACCATATTGGTCTAAATATACCATTGTTCTGAAAAACAAGTCATAGGAAAATAAATCATTAGACAATTAATAGAGACATTTTTACAGTAATGAGTTGAACTTATACCATCCTTCAATACTGCCTTCCAATTCAAAGCTTATATAATAAATAGATTCTATTCTGTTTCTCCATATCTGACATTGAAAAAATACTCAGAAAAAAGGATATAAGATACCTAAGAGAAATGTTGAATATTTCTAGACATACTGGAATGTCAATAATAGTCAAACATCCATCATGTAAGATATTAAAATGAAAAAGGCCTGTACAGCTCCCTTTTCATTACAAATATGATGCAGTTCCACTGCTTAATTACTAGCTTTTAGAGTTGTTAAACACCTGTAATTACAGAAGCATACATATGATATATTCTGATACAATATTTTATGTGCAAGTCCATAGCAGCAAATACAACCAACGCTGAGGAATAAACCATCAATTAAACAGAAAAAACAGCAGACTTCATGCAATCCAAAATTAAAGTCACACAACTACTGTATTTGTATGGTTTATAGCCCCAATTTTCTTCAACGGACCCATCCAACATTCTAACTGATGTTTTTGTGCCTTATAAATGCCACAACGGTGACATTCAGTACCAATGGGACTACCAAAATGACCTACATGATTGATTCAAGGAACACATAACATCACTCAACAACATAAGATACAAGAATCAGAAACATTCAAATAAATGTAATAAACAAAATTCCAACTACTTCAACCAACATCAAGGCATATGGTCCCTACAAATTGCCCTTATCATTGTTTTATATGATGTTACAACCAATTCCTATAGGTTCTCAGCAGGAACTACCTTCCTTTTCATAACTAAACGTTTCTAAAATGAAACAACTTAAAACCCCAAAGCTCTAGAAGTGCTCCAAATCAAATGTTCAAATGACTGATCCGTAATTTCTCCTCTCTTTTAAAAAATAAATGTTATAACTCAAGTAGAGATATCATTAAGTTTCAACATAATTCAACAATTAAATATCTCAAATCAGCTTAATCATGTACTAACATAAAACACAAATTCAGCGGTTACAGATTTCTCAACAGCTTAGTACCGGTATACTAACATATAACAATGAAATGAAACACAATTAACCATACTGTGATCTCAAATATTTACTACAAGCCCATAATCGAAGGCATAGAATTCAACATCCAATGACAAGAATGCAACGGAGTTTTAAAATTAAGAATAGCACACCAAATCTCATGTCCAAGTGAACACATCATGGAACTATCAAACAGTAAATACCGAATAAACAGAAACAACAGTTCTCAAACATACCCTTATAGCGAAAGCTTAGAAAGAAGCTTTGAAAGGAAAAAAAATAAAAAATTAATAATAATAATAATAATATAATTAATCAAGAATAGAACAAATACAAGTGTAAGACAGTCAAACCTAAAAATCTGAGTCTTTTGAAGAGAAATCCATTACAAAAACTTGCTTATTCAGAGATTATATCAGCCAAATTCAGAAATGAAGCATAAGAGAAGGCTCGCCGTATCAAAAATGCCTAAATTGAAAAGCTGCATGCAATAGAAAAGCCTCGAAAACAGAAAGAAAAGAGAAAGGAAAACCGCCTAAAATTCAAACAGAAACCTGGGAAGCAACAGTCTTTTAGTAGATTAAAAAGCCAATATTTCACATTAACATACAAATACAAAAATTAAAATTTAAAAAATAATTAATTAAATAAAAGCAAATACGCACTGCGAACGCTTGTCGTATAGCAGATTCGACAACGGAAACGTATCATGGCAATAGATACAGAAATACGTGTATAAGTACACAAAGAAACAGACTTTCATTGTCACATACGATTATTCATTAAAAAATTTTAAAATATAGATATTAAAAACTATAAGAATATGAATATGAGGAGGTAAAGGGCTAGAAAGGTGGCTTAAAAAAGAGGCAAGTTGAAGATAGTGTTATTGGATATCACTTACGTAAGGCTGACAAATAAGACTTAGCCGCACGATTGACGAGAGAAGGAAAAGATCGCGACCGTCCGATCCAGAAAGGCAAGAGAAATGACTAGCAATAAGAATCTAATCTAATTCAGTCAGTCAAGGTTAAAGCAATCGAAATCGCGAGAGAGGAACTGAGGAAGTAAGAGCAGAATGAGTGAGTGAGCAGATAGAAAAAGTAAAAGGAAAAGGGCTTTATATAGATAAGTGTGGTATTGATTATTATAGTAAAAAAAAAGCGAAATCTGAATCTGATAGTAAGAATGAAAGAAAGAAAGCAAATGTAATCACAGAGACAGAGAAAAAAAAAAGGTTTATTAGTAATATTTTTCTCTGTAATGAAGCAGAGCGTCGAAAAGGTTATAAAGATGATGATGACGACGACGAAGACGACGAAAGGAAAGAGAGAGAGAGTACGACGGTCAAAGAGAGATTTGAAGATGTTTTAGATATGAGTTTTTGCTCACTCTTCTTTCCCCGTCCGTGAGTTTATCACTACGTTCTCCTTGTTAGGGAAAATTACTATTTACACCATTACTCCCTCCATTTTATCCTCCTAAACTATAAAGTTAAAATAGTTAAATTTTAAGATATTTAATATTAGTAAAAATAAATATTTTCTTTTATTACTAGTAAAATAATTTAAATTTCACAAATCAAAATTGTAAAGATAATTTATCTAATTTTAGAAAATAAATAATATTTTTTTAATTATTCTACCACGATTTAATGTCTTTCAAATATAAAATTTAACGAAAATATATATTAGTAATATATAATAAAATAAATGAAATAAATAGTATAATTTTTAATTTCAAAAAATATTAGTAGTTAAATTTTATAGTATAAATAATATTTTTTTTATTATTTTTTTAATTATTATTTTTCCTAAACTACCCTTCAAGCTTGCCCTTCTAAAATTTCCTTCCTTTTTTTTATCTTGTTCTAATTTTTTGAAAGTTTTACTTTTTTTTGTTTCAATTAGGCATTTTATCGTTTTTTTAAGTAGACATTTAATATTATATTTTTTCAATTTAATACTCTTGTTCATTTTTCCGTTACACCAACGTGGTCTGATATAAGTGGGAGTTCTAAATGAAAATAATGACACATTGAGATTTTTTTAACTTTTTTTGAGATTTTTTTTAAACTTTTTTTTCATGATATAGTTTAATTAATAATATAAATTTTTATATATTCTAATGTTTATTATAATTATAATTTCAATTGAAAAAAAAATAATGAAATGATATTTATTTTTATTATTTTTATTTTAAAATTTTTCAAAATCTAGGATAAGAAAATTAAAAATATATATATTATTGCTCTTTTTAGAGGCATTACCAAATCTAAAATTAAATTTTTTTTTTCCTTGTGATGAAGAACGGTCGCAACAATAAGCATATATTAAAATTAAAAGTACTAAGAATTCAACAATAATATAATGTGTGACACACTCTTTACTTTTTTATAAATATTGAAAAATAAAAATAAAAATAATAAAACAATGAACATCATTATTATTTTCTCAACTATATTTAAAGTTAAAATAATATAAGGAAAAGTTACAAAAAAATTTAATAATTCATGGGTTTCACAAATTGTAGATGCCCAAATTATAAATTTCAAATGTTTAAAGATGCAAAAATTGGAGGAAGAAAATATATATAACGCTAGATGTTCAATTAAAAAATTCTGATATATAATTGAAAAGCAACAAAATATCAGATATTTATTTAAAATTTTCCCTTTTTTTCTTATGCAGAAATATCAATTTAGCCTTCAAACTTTATATTATTAAATTTGTGTTATATTTAAACCGAATATAGCTTATATGTAGACATATGTAAAATAAATAAATAAACAAAATAATTTTTATATTAAATTTAAAATATTTATAAATAAATTTTCTAATTTTATCAAATTCATTTTATATCAAAGATTATGTTAAAGTCACATAACAATATTTTTTTATATTTTTTTAAAACTTGATATATAATTGTTATATATTATTAATATTTTAATTTATAAATTTTTCATTTTATTTAAATTTAAATTTAATAATTGAATTAATTATTGATCAAATATTTAATTTAAGAAAGTATTGAAAGGTATGAATGCTGCCATTCTAAGTGATATTACAAATAGAAAAAGGAATAGTAGCGGAGAGAGACCATCAGACCATTGCTATAAAGTTGAAAAGTACCCCACGCTTAAAGGCTTACCTAACTGCCGGCCCACGGTTCTATTTCCATGAAAATGGTTGAGTTAGCCTACCAAAACAACAACTGCACAAGAAAACTTCCCTTAATAGAAAATTTATTTAAATATGACGAGAACTGACAACAAAAAATAATTTTTATTCATTTTCTGTAAAAAAAATAATATTTGTCATAAAAAAATTTATTTATTACATATCAAAATATGAAATCACATTAAACCTTTTAAATATATATATATATATATATATATATATATTGTTTGTTATAGAGATTTAGAGAGTGTTTGGTTCAGTTGTTGGAGATAGCTGATAGCTTTTTTATTTTCAACAGTTAAATAAAAATAATTAGTAATTTTAGTTGATAGCTAATAAAAAATTCAAACAGTTACTGATTAAAAAACTATATTTTAGAGTTTTTTTTGAAACAACTAATTTTTTTAATAAAATGATAAAATTAGTATTTTATAATAAAATATATCATATTATAAATTTTTTTATTAAAAAAATATACCTCTTCAAAATTACTTCATTTACCATAAAATATATTATATTAAAAATATATTAAATTAATTAATTATATTTATAAATTATATATATACATTTTTAAAAATTTGTATTACATTTAATTATATTCTATTGTGATTATTATTTTAATCATTAAAGTATATAATTATATCAAGTAATATATAATATTTTATTATCATAAAAATATATTTTTTGAAATAAATTATATATCTAATAGTAATTTTAAATAATAACAGTAATAATTCAATTAATTTTATCAAATATTAGTGTCAATCAACTATTAACTGCATCTAACAATTGAACCAAACACTCATTTAATAAGATTATATGAATTTGTAGCGGGTTGTGATTCTAATAAGTTGTTTATTATTGTTTCGAATCAAATGTTGATTTCAAAATCATAACTTTATTGCTTTTTTTTGTCATCGGTTGGTGGTACTAATAATTGAGTTGATTTTATTTTTTACTTATATTATATTTTGGAATTTTTTAAAATAATATTTATGTGTGCAAATTTATTTTCAATAAATAAATATAAAAGTATTATAATGGTAACTAAACTCGTTATAATATCTAACTTTTATATGATAAAATGTATATATATATATATATGCGCACGCACGCATATAAGAGTTTATAAATTTTAAGAAAAAAGTTTTTATTATTATATTTTATTTAATAAATTAAAAATAAATTATATCTTTTAAAATATAAATCAACCTGATAGTAAATTTTTGTTTTTGGCTAAGTAAAAGTATTGCTACTTTGATTTTAAAGAATTTAAAAACCATTATCTCATGTGTATACGTGCGAAATTACATGACAAATACTTGTAACATATGATTTTAATTCTTACCAATGATATAAAATTTTTAATAACACTAAATAGGTACTATTTTGATATAAAAGATTTTTTTATTAATCGGTTGAATATATATATATATATATATATATATATATATATATAAACTAACAATTTTTGTATTAAAACAAATTGGTATCATTAGCATAATAAAAAGGAATATCCGATCAATATATTGTGTTAATGATAGGATAAGATTCTGTTTGACCACTCCACTACTTTAAATTTACTTTTTAAAAAATAAACACCGAAGAAGCGTGCATTGATTCAACAATCAACCTCTTCGTCTTTACACTTAGCCTCATTACCTTCTCATTCGTTTATGTTCTTTCGGCTCTCCCAATATTGTATTATTTAATTTTTTTTATCATTTTATTGATATTTATTATGATCATAGTTATTTTATTTTGAAGAGAAATTTTTTTTAATTATATAATAATATATAAACAAATTTATTAATTGTTATATTTACACTACTATATAATACACCGATTGACTCATTTTTTTTTTATCTATTTTTAATCTTTACTAACCTTTAAAAAAAAAAAAATCATCCTCACCAGCCAAAACACTAGGCAAATCATGTTTCTATCATTATAGGTCTAATGATTTATTTTTCATCCACCATGCAAAAACTTTAAGTTCAAATCATTTTCACACATAAAAGCTGCCCACTGAAATTTCTCATTCATGCGATACTATTGAGAGAATTATTAAAGTTAGATGGTCAAAGAAAACAATTAGAAAAATGTAAAGAAAAATAATATATATAGAGAGAGAGAGGATTCATAGTTTGAACATTGTATTTATTAATTTATTACTTATATTGTTTTATTAAATATGGAGATAAATATAGTGGGCTCATTAAAATCTTATGGTATTAGATATTAATACAATATATACGTATAGGATTTTAATAATTATTATATTATTTACTCATATTCTTTTATCCGTTTCATCAAAATTTAATAATTCTATGTAATTATTATGACAATTTAATACTATTTAAAATTTCAATTTAGTGCTATTTAATAAAGGGTTAAAGGGACAACTCAAAAGGGATAGTAAATGATAAGAGAATAACAGAAGTTATAAGAAGGAACCAATTATTATGTTTTAAGGAAACAAAAAAGAATTAACAGAAAATATTAATGAGTAACAAATTCTGAGTATTAAAGGGACCACAAAGAGAGAGTTAAGCATACAAGAAGTACAAATTTTGCATATATTAAGATTTTGAGAGAGGTTTAACTAACAATATTTAAATCCGTTATAATTTGGATATGATACGAATAGAGAGTCTGAGATATCCGCTATTCGATAAACTCAATTATATTAAATATATATTATGTAATTTATTATATTATAATTTATTGAATATAATAATATAATTAATTATTTTTTATATATTTTTATAGATTGATGAATTGTAATAATATTTTAAAATTTGAAATATAATTTTTCTATCATAATGAATAATATTTAATTTTATTGTTTTAATGTTATTTTTGAATAATTTGATGAATTATTTTAATTTGAATGTGTTAAATTAGATTTTATATTTTATTTTATTTGTTTGATTTGATTTTGTAGTGATTTATGGTAAATTGTTTATATATTTTTAAATTTTTAATTATTTAATTAGTTTGAATTTATTTTATTTTAAATATTTTAATGATAAACGGGTAATTAAGTGAATTTCGGATATTAATTAGGTAATGTTAATTGGGTTTGAGATGAATACGAGTATTAACATTATAATTTTAAATAGATTCAGGTGTGTGTGTATATATATATATATTTGGGTTCGGGTAGAGCGATTTTCGTTGATATCCTATTCGTTGTCATCCCTAGTCAAGCACCAAGCCTTCTTTATTACTTTGGGTTTTTTTCCTTGACTTATGGGGTTAATCTTACCTATGATTATTGGATTTTTTATAACTTGTCACAAAATAACTATTAAATTTTTCCCACAAAAATCACTAAATAGTTTTTTTTTATAAAAATCACTTATGACCATTTTTGTTGAATCGACAACCGAAAAGCTGATGTGACTACTGACGTAGCGTCAGATTTCTGTCTCGTCATGCTACCTTAGATGACTTACAAGTATGAACCCTAATTTCTTTGCCACACTATCACATGGATAAAAATAATTTCAGTTACGGTTACTGAACTTATACATTAATTGCATTTCAGTCAAAAAATTTAATTTCAAACTCTTTTCATTGTACTCAAAATGTTTAGGTATTTTTTTCATTTAATTATCATTTTTCTAACTAAAATATAATTAGGATATAAGTGCAATGACTACAGATGAAATTAAGCATGTTCATGTAACACTGTCATGTGGACATCTAACGTAGCAATCAAAATTAGAGTTAATACTTAAATATCATTTGGTGTGACATGACGTGGCAAAGATCCAGTACCATGTCAGTTTTCCTACTGCTAGCACAGTCTCATTTGCATCAAGTGATTATTATGAAAAAAAATTGTTTAGTGATTTTTGTGAAACAAAAAATCTATTAATTATTTTATAGTAAGTTATAAAAAAGTTCAGTAACCGTGAGTAAAATTAATCTTGACTTATAAGAAACATTTGTGTGTATAATAAAAAATCTTATTTTTATAGATTGGAGTATCATTTAAATTAAGCTAAAAAGTTCTATTGTATTTTCAAATACTTTCATGTATTAATTGTTATTTTTTTTATTTTCAGTGCAATTTATGACATAATATTAGTTAAAAATAATTTATTTTTAGTTCCATAAAGCTGATAATTTTTCACTAAAAACACTAAATGGCCTTAAATATATCTCTAAATGTAAATACTAATTAAGATTACCAAAATACTCCATTCATTTTGAATATTTTAATTATATAAAACTATAACTATTGAAATGTATGTGTGTAGTTATAATTGTTATTTGAACATATTATCACTAGATTTTTATTATTTTTATTTTTATTTTTTAAAAAAAGTTGGAAGAACCTAAAAAAACGAAACAAAACTATCTAAAATATATAACAACCATTACATCAAAAAGAAGCAAAGAATGAATCCCCAAATGGAGAGAAATAAGAATATGAAAACGACGAGCAAAACTATAAGCCATATGGGATAAAAATTTGTTGTCTCTATGCACATGGTAGAATTGGATGGAAAAGAAGTGAGGAATCAAACTCCTAATGCCATAAACAATAGAATGAAAATGTGCACTGACATTAAAATGTCCCAAAATTATATCCACTACCACACTTTTTTTATTAGCACTATTTTTGACATGAAATTTTGATTGCTTCCAAAGTACACTAGGACTTGTTTGCTAATTAGTTAGGGTTTGTTTGGTTGAAAAGTTAGAGATAACTAATAGGAAAATTAAGTTATGAAAGTAGAAAACTGAGTATTCTTATTATTAAAAAGAAAGAAGGATTGCTACAACTTATATATCTGCTCAAAAGTAACTACTTATCAAAGCTACACTAGAATCACATATGAGATTACATAATTTAAGCTAACTAGCGTACACAAGAAAGCTAAAACACAAGTCAAGCTCATCTCATGTGTAATTACTATTTGATAGTTGAATAACTGAAAAAGATGAGTTGGATGATGAGATTGAATCAGATGAGCAAGGTACTTTAGCTACTTGGTTGACCCTGAACTTGGCATTAGCTGAGTTGGTTTGTTATGATGAGTCCGTAAAGAAATTTATCTCCTTACTCCTTCTCCTCAAGCTAGAAGTGAAGAAATTCTAAACTCCAAGTTTGGATTTAAGAAAGCCAAATTGTGGAGCTCTATGAGGTTTAGTGAACAAGTATGTCACTTGATGAGTGGAAGCAATGGAAAACAAATGCAATAGACCAAACTTGAGCTTCTCCCTCACAACATGACAATCCAACTCGATGTATTTTGCTCTCTCATGAAACACAATGTTTTTAGCTATATGAATAGTTGAATTGTCACAAAATAAGAGAGTTGGACTAGGATGTCATTGGTGCAATCCATGAAGCAGATAGACTAACCATTGGATCTCATAAGTAGCAGTAGCCATATTCCTATATTTTGTCTTTGAAGAAAACCTGCAAATTGTTGATTGTTTTTTAAACTTCCATGAAATGAGAAAATCACTAATGAAAACATAATAACCATTGATAGATTTCTTAGTCAATAGATAGGTAGCCTAATCAGAATTTGTGTATGCTTTAATATGCAAAGTGGAATTTACTAGGAAGAACAAGCTTTGGCCAGAGAAAACTTTAATGTATCGAAGCACTCTATGATCACCTTAAAGGTGATTATCAATTAGGCAATCCAAAAACTGAGAAAGGTGTTGCAATACAAAAGAAATGTCAGTTCTGGTATTTATGAGGTACAACAATTTTCCAGTCAATTGCTATAGCTTGTAATGTCTGCTGCTTTATAGCTTGTAATGTCTGAGGTACTAGATCTTGTGATGGTTTAGAAAAATGAACCATTGGTGTGTCTACTGGTTTGCTTTTTAAGAAACCTAAGGGTTTGTTTGGCATTGTGTTTGCCAAAAGCGCTTTTAGAGGAAAAAAAATTTATTTTTAAATTTTTTGAGTTTTGAAAACTACTTTTGGAGAGAAACAGGTAAATAAATATTTTTTCCATAAGCAGGTTTGAGAAAAATAATTTATAAAAAATTTAAAAAATCAATCGATTAAATCAAAAAAATTATAAACCTGCTTTTTGGATATCTAACAGCAATCTCAAACACCCCATAAGTCAACTAAAAGTTCTAGTGCCTATTTTCTTTTAGAAAGATTGATACCTTCATTTGTTCTTGCCACTTCCAAACCTAAGAAGTACTTGAGGTCAAAGCTCTTTGATCTTAAATTGAGCATAAAGAAAAGCCTTGATAGACCTAATCTAATCCAAAGCACTATTGGCTAGAATCACATCATCAACATAACACACATAAGTCAATGAAGCTTGTTTTATTGGATTTTGTGAAAAGAAAGCAATCAATAGCTGCTTGTTTGAACCCTTGGGATAGCTAATGCTTTTGTAAGTTTCGAGTCTCATTGTCTACTAGTTTGCTTGAGTCCATATAATGACTTTGGAATTTTGTAAGCTAGATATGTATTGAAGCACTTTAAATCTTATGGCAATTGCATGTACACTGTTGAACCTTGAGGGATATTTCTGTCATTTTGATGATAATAAATAATTAGGCAACAAGGAATTTAACTACATTTTGTATCCTAAGTGTGTCAGATAGGTTATACATTTCTAAAACCTTGAAGCAAGTTGAAAGAAACGAATTGAAGATCAAGATATTGAAAAAATGCAATGTGTCACGTCCGTAAATCAAAAAGTCACACCCATAACTAATGTCATGCCCATGGTGAATGATCACCACCCCCGCGAAAATAGCTATTCATGCCCGTGAATACTAAATCATGCCCATAAAACAAGTAAGTTCCAAGACTGTTCATTCAAGCATTTATGGTAGTGAAGCATTGGCCCAACCGTGAAGATTGATAAAGTCACGCCCGTGAAGATTTTGTCACGCCTATGAATGACCATTTATTTTCAGACATAATGAGTCACGGCCAGAGTCATGACTTTGATTCACGGCTACGAAGAACAGTCATGCCCATGACCCTGAAGAGAGAAACTTGTCAAGCGCGAATGAGAATGCAGTTGAACGACTATTTTAGCATTAAATGCCCCCTAAAACAATTATATTTTACTGGAAGTATAAATCAACACATTTATGACTTCTATAAGTTAGAAAAATAATCATTCATTCTTCTAATCTTGTATAGATTTATGCATTTATTTTTTATTCAACAATTTCAATTATTTGAGATTGTAAAACCATAAATTGCTCATAATTGCATAGCATTTTGGTTTGTGAGTGTTTTCATTTTGTAATCAATTACTCAAAAGTGAGTTTGAGTGAGTTGGATTGTGAGTGAAACACTTGTAAGTGTTTTTATGTAAGCCATAAAAAAATACAAAGATTTGGTTATTGTGTTAGCCATTAAAACACAAAGGTTGTTTCTGGGTTGGGTGTTAGCCAAGAGAGAAACACCATGGTTGGGAGTGAGCTAGAGATTAAAATTAATTGTAACACTTTAAGTGTTAATGAAATACCCAATTAAGATTGGGAAGATAAGTAGAGTTTGTTAATACACAAACCTTTATAAATCTTATGTGCACTATATTCCTCTTCCTTTCACCATTCATCATTCAACTACTTCTTTCTTTAAGTAATTTTTATTTGTCAACCAATTCAACCCCCCTTCTTGGTTATTGTTTTGGACAACAATTGGTATCAAAGCAAGGACTAGCAATCAAGCCTAAAAAGCACTAGTTAAGATCAAACTATGTCCAACAAAGGATTTCATAGTCTCAAGCCCTTCTTTAATGGAGCTAACTATGAGAATTGGAAATTCAATATGGACATCTATCCTGATAGTGAAGGAATAGATATTTGGGAGTTCATTTGAAAAGAATGGACACCTCCAAAAAAAAGGAATTCTGAACTAGAAGAAGAAATCACTCCAAGGGATGAATGGACAAAAATTCATAAAAGAGAAAATGGTAAGAACAAGAAAGTCATGACTATTCTAATCGATTCTTTATCTCTTGAAGAGTGTGATAGGATTCAATATTGTCTTACCACTCATCTATTTGGAAGACCTTGGAGAACTACCATGAAGGCAGTAAACAAGTTAAGTCCAAAAAGGTTCAACTTCTTATCATCGAATATGAGCTCTTCAAGATGAATCCAAAGAAGACCATAACCAAAATGACATATTGTCTTCTTTCCATTGTCAATGGCATGAGGAAGCTTGAAAAGATTATTGCTTGGAAGACATAAATAATAAGATTTTGAATAGTCTTCCAATGAAGAATTATGACTCAAGAGTTACAACATAGAAGAAGCAAATGAAGACTTAAGTGTGATCCTCACTGACGTGATAATTAGCAAACTTCTCACTTATGCGATGACTCTACTAAGAGATAAAAAAAGTGAAACAGAAAAAGAAAAGATAAAGCCAATTGCACTCAAAGCATCAACTTTCATGCCTATGGATGAAGAACTTCTTAGTGATGAAGAATTAGTTGATGAAGGAGATGAGCAAATGGCCTTACTTTCAAGGAGGATCAAGATATTGATATTCAACAAATATGGCTCAATTAAGAACTACAAGCAAAGGGCTTCAAAGTTCACTTCCATAAACTTCTCATCCAACAAAGGCAAGAAGGAAGTAAAATGTTATGAATGTGGGAAGAAATGTCATATCAAATCGGAGTGTCCCAAGCTCAAGAAGTACAAGAGGAGACTGAATAAAGAAGATGAAGAAAATGGCCACAAAGTCACTTGGGATGACTCCTCCTCCTCATTCATTAAAGAAGAAGAAGAGGAAAATGAGGTGGCTAACTTGTGCTTCATGGTTATTGAAGATGACTCCATTGATGAGGTATGCTCTATATCCCAACATTGTGATTTAATTGTTGATGATGATGATGATAATGATATAGTTGAAGTCTTAAATCTTGAAATAAAAAGATACAAAAAAAACTAGAACTTTATAGAGAGAATAGTTCAAAGCTTATAAATGATTTCAATGACTTTCAAAAGACAGTTGAAGAGCTTAAAATTTCAAATGACTCTTTAAAATTATCATTAGATTAAATTTCTTCAAAACCATCAACAAATTCTCTTTTAAAAGAAAATAATGCTTTGAAAAATGAAGTTGAGGAGCTTAGAAATTTTATTTCTAAATTCCACAAAGGGAATGAGAGTTTAGATATTTTAATTATATCACAAAGACCTCCCTTAATAAGGCATGGTCTAGGCTTCAATGGAGTATCATCATCCTCCTCACCTAAAACCATATTTGTTAAATCAAGCACACCACAAACCTCTACAATTGAGGTAACAATGCACACACAAAACCCTTTACTCAAAAGAAGAGTAATCAAAAATCACTTAGCTCAAGAGGGAAACCTCAAAAAGTCAATCATGTTTTCTTATACAAAAAGCATGCATCTAAAAAAACACCTATCACTAATGCATGTTTATGTTATTGTGCACAAATAACACCTAGGAAAATAACAAAGCCAAAATACATGGAAAAATGGAAAAGCATACATAAGTCTAAACAATGTCATTATTGCATGAGAATTGGACATATAAACAAATATTATTTTATAAAGAAGGCTCATTGGGAAGCTTCTAATGCTAACCCTAATGACCCAAGTTCATTTGGGTACCTAAAAACCAAACCTAAATTATGGTTTTATAGGTATGCCTCAAATCCACATCAAAGAAAAATATTTGGCTAGTGGATAATGGATGCTTAAGGCATATGACCGATAACAAAAGTATCTTCACCTATATCAAAAGGATTGATTGTGATAAGGTAACTTTTGGAAACAATGCCAAGGATAAGGTAATTGGCATTGGATCTATTGGTTTAAATGGTGCAACTTTAATTAAAGATGTTTTTATTATTAATGGTTTAAAACACAACTTATTAAGTGTAAGTCAATTATGTGATAAGGGAAACCAAGTCATTTTTACCTCTAATGAATGTCTTGTAACCACTCTAAATGGCCAAGAGATATTCAAAGGAGATAGAGATGGAAATACTTACATAATAGACTACACAAGATATCTAAATCTCCTCTAAGTGTCTTATAACTATTAGCGATAAATCTTGGCTATAGCATAAAAGGCTTGGTCATGCAAGCATTTAAAGCCTTAGCAGTGGAGAGCTAGTAAATGGACTACCAAAGTCAAATTTGAAAAGGATATGACATGTGAACCATGTCAAAAAGAAAAACAGTACAAAACATCATTCAAGTCTAAAAATGTGGTAAGTACCTCTAAACCATTACAACTTTTACATTTAGATCTTTTTGAACCTACTAGAATTGCTAGTTTATGAGGTAAATACTATGCATTTGTTATCGTTGACAGTTACTCTAGATTCACATGGGTAATTTTTTTGGCTCAAAAGAGTGATGCTTTTGAATCCTTCAAAAACTTTGCCAAAAGAGTTCAAAATGAAAAAAAATATTTTATTTCTAAAATAAGAAGTGATCATGGCAAAAAATTTGAAAATGAAAATTTTGAAAACTTTTTTTTAGAATATGGTATTTCTTATAATTTTTCAACTCATAGAATACCTAAACAAAATAAGGTAGTTGAAAGGAAAAATAGGACTTTAATTGAAATGATTTGAACAATAGTCAATGAGTATGGTTTACCAACCTACTTTTGGGACGAAGCCACAAATTTCACATGCTATATTTTTAATCATGTTTTCAAAAGACCTCATTTAAATAAAATCTCCTTTGAACTATGGAATGGAAGAAAACTTATAATCTCATATTTTAGAGTATTTGGATGCAAATGTTTTATATTAAAAATCAAAGATAACCTTAGAAAATTTACTTCTAAATCCGATGAAGGTATCATCTTAGGATACTCCATTTCTAGCAAAGCTCATAGAGTATTTAATAAAAGATCATTAGTTGTAGAAGAATCTATGCATGTTATTTTTTATGAATAAAGTAAACTTGACTTGTGAAAGGTAGTGTTTTTGATGACATTATAGGAACAATGAAAAAGCTTAATCTTAATCATGAAAATGATGATGGAACCTCAACGAAATAAGATGGTGATCAACAGGAGCAACAATAAGATAATTCACTACCTCAAGATCAAGAGCAAGGAACCTAAGAGCTTCCAAAGAAGTGGAAATTTATAAGAAACCACCTCATAGAACAAATCATTGACAATCCTATTAAGGTTGTATGTACTAAATCTAATCTTAAATTTTTAGATTTTAATCTTGCTTTTATCTCTCAAATTGAGCTAAAGAATATTGATGAGGCTCTAAATGATGAAAATTGGGTAATTGCTATACAAGAGGAGCTCAACCAATTTGAGAGAAATAATGTTTGGACCTTAGTTCCTAGACCCAAGGACTATCCAATCATTGGTAGTAAATGGATGTTTAGAAACAAGTTAGATGAACAATGTCTTATAACTAGAAATAAAGCTAGATTAGTTGTCAAATGGTACAATCAAGAGGAAGGCATAGATTATGATGAAACTTATGCTCTGGTTGATAGATTAGAAGCAATTAGAATACTTTTAGCTTTTGCATGTCATATTAATTTTAAAATTTTTCAAATGGATGTCAAAAGTTCCTTTTTAAATGGTTTTATAGAAGAGGAAGTTTATATTGAAAAACCTCCCAGTTTTGAAAGTCATACATTGTCAAATCCTGTGTTTAATCTCATTAAGGCATTATATGGTTTAAAAACAAGCTCCAAGAGCTTGGTATTAAAGGCTTAGTGCATTTCTATTAGAAAAATGATTTTTTAAAAGGACATGTAGACACAACTCTTTTTATTAAAAAGCACAAGCAGGATATATTACTTGTTCAAATTTATGTTGACGATATCATTTTTGGGTCTACTAATGAATTGTTTTGCCAATAATTTGCTAAGTGTATGACTAAGGAGTTTGAAATAAGCATGATGGGTGAGCTCAAGTTTTTCCTTGGTCTCCAAATCAAGCGATGCAATGATGACATCTTCATCAACCAATCCAAGTACACCAAAGAACTATTAAAATAATTTGGAATGGAAAGGAGTAAGATTGCAAATACTCCAATGAGCACATCAACCAAGTTGGACAAAGATGAGAAGGGTAAGAGTATAGATGAAAATTTTTATAGAGTTATGATTGGATCTCTTTTCTACCTTACTACTTTTAGACCTGACATTATGCATAGTGTATGTTTATGTGATAGATTTCAATCATGTCCTAAAGAATCACATTTGAATGCTATTAAAAGAATATTAAAATATTTTCATGGATCTATACATCTAAGTCTATGGTATCCTAGGAATACTTATTTTCATATCATTGGATTTTTTGATGCTGCTTATGTCGGTAGTCTATTAGATAGAAAAAATACTTCAGATACTTGTCACTTCATTGGAGAATGCCTAGTTTCTTGGTTTAGTAAGAAATAAATTTCAATTGCCTTATCTACCTCTAAAGCAGAAAATGTGGCAGTAGGGTTTTATTGCACTCAAGTTATTTGGATTAGACAATAACTTAAAGATTATGGTCAAATTATGGATCATATTCCTATCAAATGTGACAATACAAGTGTTATAAATCTTTTTAAGAACCCTCTTCAGCACTCTAGGAGCAAACATATAGACATTAGACATCACTTCCGAAGAGATCATTGTGCTACAATTCATTGACACAAACAACCAATTGGTTGATTTTCTTACCAAGCCTCTCAATGATAAAAGGTTATGCTTTATAAAAAGAGAGCTTGGAATGCTTGATGGCACCACATTTCCTTAAATGATAATTCTTATGTCATGAGTATACTTCAATTTTGTTTTTTACATTTATAAACTTTGAGTGATATTGTGATTATTCAATGATTTGCATGATCATATTATATGACAAAGTATTTAATTTTTATGTTTAAAATGTTTAGGAAGTGTTTGGATATCACATACTCTTGTATAAGACTTAGTTTTATTTTTTATAAATTTTTAGATATTCACGCCCGTGAATAAATATATATGGTCATGAAAATGGTAGCCAAAATTAACAGATTCGATCATGGCTTATGTCACACGTTGGATCATAGTTTGATCCTGTGATAGACTTTATTCGGGCCTGTGACTATTCAGTGCACGATCTTGAAAATGCCTCAATTTTTAGGCAGTATCAGTCACACCCTGAGTCATGGTTTAAGTCACTACCTTACCTAACCATGAATATAATCATTCATGCCCATGAACATTAATTCACAGTCGTGAATCAATTGAAATATAATTTCAATGTTCTTTCTCACTTTCTTTCTCTTCAAACTCATAAAAATCGCTATTTCTCATCCATTCTCGCCAAATATGGCCTCCCCAATACCTTTTTACCACATATCCTTGCCGAAATCAATCACCAAATACCTCAAATCACTTTTGTTTCTGACTTTTAGGGTCCGATTTGAAACCCTAAGCTAGAGTTTTGGTTTGCTCTCAAACTTTCAAACTCCTCAATGGCTTTAAGATTTGGTCAATCAAAAGGGAAAAAGAAGAGTATAGCACCAAAGCTACACACTGATTATTTACTCAATGTCATACCCCGACATTGCCATCCAAAATATGCTAGCCTTAAAAAATGGTCTTTCTTATCAATGAGGACCTTCAATTGGGGGTGTGTCAAGACATTGGGCCTTACCTCCGATATAAAGGTTTGGTTACACAAGTGTGACTTGCTAGTGTTTGTTGACACCTATTAACCCACCTTTCGGGAGCGAACTTTGGAATTTCTTAGCACATTGCAGGTCTCTCCGATTGGGAAAGTCTCTTTCCAGCTCTACAAGCAAGAGAAAACCCCAACTGCTGCTGAATTCAGAGAGATTTTCAAGCTCCCGCATAAATGATTGATCCATGAAAATGAGGTTAGATTTTACCCTCACGATGTCTAGTCTTATTTTGGCAATGACTACCGCTGGAACGTCAAGAAGATGAAGAGTGCACATCTGATATCACCAGTGTTTCGTTACTTTCACTAGTTTCTCACCTACAACATCTTTGCCCGGGATGATAGCAATGGCTCAATTCAAAAGTCCAAATTGCTTCTTTATAATATGGCTTAAAAAAGTGAGATCGTGGCACTATCCTGGTGGTTTGCTTATCACCTATAGTTCATTGCCTCCAAGCCTTCAAGAAACATTCTTATTGGAGGTAATGTGACTCATGTGGCGATAGAGCTAGGATTTTGGGACCTCAACAATCATGTTTACAATATCATTCTAGCTTTTCCTAGAGACCGACTCAACATTAAGTCATTTATCAAGATGAGAGCAGCAGTGAAAGTCCACTATAAGGATGAAGTATCTTACTGCTTTATCACCCTAGTAAGAGAGGTGGCATGAAAGCCTGAAGACTCTGAGGAATTCAAAGCGAGACTTTAAGGGCTCCAGTAGAGGAAGAGAGCCCGTGTTGAGACTCTACCTCCAACTGTTTTAAATGCTCCTCCTACCACCGAGACCTCTTTGGCACCTCCACCAGACTTGGCACAAAAAATTTCTACACTCCTGACTCCTCACTTTGACATGCTTTAGGAAAGTATGAACACATTTCAGGAGTCGGTTGATACAAAGCTGGAAAAACTAAAGGAATTTGTGGAGTCTAGGATTGATAGCCTCAAGGAAGAGGTAGCTCGTTTTTGAGAGCAGATGTCTAGCTTCAAGCCATGACTGTCATTATCTCTTTTTTTCTTTTTATGTCTTAGGATCCTTAGGATCATGTTATCATAGTACTTTTTTATGTTTAGGCAAGTCTCTTTTATTTATTTTTCTTTACAACTCATATGACATGTAAATCTTTTATTTATGCAATGATATATATTTTATTTTATTTTATTTTATTTTATTCTTTGTTGTCTTATCTCTTTTTGATTGTGACAAAAGGGAAGAATAAGTAAGCAAATGAAAATGTTAAGTTGGATACAAATATGACTTGGCCTAATCAACTTGCACTATACCCTCATATACTTGGCATGAATACTTTGTTTATCTTGATATGAATGTTATATTTATTACTTATTTCAATCTCTTTTGAAGCTTCTCTTACATCTTGTGCTTATGATGATTCTTATTTATTAAGCACCAATGGAGGGGGAGAAATTTTATTTTCTCTTTCGACCTTATATTGCTTAATTATTTGTTACCATAAAAAAATGGGGAGATTGTTGAACCTTGAGGGATAACTCTTCATGCCTATGGAGAATGATCACTACCTCCATGAAAATAGCTCTTCACACCAGTGAATACTAAATCATGCCCATGAAATAAGTAAACGCCAAAACTGTTAATTCAAACGTTCAAGACAGTGAAGCATTGGCCCATCTGTGAAGATTGATAAAGTCATATCCGTGAATGATCATTCATTTTCAGATAAAATGAGTCAAGACTTTGATTCACGGCTATGAAAAACAATCATGCCCATGAAGAATTAGTCACGCCCATGACCCTGAAGAGAGAAACTTGTCAGGTATGAACGGAAAAGCAGTTGAATGACTATTTTTGCAATAAATGCACCCTAAAACAACTATATTTGATTTGGAAGTATAAATACAACATATTTATGACTTCTACAAGTTAGAAGAACAATCATTCATTATTCTAATCTTATATAGAGTTGTGCATTTATTTTTGATTCAACAACTTTCATTATTTGAGATTGTAAAACCATAAATTGCTCATAATTGTTGAGCATTTTTGTTGGTGAGTGTTTTCATCTTGTAACTCAAAAAGTGAGTTTGAGTGAGTTGGGTTGTGAGTTAAACACTTGCAAGGGTTTTTGTGTAAGCCATAAAAAATACAACAATTTGGTTATTGTGTTAGCCATTAAAACACAAGGGTTGTTTCTTGGTTAGGTGTTAGTCAAAAGAGAAACACCATAGTTGGAAATGAGCTAGAGATAAAACTTCATTTGAACACTTCAAGTGTTAGTGAAACACCTAATCGAGATTGGAGAAAGGAGTAGGGTTTATTGATATATGAACCTCTATAAATCTTATGTGCACTATATTCCTCTTCCTTTCACCATTCATCATTCAGTTGTTTCTTCCTTCAAGTAATTTTTATTTGCCAACCAATTCAACCCTATTTTTTGGTCATTTTTTTGGGCAACATACACCTTCTCATAAAGGTCTCCATGCAAAAAGGTATTGTTTATACCCAATTGATGTAAATGCCAGCCTTGAATAGCATACATAGTTAAAACCACCCTTATGGTGGCCATTTTTCAATTGGAGAAAAAGTGTATAGATAATGACTTCTAAGTTTTTATGTTGATTTTGAACACCCATTTACAACCTACAATTTGTTTCCCAATAGGTAATGGTGTGTAATCTCTCATGTATGATTAGATTCTAAGGCATCCAATTTTAGTTTGCATTGTTTTTCTCCATTCTGGAAATTTGACAGTATGTTTGTAAGTTTTAGGCTATAAAGGTACTGTAATGGAGGCTACAAAAGTTTTGTGAGTGAAGAAAAGATTGGAGTAAGAAATAATAGAAGATAGACGGTGATTAATACCTGAACTGAAGTCTATTGACTGAGAAACATGATTGGCTTAAGGCTATCTACTTAGGATTTGGCAATGATAATCCTTGAGGTATACAGGTTAGTGTCTAATCATGGTTGATCTTCTAGCTAGCAAAGAAGGAGTATCAAATACAATGTCTGACCAAAGTGGAGAGAAAGATTGATTGGGAATGAAATCAAAAATTGACACTGGTTCTGAGGTGTCAAATAAGGGTTAAGGTAACACAAAATCTAGTTCATTAGAACAAAATTGGTTGATTTGAGAAAAAGCAAAATCATGCTCATAAAATATTGTTTTTAGACACTATAACTCTCACTGTATCTATTTCATATAACCTATACCATTTAATGCCTAATTTATACCCAATCAAAACACACTTAGTGACCCTTGCAACCAATTTGTGTCTATTATTAGTTAAAGTACTTGCAAATACCTTGCATCCAAAATCTTTCAAATGGGATAGGTCTGGAAATTGTCTATAGAGTAACTCATATGGAATCTTATTCTCTATTACTGAAAAAAAGACTCTATTGATCAAATGAATTGCATGGGCTGCAAAGTCACTTTAAAAATAGTTATACAACTTACTTTGAAACTTTAGTGCTCTCATACCATTCAAAATGTCTTGATGCTTCCTCTTTATTATGTCATTCTCTTATGGAGTTTCTATACAGCTTGTTCGATGGCATATTCCATAAATAATATGGAATTTTGTCATTAAGAACTCATTGGCACTTCTTATAGCCTTAATTTTCTTTTAAAACTGATTTAAGATATACATGACAAAATCTTGTAACTTTTTTCTGACCTCAGACTTAGTTTTAAGTAAGAAAAGCCATGTAAATCTTTTATAGTCATCTAAAACAGTCAAAAATATTTATACATATACATTGAAGCTAAAATGGGTCCCCAAATATCAATATGCAAAAAATCAAAAGAACTAGTTGATTTATTATTACTAACAGTAAAAACAACCTTCTTTGTTTAGAGAAATGACAAGTGTCACATACATGAGGAGAAAAAATAAAAGGAATGTTACAAACTGAAGCTAAATCACAAATCTCTTATATGAAACATGACCTAGGTTATAATGCCATAAAACTGTTGTAATGTTCTTTATAGAACATGAACTAATATGGTTGGCTTTTCATTGAGGTTCAAGTGATTTTGATGTTGCTTGTTGAAAATGATATAGTCCTTGATCTTGTCTAGCTAAGCCAATTTGTAACACCCACCCAGCTAATCAGGATTACTCTTGACTCATAAGGTGGATACTACCAATAACAGTTTTATAAAACCTGTAAAATTAAAACTTTCCTTGCAAAACTAATTTTATAAACATATTTGAACATTAAAAAACATTTACAAACTTACATCAACTTGATCTAAAGAACTTTTTATAAATCATCATTTCATGTTCAGGCTAAAACGACCCCCTGTTTACAAAATTCAACCTTAAGCTTTTAACAAAAAAAAGGTTTATACAAAACGTGAAAACCCAAACTATGTCATGTACAAAGAAACAAAAAAAAAGATGACATATACACTGACTCTTCAAAATGGATGTTTCTTCTCTTGAGTCAACTTTTGCTATCCTTTAGGCTCCTACCTATATGTAGAAAACTCACATACTAAGCTACTGAAAGCTTAGTAGTACATATAGATATGAGAATTCAAGTGTGCAACTATACAATTCATATCATGGCATATTATATATGTTCATGTATAATATCATACCATAAATTTTATCCTAATGCATGATAATATAATCACCATATCTCATATCGACATTGCACATAGCAAACTTTCTCATACAACCAGTTTATAGTAACCTTACTTCTTCCTTTAGTTCATATTATTCTACTCATGACTTACCACTTTGCCAATTTCTATTTTCTTTTCATAATTATTTTGCTTTTATCCAAAACTTAATATAATTCCTTTTTTAATCTATTTTCACCCAAAACTCTATGTTGGACTATCCGAATGGGGGTTGTGGAACAAAGACGCTCTCAAAGCTTCAGTCATTTTTTCCATTAACTATACAAGCTCACTTAAGCTCCTCAAGTGAAGGGTGCTCTCAAAGCTTCAGTTACCTTAATTGAGTATAAATCGTATCAATAGCGCTATAACCTGTGCTTCAGCCACTTTGTCCTTAAATTGTATAGAACTAAAGACCAAGAGCACTCTAACTTGAGCTTTAGCTGCCAATGTCTCATATAAAGAATATTTTACAGTACTATAACGCCTTCAATGACATGTCATCTATCCTAGGCCAAGTCCTAGATTAGAGAAAATGGCTTTTAAATTCTTAACTTTTATCTTTCATTTCTTTTTAATACCATCATCATATATATAACCATGCTTATAGCATCAATAACGGTATATTATCTCATCATCATCACTTACATGTTATTTACTTATACTGGCATACAAATAATATGTGATTTATTCACCCATCACATAACATCAAAAACCAAAATTGCACATATTAAAATTACCAGGATTCATAGGCGTGAACTACATGTTCATGGGCATGAAAGATATTTACGAGTACTTATTTACCCATGAACCAAACCATAACCATCTACATGAAAGCTAATGTCCCAAAAACACATTTCATTCACGGTCATGACTATATATTGACAAGTGTGAACCAAGCATTTATGACAATAGTTCAAACCATGAAAATTGGAAATATATGTTCACGGGCATCAACCCACGCATTCACGAATTTCTTAACCATAATGTAAGGAATGAAAGCTTCTGCTCGTTCTAGATATTTTCTGGATTTATGTTTCACGATCTTGACTTTCTTTGTCATGGGTATGAAACATGTCTGTGTACAACATGGGCGTGATAACCTTATCACAGATATGAATTTCTGAGTTTTGCAAACTCGAAAATAGAGCATTACAAAGCCATATACAAGGGTCTCTAAGATTCACTAACGTCAATCACTCTTATCAACATTTAACCACATATTAAGCTAGCAACATGCTTTTAACATAAAAAGGAACATTCATAACACATTTCTAAAATCTCTCTTAATCAACATAACTAATATAATATATTTTCATGGCATTTTTAACACTTAACCCATGCAACCATTATACATTTAAATAACTAAAAACCCATGTATATCATTTATTACATTTTCATTATAACACACAACAAGCAAAATAGGGGAATTAATATGCATATATGTACTAATCTTTATCAATGAAGTTTAAACTCTTCAACTTCTTCAAAATTGCCTAACCCTTTTGATGATCCTTTCCATTGGTTCTAGCACCTACCACACGAAAAATTCTTATCTTATAACCACAAATAGAAAATGAATCACTAAACTCACTTTCAAACTAACCTTTGGTTAAACCTCAAGAACTCCTCTTTATCTCTTATGTACAAGCATCCACAAGAATTAAAAATGGTGATTTTTGTGGAATAGGAGAATAAGCTGAAGAAGGTGAATATGACATGTAGAGTTGGATTATAGGAGCGGTGGAGTAGCTGGAAAAGCATGTGAGAGAGAGAGAGAAGAACGGTTTCGCTAAAAACTTTGTTGATTATCATTTATGGGCGTGAAGAAATTTTTACGGGCATGAACATTATCCTGTCACAAGCGTAACAAACCTTTTACGGGAAACTTAACACACAACATTCATAGCAGTGAAACCCTCATTCATAGTCTTGAACAACCTCTCTATAACTATGTTAAACCTTTCAAACTTTAATCTCACTACACTTTCTCTCTTAACCAACCTAACTACCTTATAGACCATAAAAATTGGGCTTTACACAATCATCTTTCCAGTCTATAGATTCTGGATGACACAGATGTTGCTATTAAAGGTGAGTGAACAATGAGAGTGGAGAGCTAACTTAGAGGTTGATATTAAATTGAATGTAATACCAGCTAACGTGATAAAATAATTTTTTTTAAGTCCCAACCCCCCTGACAAGCTCAGAGGTGCAAAAAAAAATTATTTTATTTTATTTAAATATATTAAAATATAAATACAATGAAAATACAAAAATATATTTTATAATAGAAAAATAACAACTATATTTCAGGAATATTTCAATTTATATTTTTATTTTCTCTATAAATACCGAATTTTTTTCAATTTTTTTCACCACTACACAATCTTAATTCTCAATTTTTCTCAACCTATCTACAATTCTTTCTATATATATTCATAATTTCTCTCTAATTACACTTTCAATTATTTTCTCTCTCTAATTTCTCTATAATTACACTCTCTACATAATCTCAATTTTTTTAAAATTCTTTAATTCTCTCTAATTCACTTTTTTTTCTTAATCCTACAATTTTTTTTAATTATCTTTCTCTGCAATTTTTTTAATATTCTCCAATTTTTCCATAAAATTTAATCATAAAAATGGTAAATCATAGAGGAAGGAACAACTTTTTTAATGAAAATGTTGTTGTTGATTTGGAAAATTTTATTAACAATTTTGATGAGGATGTGGAGTTTAAAATTCCAACTGAAAAAAGTTAAAGAAGTAGGGGTGATGAAAATCAATTTGGGTCCAGCAACATCATTAAATTCAACTCAAGGTTCGAAAGCAAAAATTCAAACATCTGACATTTTTCAAATTCATTTTTAGAAAATTCAAAAATGATGGATTATTTGATATTGCATGCAATTATTGTGCACAAACATACAAATTTAAAGTTAGAGGTGGTTATGACATATTTTGAAGACACTTGCAAAATAAACATGTTGCTCATATTGGAATTGAGAAAAGACAAACTTAAATTTTTGAGTATGCAACATTTTTTTTCTACTTCTCAATTATTTCAATATAATAATAAAAAAATAAAAAGAATTGGCAAAAATGATAAGTATGAAACATTTATTTTTAAATTTTGGTGAAAAGTTATGTTATTAATTATTGATAAAATTCATTAAATTTATCTGCTAAATGTTTACCTAAAAATACTTTTAAACGTGCTTTATTTAAAGAAAATAAAAAGAATTGCACAATATATTTGCTTCTTTGAATGGATATATTTGTATTTATAATTATAATTAAAGTGATCATTAGCAATTGCATTCTTACATGGATCTTACATGTCATTGGATCGATGGTGAATGACAATTATAAAAAAAATATATGCATTTAGAGTTTTTGATGATCAACATACTATCGATAATATTTTTAAAATGGTAAAAAATATTTTGGAAGAATATATATTAATTCATAAAATTTTTTGAATTTTTTTATAATGCAACGGCAAATATTGTCTCAATTTAAGACTTTCAAGTATTATGTCAATTTAATATTGGAAGTAGATTTTTTCATGTTAGATGTGTATATAATATGTTGAATTTATATCTTAAGATGATTTACTATCTTTGAATTGTATAATTATTCTAATTAAAAGATCAATTTCATGTTTATGGGCATATCCACAAACAGTGAAATCACATAGTCGATTTTGTCATGAAAATAACAAAAATCTAAAATATTTCCAAGGGATGTTCCCACTTGTTGGAATTCAACTTATGAATTCTTCAACGAGTCATATGGATATATAAAATTATTGTATATATTTATTTCTAATAATGTGATACAAATTAATTTATATCCACAATATTTAAATGTTTGTCAATAACTTTTAAATATTTTAAAAGTTTTTACTGATGCAACATATATTTTAAGTGACATTTATTATCTAACATGTCATTTATTATTGTGTGAATGTATTAATAATGTGGATATATTTCAAAATTATATTAAAGACCCAATTTTATATGATTCTATTTTTATGATAAAAAATAAATGGTTGAATTATTTTAAATTTATTCCTTTGATTAATCTTGTTTTTTGTATTTTTGATCCTATATGTAAAATGAATAGTTTATATGATTATTTGAGTCTTTATTACTCATATTTAGATTTAGTTTAGTGTTGATGTTATAATTAATGATTTAAAAAAATTAATTAGTAATTTATTTATAGAATTTAGTATGATTTATAATAGTTCTACTATTACTACTAGAAGTACATACACTACTAGTCAATTTGAGAGTGAATTAACAAAAGTTAGAGAAAATGATTGTTTGATATTGCAAAAATATAAGAAATCAAGTCTGATTCATCTAAACTTAACATTTATTTAACAACTATATTTGAGTTTGATGATAGTAAGATAGATAAAAAAACATTTAGTCCTTAATTTGTGGAGTTCACATCAAAATATTTATCATGTTTTCTCCCAAATTGCAAAACATTTTTTTCAAGTCAAGTCTTAATTGTTGCCATTGATCAAATATTTAGTATGCGATGTAATATTTTAGATGAGATATGATCTAACTTGGCTCCTGAATCGTTAAACACTCAATCATATATTGATAATTGGATCAAAATGGCATTAAGATAACAAGAAATAAAGAAATATAAAAATGGTGACCTATATGACTTTACCACTAAAGAAAAGGCAAATACATCCAGTATCAGCGGTTCCGATTAATAAAAAGGAAAAATGGGTGGTTAACAATTAAAATTTAATAGGTAAGATAACTACATAGATTTTGATCCCTCTAAACCCAAAAAGGATACATAGAAAACTTAATTAATGGTAAAAAAAATTAAATCCAAAATCAATTATTAATATTATTATTTTTTAAATTCAAATTCAAACTTTTATAATAAACTATTTCTTAAAATCAAAATATAAAATTGATTACGTTTTTAGCCAAAATATAATTATTATAATTTATTACTTTATAAAATAAAAAGAATCATTTCTAATTTCTAACTTATAATTTTTCAAAATCAAATTCATTTTTATTTCTTTTTGTAATGATCTAACTTATTAGTTATTGTACACATAAAGTTAAAAATTAATATTTAATAAGTTAAATTATTTTTTCTAAAAAAATGTTTACTTTATAACTTATTGCAAATTTATAATTTACACAAATTTATATTTGATAAGTTATTAATATAACTTATTCTCCAATTTTTTTCACTTTTTTCTAACTTAATATTTTTTCTTTATAAACAAATTAATAGGGGAAATTAATTTTTTAATTTCAAACTCATGCCACAATAAAGTTTAATTTCTATAAATACAAATTCTAACTAAACTTTAATAATTTTACTTGTATTTATTTATTGTATTAATTGTATAAATTATTAAAACAATTTAAGTTTAAAAAAATGTTAGAATCGGTCGAACTGTCGGTTCATGACTGGCACCAAACCAAAGCCTCTACAGTTTTGATTCGGTCCAAGATTTTTTAGATTGATGAACCAGAGGTTTCAAACTGTGGTCGACCCTACCCATGACTAGGAGTTCACGATCGTGAATCTTACCCTCACGAATACAGTCATGCCAGTGAAGAATTTGCACTTAACGACCAAAAATATTAACAAGCATGTTTACGAATGGGATTACCTGTGAATGGAACCTTCACAGCCGTTAACATGTAGTTCATACTCGTAAAGCCTATTAAAATGACACATGTTATTTTCTTCAATGATGTAATGGAAAAGTTATGAACATGTATGCTCAATGATATGTTATAAGTAAGAAAAATATGTTTTCATGAATGGAACACATGAATGATACATGTTCACATTCCATCTGATCAACAATGTATATGCTATAAAATGAATGCATTATAAAGAAGTATAACAAAATGAATATGAACAAGTTTTGCCCAGACTTTATACTAAGACTAGAAGTATGATAGATCGCATGTCATTAGGAGGTTTACGATACCATAGTGATATGATATACACATTTCTTTTAAGGATAAGGTGGCTTAAGCTCGGAGAACACTTTTGATCTTATATTGCATACAAATTATATATTTTACTCAGTCAATGTGACTTAAGCTTGGAGAACGCTCTTGACTTGAGGAGCTCGGACCAGCGCATATGATCATAAACAGTTGTAGGGTGGCTTAAGCTTGGAGAGTACCCATATTCACAACCTATATCCAAATAGTCTATGTAGAGAGATTTTGGAGGGAAATACTTAATGAATACAATACGGTGAAAAAGGTTTAACGATAGAGGAATATTAATATGTCATTAATGCCTTAGATGAATCATTTATGTGTGGTTAAAGAATACGATATTATGATACCATACATTAGTGTTCATGGTTTAACATGAACATGAATAATATTGATGTGCTTTTATTGAATGCATGCATGAATTTTTGTGCCTATATGTACTACAAAACTTTCAGTAGCTTAGCATATTGGTGTTCCTACATGCAAGTCTTAAAGCCTAGTAGATAGAAGTAAAAGTTGACCAGAGGAGCAAGCCCATTTAGAAACAATAAAGCAGACCCAACTCAGGTCGATGATATTTCATGTCATCATTTTGTATTTTTGTACATGGTATAGGATTATAGATTGTTTACATTTGTACTTTTTTTTAACTTCAAGAAACATATAATTTTTGCAAATGTCATATTTTTTTAAACACCAAACTTGTTTAGTCCAAACATAATATTTTATATACGATATTGATCTTTGGATCAAAGATGTTCTTTTATGTATATTTATGAATATGTTAAGGATTTATAGGTTTCATATGGCAAAAAACATACGTTATAAAGTTCTTTCAGGAAAAAAAAAGTTTTAAATTTTCCTATAGGACTGAATTGGAACTGTAAAGGCTTTGGTTAGATGTCGGTTAATGAACCGGTGGTTCAGCAGATTCCAATATTTTTTTAAATTAAATTATTTTAATAAAAATTATACAATTGACACAATAAATAAATACAATTAAAATTATTAAAGTTTAGTTATAATTTTTATATATGGAAATTAAACTTTAATGTGTGGTGAGTTTGAAATTAAAAAATTAATTTGCCATATTTGTTTATAAAGCAAGAAAAAAAATATTAAGTTAGAAAAAAGTGAAAAAATTGGAGAATAAGTTATATTTATAACTTATCAAATATTAATTTGTGTAAATTGTAAATTTGCAATAAGTTATAAAGAAAACAATTTTTTTAAGAAAAAACAATTTAACTACATTTAGTGACATCAGAGCTTAGGTTTAGACATTTCTGAACCTAAGTGGGCTAAAGGTTTATTATGCATGCACAATATATCTCATATGACTCTAACATGGGTTACCTATATGTCAGCTTGTAAGAGTATAAGGTTATAGATAGAGTTAGAGGTACACAATGTTGTTAAGATCAATAGTTCTAAGGCTTCTAATCAGCCTAGTGCATCTAGTGTACAAGGTTTGGGTACTGCCTCAATTCCTTCATAGCAACCCGTTGAATAGGCTATGTAAGGTGCAATACCAATTATGCAACAGATTACTGGTATACTACAATAGTTAGCATAAGCCATGTAGTGATAATGTCGCAGCCGCACCTCCTCACCCGAACCGCAATACGTGCCCGGATAAGGAAGCGCTGCCGCCTGACTTTCTTACTTCTTCAATTCGCTATATTTTTTTTTATATATATACTCATGTATATATATATGGATATAAACAGAAATAATAGTACAATCCATTTACATAAAATAGTAATTTATAACATCAGTGGAATTCTTAACAAACTTTAAAAGCAAGTTTTACAAACTCAAACATTTCTTTCATATAAAAATCAAATACAAAAGTTTCAAAACTGGTAACCCACTTGCTCAAAATTCGGCTGCTTTACTTGAATGGGAATCACCGCTTGCTTTATCTAGCGTCTTCAGCTACCTTTCTATATCTGCGTGGAAATTAAACTTCACGCTAAGCTCTAAGCTTAGTGGTGCATATAAAAAAGGCAATATACTATATCATGCAACAAGCATTAACAATTATCATTTTTGTGCATTAAAATGTTTGCATGCAAGACTATCAACATATACCTATTTCATACAAGTATGAATGTCATGCTCATATAGACAATGTTATTTTCATTTATCTTTAATAGCAAAGCATTCTGTAAATCTCTTTATCATTGCATTTCAATCTCATATTAATCATCATTTTCTTATTCTTTTCTTTTCTTATTTTTCCGACATATCCTCATTATCTTGCCCACATCACTCTAAATTTTTGGACTGACTGGATACGGGTTATGGATCAGGAGCGCTCTCCGAGCTTAAGCCACCCTGTCCACTATCTGGCTCATAAGAGCTTCTCAAATCAATGGCGCTCTCCGAGCTTAAGCTACATTGATCGAGTATAATTCATCATAGATGAATAACCGGACCAAGGCCGCTCACACAAGCTTATGACACCTTGTCCTCATTTATATGTGCTCCTTAGAGCTTCTCAAGTCAGTAGCGCTCTCAGAGCTTAAGCCACACTGACTGAGCATCCCAGACCAATGGCGCTCTCCGAGCTTATGCTACATTGGTTGAGGTATAGTACGGTACCGTTCGCCCCCTTAATGACATGTCATCTATCCTGATTCTAGTCCGCAAGTAGAGTAATGGGCTTCTTTATATTTTTACATCAATCATTATTCTCGAATTTCCACACATCAATATCTCATATTTATCAACATCTCAATTTTCTTGTTTTGCAATCATATAGTCATAATCATATATTTTTTCATTCATTTACTAGATTCATCAATATTCTCATGTTTATCTGCATCGAATTTCATATACATTCATGACAATTCATTTTTCTACATCAATTCATTTTTCTATATCACAACATATCACATTCTCACATCAATATATATATATACATATATCCATATTCATATCATTCTTATTTCATTGGATAGACAATAACTTTCATTTACCTACTTGAATTCCTCATTTAATAATCATATTCATAATTTCAAATGCAGAGCATTCACGGCCATGATTACTACTTTCACGCCCATGAATTAGTTCACGCCCGTGATCCCAAGCCATGAACGCTACTGGAATGAATCGCCCAAAAGCATTCACGGTCGTGATTACTCATTCACGCCCATGAATAAGTTCATTGCCGTGATTTCAACCCGTGAACGCTTCTGGAATGAATAGTATCATTTCCACCCAGAAATTCACAACCGTGACACAATCAGTCACAACCGTGAACCCTCAAGTTCACGCCCGTGACTCAATAGTCACACCCGTGACTTTCAGCAGGAAATCTGCATATTCACCTTTCATTCATTCTAACATCATCCAAAACATACCAAATTCTATTTCATGCATTTCTAAGGCTCTTTACTCAACTTATTACTTTTCAATACATTTACATGCCTTGATCATACAAGATTCTCTAACATGCATCCTTAATTCAATGTCACAATTATCTCATTCATATATGTCTAAACCTATGGTTTCATGTCATAATCATCATCATTATTGAAATTGCATTTATCTAAAGTCATATTCAGCATGCATTATTTCAAGTAAAATAGGCTATTGCCTTAAGTTATGCACAAACCTTAATCTTTCTCCTTCACTCTTTTAGGTAGCTTTCTCTTTTCCTTTGCTCCTTAAAGCTTGTTCCTTGTCATTTGGAACTCCTACAACATCATAAATCATTTTCAGCATCATCTAATTTCATTAAGACCCTAAACTCTCTTTCTCTCTTTCAAAACCCTAGTTTCTCTCTCATTCCATATAAGTCTTAGAAAAGCTCAAAATTCGAAATTCCTTTAGAAAAGATGATGAAGAAGAAGAAATACTTCTTACCTTACACTTTTCTTCACTTGATCACCACTTCGGAGATTTTCTCTCTCTACCAAACTTGATTTTTCTTCCTCTTTCTTGTTCTTTCCAGCTTCCTTATGAGTTATGGAACATAAAAATCTGTCTTGCTCTTTCCCTTCTCTTCCCTTCCTTTCTCTCTCTAGAATCAAGGTAAGCTATGGAGGAGAAGTTGTGGCTGGCGTGACTGGTAAACAAAGAGAGAAGGATGCAGAAAATGAAGAGAAGAAGAAGAAGAAAATAAAGCCTTAAATAGGGTACCCAAAAATATTCATGTGGGACCCACCTTTTGACCATTTTCTCCCAATTTTACACTTAATCAATATTGATCTTCTTTCTTTAACATCATGGCCGGCCAACACTATCAAAAGGTGCCCAAAATTAATATGTTGATTATCAATTAATCTCATTAATCCTCAAATTTTTGGTAAATTGCAATTTGACCCCAAAACTTATCAAATTTTGCAATTTAGTCCTTTACCGTAAATTAACTTCTTTAAACTTTAATATCACTTAATTAGGCATTCATCATTTAATTTAGCAATTTCTTAATCAATTTTGTGTAAAAATCCGAATTTAGACTCCGATCGGTCAAACGCGTCAACTTCACGACACGTGCAACTCGGGGCCTAAATTAGCGGATGTTACAGATAAAGCTAGCTTCACAATCGCCACAATAAGAGAGATCTATGATGCATATCGACAGGCTCTGGAAGAATAAAGCCACTGATTTCCTTGGGAGAGGTGAAGATGACCCAGCTATAGTCGAATTTTGGCTTGAAAAGACCAAAAGGATTTTCAAAGAGTTAAAGTGTGCCAATGAGCATAAAGGGAGATACATCATTTAGCTTCTGCATGAACATGCAAATGAGTGGTGGAAATTAGTTCTGAAGAAATCACAAACTCCATAACCCTTGACTTGGGAGTATTTTGTTGATGAGTTCAAGAAATAGTAAGTACCTGAAGTCTACATTGATAAGAAGATAAGATAATTTTTGAATATATGACAGAGGAATATGACATTCTCTAAATATAAAAGGGAATTCATGTGGTTGAGTAGGTATACTGTTGGTCTCGTCATTAACGAGGTGGATAAGTGTCGTCATTTTGAAGATGGCTTAAATGATGACATTGGATATCATGTCACTTCTCTTCAACATAAGGACTTTTTCAAGCTTGTTTTCTCTACCATTAGCATAGAGAAGAGAAATAAGAGAATAGCAAATGAATCCTAAAACCATAGTTAATGTGGCATAAACAACAGGTAAAAAAGGCATTTTCTTCTTAATATAATCTTAGAATAGGAGACAAAGTCACTTTCAGTCCAATTCTTTCAGGAGAGGACCAACCTCTAGGACTCTGTCAGTCGCCGCTAGCACACAGACAGCCAGAGATATTGCTCTTTTATATGACATCTATCGAAGGAACCACAGAGGATAGTATTAATTGGCTTCAGGGGCTTACTTTAAATGTAAAGCCTGTGATCACTTGAGAAAGGATTGCCCTTTGTTGATGAATGTTACACCCATTCAGAAAGCAGGATCAACTTTAGTCCATAGTAGGAATCTGACACGAGGAGGTCATGCAGGACCCAACTAGGCTACTTTAGAGACAATGAATAGGTTAGGACCCAACAAAGCTCTTACTAGGGCATATATTATGAAGGCCCATGAGGATCAAGTAGCAATAGTCGTTATCGTGGGTATGTTTTCTTTACATGACTTAAATATATGTGTTTTGATATATCTAGACTCCACACATTTTTATGTACGCATAAGCATGCCTAGTCAATATAGTATGATAATAGATAAACTAGACGAGGTCACAAACCCTTTAAGCTACATTGTGGTTGTGAATTAGGTGTACAAATGTTGCCCTTTAGTTGTGCATGGGAAAAATTTTCCACATATCTCATTGAGTTGTCATTTTATAAGTACAATGTTATATTAGGTATGGATTGACTCTCACAGTATGAGGTAGTTTTGGATTGTTGGTCTAAGACAATTATTCTTAAGACTTCAGAACAAGAAGATGTAGTAGTAAAAAGCAAGAGATTTCCACAACCTCCATAGATGGTTTCTATGATAAAGGCTCAGAAGATGATTTGAAAGAGATGTAATGCCTATTTGGCTCACATGGTTGATACCAGGAAATAAGTCTATATCTCTAGGATATCCCTACAATGAGAGAGTTTCCATATGTCTTCCTAGATAATCTACCAGATCTATAGCAAAACACAGATATTCTCTATAGAGCTCATTCCAAGCCCAACATCGATATCCGTAACACCATACAGATGACACCTTAAGAGAAAAAAAAAGTTGAAAGCTTTGTTGCAAGAGTTGCTAGACAAGTGTATCATCAAGTTGAATGTATCTCTATGGGGTGCACCACTTTTGTTTGTAAAGAAGAAAGATGGTTATATGAAGTTATGCATAGACTACAGGCAGTTGAACAAAGTGACTATCAAGAACTGATATTTGTTGCCACGAATTGATGATTTTTTAATCAATTGAAAGGTGCAAGAGTGTTCTCCAAGATTTATTTTAGGTCAGGATATCAGTAGTTAAAGATAAAGGAAAAGGATATAACCAAAACCATCTTAAGAACTAGATATAACCACTACGAGTTTTTGGTTATACCCTTCATGATGACTAATACCCTAGCAGATTTCATGGACTTAATGAATCGAATTTTCGGGCCATATTTGGACCAGTATATAGTTGTTTCATCGATGACATTTTGGCATATTCTAAGAACCAAGCGGAACATAATCAACATTTAAGGACAGTGTTACAATTCCTTAAGGAACATAAGCTTTATGTCAAGCTCTCTAATTGTGAGCTTTGGCATGATGAAAAGACTTTCCTTAGACACATTGTGTCAGCATGTGGAATAAGAGTTGATCCCAATAAAGTTGAGACAATTTTGAATTGGAAGCTTTCTGTAATGTGATCAAGATCATCAATTTTCTTGGTTTGACAGTTTACTGCATAAGGTTTATAAAAGGTTTTTCTATGATTGCTTCTCCTTTGACTAGACTTCTAAAAAAAAGTGAAGTTCAACTGGAATGACAAGTGTCAAGCTAGTTTCGATAGGCACAAGTGTATGTTGATAAAAGCTCTAATCTTGAAACAGCCAGTTTTTGATAAGGTATATGTCATCTATAGTGATACTTCTCACAATGGATTGAGATGTGTTTTGATGCAAAAGGGAGAGGTTGTTGCTTATGCCTCTAAACAATTGAAGCTGCATGAGAAGAATAACTCCACACATGAACTTAAGTTGACAGCTATTGTGTTTACTTTAAAGATATGGCACCACTACATATATAAGGAAAAATATTTCATCTACACTGACCATAAGAGCTTTAAGTATCTCCTAATACAGAAAAAGCTCAAACTTCAGACTTAACTGCCATCCAAGCAAGGCCAATATTGTGGTCGATGCTTTGAGCATAAAGACTATGGCGAAGTTGCACATCTAACCTACACTCAACCATAAAATTAGAGATGCATAAAGCCAAGATAGCAAGCTAGTTATGATAGTTGAGTTGGTCTCTAAAGGGGAGAGAACCGACTACACAATTGAGCCATAGGGCATTTTATACATCCAAAACCGCTTATGTGTGCCTAATGTCACATAGTTGAGACAAAAAATCTTAAAGGAAGCACATAAAACCATATTTTCCATGCACTTAGGAAGTAACGAGGTGTACCATGATCTAAAAGAAAGATATTGTTGGGCAAGTATGAAGAAGGGCAACATAGAGTTCACAACAAGATATCTGACATGTCAGCAGGTCAAGGCAGAACATTAGATACCTTCAGGATTGATGCATCCATCACAATACGGGAATGGAAATGGGAACAAATCATGATAGATTGTGTGATTGGGTTACCTCTGACACTAAGAAAGTTTGATATCGTTTGGGTCATAATTGATAGCTAACGAAGTCAACACACTTCTTGCATATCAGAAGAGACTATCCTTTAAACAGGTTAGTAGAGTTATACATAAATGCGATAGTATGACTATATGGAGTGTTAGTCTCTATCATATCAAACAGAGATTCACAATTCACATCTTAGTTTTGGGAAAGTCTACAACAAGATTTGGATACCAAACTTAATTTTAGCTTGACTTTTCACCCATAAACAAACGGTCACTTAGAGAGGGTGATACAAATTTTGGAAGATAATATAAGAAGTTGTGTGATTGAATTTGAAGGTAGCTGGGAGAAGTATCTATCGTTGATTAAGTTTGTCTATAAAAACTACTATCAATCTAGCATCCAAATGGCTCCTTATGAGGTACTTTATGGTAGAAAGTGTTGAACACATTATGTTGGATCTCAGTGAGCGGAAGTAAGTGGGGCCAGAATTGGTGCAAGAGATAGAGGAAAAGGTGAAGATCATATAGGGAAGGTTAAAGGCAGATTGAGACAGACAAAAATTGTATATAAATCTCAAGATAAGGGATATAAAGTATGAAGTGGGAGACAAAATGTTCCTTAAAATTGCCATTGAAAAAGGTTCTTAAATTAGGAAAGAAGGACAAGTTAAGCCCTAAGTTCATTGGATCCTATAAAATCTTATGACAAATTGGACCATTCACCTACATGTTTGCTTTACCTTCAGAGTTGAGCAAGATTTAAAATGTATTTTATGTATGAATGTTAAAGAGGTACATATTAGATCCTTCACACATCATCACCATTGAAAGTATAAAGGTAAGATCATACCTTATATGATTGGCTCAAGAAGTCAAGGAATTCAGGTACAAAAAAATACCCTTAGTTAAATTCCTATGGAAGAATCATGCAACAAAAGAAGCTACATGGAAAAGTGAGAAAGTGATTATGGAACAGTACTCCCAATTATTCCAATACAACACATTAAGTGATTTTAATAACGAAATTCCTTTAAGGGGGAGAAAAATGTAATAACCTCTAAGTAGGGCCTAATTAATAAGATGGATTAGAGAATATATAATTGTGTTTAAGGGTTTGATTAAAGGAAATAAGTTTATAAGAGATGAAAAAGTAAAGATTATATGTTTATGCTTGTGAATTATATGTCATGGTCGTGAATATTAATATTCATGTCCGTGATAAATTTGTCACACTTGTGAACATCATCATGTATAAAAATAGTATCAGTTTGTTATTTTCTCTCATTCACCCACAGAAATCCTACCTCTGAAAAAAATTTTGCTCATACTAGAGACTTGTTTTCACTATTTCTCTTTAATTCCAAGTCCTAAAACATAAAGTTCTAAAGCAAAGAATAAGTTTAACCAATTTCTTGAGAGAAATGAGTGAAATGAAGCTTTTTTCTTAAGGAGGCAGACCTAGAAGAAGGGAAGAGAGTTCAAAAACCTTCATCCAAGTTGTGTTTCCTTCGCTTCTAATAAGGAATCACATTTCCCTTCATTTTTATAAGTTTTTATGCTCTTTTACATGTTAAACCCTTTTTTGGTAGAAATTCATTTTCAAATGGGTTAGATTTTAGTTCAAGCTTGAATTTTTATAGATAAAGACTCTCCTTTAAGCTTGATTAAGGGCTAAATCATGTTTTAAATGGGGGGTTATATGAGTTAAGAGATAATTAAAAGTTTAAAATTAGCATTAAATTCTTTTATGGTTTTATGTATATATTTATAGTTGTTAGATGTTGATAGAGATGTTTATATATGATAGGAGTTAGAAGAGGAGGTGGTGAAACCCACCAAGAGGATAAGCAAGCTTGATTTTAAGGCTTCATAGAGATATATACATATATGCATTTAAATTCCAATAATCATGTTATGTGTTAAATATGTGATACGTGCTTCATATGCCATAAATACTAGTTCTTGATTGTGATAAGCTTGAAAGATGTAATTAATGTGATGATGATATAAATATTTAATGAAAAGTGTTATAAATGTTGAGTATGTGTATAATGAGTATTATTGATGTTTGAGATTGCAATAAATGTGCCTAATGAGTATTAATGATGGTATGAAAATGATAACAATAGTTGGAAGATGAAAAGGCTGAAAGATTACAAATGCATGTTATAGGTTATTAATGAGCTTAGAAGGGTAAATTGTGGCATATTTAATGCACGAAATATTGAGAGTATTGATAGGAAGAGGTTATTATTGGATAACTATTAAAGCCCTTACATGCGAATTGTATTAAATGCCTTTGATTGATGTTGTTAAATGTTGGAAAACCAAGATTCATGCCCATGACTAGAAGTTCGTGACCATGAATCTTGCCCTCACGAATGCAATCATGCCCATGAATGCACTTAACGGCTAGAAACATTCACAAGTACGTTCACGGATAGGCGTATCCGTGAATGAAACCTTCATGGCCATGAACATGTAGTTCACACTCGTGAAGCCTATTAAAATGACACATGTTATTTTTTTCAATGATGTACTAAAAAGGTTATGCACATGTATGCTCAACGATATGATATAAGTAAAAAACATATGTTTTCATGAATGAAACACATAAATGAAACATGTTGACATTGCATATGATCAAAAGTGTACATGTTATAAGATGAATAAATTATAAAGAAGTATAACAAAATGAGCATGAATATGTTATGTCTAGGCTCTATAATAGAACTAGAAGTATGATAGATGACATGCTATTAAGGGGGTTTATGATACCGTACTGATATGATATACAAATTTCTTTTAAGGATAATGTGGCTTAAATCCAGAAAGTGCCCCTTGATCCTATGTTACATACAAGTTATATATTTTACTTAGTCAAAGTGGATTAAGTTGAAAGAATGTTTTTAACTTGAGGAGTTTGGACAAGTATACATGAGCATAGACAATGGCATGGTGGCTTAAGCTCAGAGAGCATCCCTGTTCACAATCAGTATATGAATAATCCGTTAGAGAGTTTTTGGGCAAAAATATTTAATGAATACGATACAATGAAAATGGTTTAATAACACAAAAATATTATGGTGCGTTGTTATATGTAATATGTTATTAATGCCTTGAATGGATCATCTATGCTTAGTTAAAGAATACGATATTATGATAGCTTATATTATAAGAAGTATGATATATGACTGTGTATTTTTTTTTGTCATACATTAGTATACATGGTTTAACATTAACATGAATAATATTGATATGATTTTGTTGAATGAATGTATGAATTTTTATGTCTATATGTATCACTAAGCTTTAAGTAGTTTAGCGTATAGGTATTCCTATATGTAGGTCTTAGAGCCTAGTAGATAGAAGCAGAAGTTGACCAGAAGAGCAAGCCCATTTAGAGACAATAGAGCAGACTTGACCCATGTCGGTGATATTTCATGTCATCATTTTGCATTTTTATACATGGCATAGGGTTTTATAGATTGTTTACATTTGTACGTGTCTTTAACTTCAAAAAATATGTAATTTTTATAAAGGTCATGTATTTTTGTAAATATTAAGTCATTTTAGCCCAATTATGATATTTTATATATGATATTAATCTTTGGATCAAATATATTATTTTATGTATGTTTATGAACATGTTATGGATATACATGTTTTATATGGCAAATAGCATATGTTATAAAATGTTTTCAAGAAAGAAAAAAGTTCTAAATTTTGACAGGTTTTCAATAACAAGTATATGTAGCACTCACTCATTTAGTTGGATTTGTCCTAATTAGATGAGAAGACACTAAAATTATCATATTCATACTCACAAGTATTTAACATAGGCATATTACCTATTTTGTATCATCATATATCCATGTACATGAAATCATTAACAATATCCACATGTGAGATTTCATGTATTATATAGCTCATAACATGTGATGAATCAAACTCATCATAAAGCATTTTTATCAAAAACTGCATATTGTAAAATTTCAAAGTTTCATGAGCATGAATAACCATTCACGACTATAAAGATGTCTTTCATGGGTGATCTATTTGTGAATTCAATCATGATTGCGCCTATGAGTTCACAGGCATGAAGGACGTTGTGAACCCAAATGTGAACGATTATGCCCAAGCTGGACATATTATGGGTAAAGGTTTCATGGGTGTTAAATGTGCTTGTGGAGTCTGTGGTAACGATTCACAGTCGTGAACCCTGTGTCATGAGTGTGAATCTGGATTTCCAAAAAATAAAAACCCAAGCCAAAAGTAGAACATCACAATATCACATACAAGAGCTTCTAAGATTTACCAATGTCAATCACTCATATCAACATTCAACTACATTTTCATGTCATTAATGGATCTTAACAACTTTTAGATAAATTTAAACAACATTTTATGTCAAAAAGTTTCTTTGATTATCATTAACTTCATAACTCTCATTGATGACATTCTAATATTTATCTCACACAACAACAATCCATTTCATAACCAAAAACACATTCATAACATTAACCGTGTGTTCAAAAAATCTCATAACATAAAATATATCAAACATACGAGAATTGGAATTTAAATATATATATATGTACATACCTAAAAAAATGGAGCTTAAATTTAAGCTCTTCAAGCTTACTTATCAACTTGTTGGTCCTCGCTTTTTTACCAATACCTAGATCACCAAAAACAACTCTTTTAGACTATGGAACCAAAAATTCAAGCATAAAAACCACTTTGAAAACAACTATATCTCAACCTCTCAAAACTTTTTTCCTTTCCTTTGATTCAAGCTTAAACCCAAGTTTTGATCATTGAAACCTTATGTGAAAACAGAAAAAAGAGGGAAAAGATGATGGAGGAAGAAGATTTGGCATGTGAGGGGAGAGTATAGGGCATGGAAAGCAGTTATGTGGCAAATAGAAGGCACAAGAGACAGAAAATTGTTTATGTCTCACCTACTCCAAATTGATCAAAATTTACAGGCATGAATCCTTAAGCCACGACGTTCATGACCATGACAATCTTTTTTACAAATATGAATCAATTTTAAAATTTTGTCATTTTAAAACTGTAATACTTTCACATGCGTAAATAACTATTCACAAGCATAAAAGCACATTCATTATGATTTTCAACTTTTAAATCTTACTATGCCTATTGACTCTCTTATATTAATATTATATTTTATAGGTCCTAACTAGCGAACATTGCACATACATAGTTTTTATCATATAAGAATCAATTAATTATTTATAATTAACTTTTATTTATTTATTTTTATAATTTTAAATAATTTATTGATATGAAATTGGTTCTCTATGGAGTCATTGCTGGTCGGGGAATCAAACATGAACAAAGCTAATTTATGGTGTATTCACTTGAAGGAAAAGGAAAAAAAGTTTTGTTTGGGTTTTGAATTTCTCAATCTTAACAAAAAATGGCAGCCCCTTCAGATTTTTGTTGGGTGTAAAAGTGTTGTCTTGTTTGTTTTGGAATTGTAATTTTTTATTTCTGACTAGGTAGGGCTAGTAAGATTTTGAGTTTTTCCATTGTTATTTCGATGAATTGTGATTTTTGTTTGCTAAAGCAGAAAATGGAAAAAAAATATGGAAAAAAAAATCACAGCCTTTTATCTAGTCTTTGTGGTGTAAGAATTGGGTATTATTGTTTAATTACATTGAATTAAACATTTTTTTGTTGTTTTTTGTATCTTCATTGTTAGAATGATGAAATTTTTCATCATTTGCTGGAAATTTTTTTTAATTTTTGTAATTATTGTTTTGAAGGCTTCTTTTTCTCTTTCGTCTTCTAATCAACTATTTTCATCCGAGTCCATTAACTTACTGTGCAGGAAATTTTCCTCTTCTTTTTCTTTTTTCTTTTCTTTTTTCTCTTTAGCAAAAACAAGGATCAAGTCCATTAACTTATCGTACAGAAAATAACAAACTAACTTTTGAGATACAAAAGAAAAGAAATTTAGTCTTGTAGTCAACTTTCTCGATTTGCAAATAGGATCATGTTAAAGGCATGAAGCTTTATTCAATCCTCCTGCTCTCTCTATCTCACTCCCGCACACCCACATTCCTTTTAGCCCTTTTTTTATTTCAAATCCTTCTCTCCCTCTATCTCTCTCAGATGACGACGCTGTCATCTAAGGGGAAGCCGGGATTTTGTTGGATTCTAGGTAAGTTTTTGGTTGTGGGAGTAGATGGGATTTGGCTTTGATTTCGGCAACAATGGAGAAATCAAAATTTGAGTGAGTAGGGTAAAGAGAGATGTAGATGAGAGAGAAAGTGAGGATGATAGATAACTTGGAGAGACAAGTGTAAAGTAGGAGAAAGACAAGTATCAACTTAACGTTTTTTATACGATTATAGCCATAAATTTAAATTTATTAACGGTACAAAATTCTTTTTGCAAAAAAAAAAAATTATACTTAAAATTGCAAAATAGTGATACCACTTCTAGATTTTTTTATACTTTCTCCTAGAAAAAAAAATGATAAAGGAGTACAAGTATTTTAGGCTGAGCAAGATGTACATGATTCCGATAAGTGATGGAAAAGTTTAAACTTCAATATAAATATATATATATATATATATATATATATATATATATATATATATATATATATATATATATATATATATATATATATATATATTATTCCCAACACTCTGAATTTGTCTTTGAAGTTTAAACTTTTCCATATATATATATATAATGTGACCCTGCAATATATATTGTATTATTATTGGGCCTATTTATACTCCTATATATTAATTTTAGATGCTACGGTTTTCTCTTTCTAGAGGAACAGTACTTTATAATCACTTCTGTTAGTGTTCAGTGTTTCTCCGTAGCTTCCTAAATCCTGTCTGGATCAATGAAATTAATTGGAAAATTTTCCTTTAGAAATAAAAAAAATAAGAAAGTTAGAGAAAATTTATTTGGAAGAATAATCCAGCTGGATTAATGAAATTTTGAGTTGTTTTGCATTCATATTTTAGCTATAATTCTGAAATAAGGGCTCCACCATTAATCTTTTTTTTTTCTTTCTTTCTTTTTTTTTTTTTAATGGATGTCTCCAATTAGGTAAGGTTCATTGTAATAATAATTCTCTTTGTTCTTTTTCTTTGTTTTCCCCATTTTGGCTCTTAGGAGAAAAAAATGGAAATAGATTAGCACATTTGATTAATTACTGACTTAATGTTCATGTTGGCTTTATTCTTTTGCCATATATATATATATATATATACATATCAAATGCTTAGAAAATGAAATTATAACAACTAATTGATTTTATTCCATTAAGATTATAGTGTCTATCCTTCTACTATTTTTTTTTTAAAAACACTGTATATCAATAATCTTATATTATATAAGCATTCATTGTATCTATTTGACTTGACCTCACACTTCAACTTTTGTTGGTGCTGATTGATGTGCTTAATGGAAAAGAATATGTACCTTGGGAGATTAATAATTTAGGTCAGGATATGTTAAAACTTTGTTGTTGTTTTTCAGTTTGTTAAGTTTGTGTATATTCATTCCTAGATCACCTAGCAGACTATATACTGCCAAGTGTTGTAAGTATGAGCAGTTAGCTCTTAACTGGGTATATCTCCTCCCTCCAGAAGTGAGGAACTTAACCTGAAAGCTACTCATGCATGAAGAATAAGTTTAATGAATAATTCAATTCATCCATTCATTGATAAGATTGCTAATTCATGTTAATTATCCTGCCTGGGACTTTGGTACTGTGGAGGTTGCAAATTGGTGCTTAATATAATTATATGAAAATATAAATAATACAGATAGAAAGAAAATATTATAGAAGAAACTTCGATTCTTATCTTATGTGGTAAGAACTTCCAATTATGAATAAAAGTTAGAGTAGTTAAAATATAGATAAAATAAATATATAAAATAAATATATAAATATAGAAATTATATAAAAATAAATATAGAAATTATATAAAAATAAATATAGATATAGAAATTATAAAAAATAAATAAAATAAATATATAAATATAATAAATATATATATATATATAAAATATAAATAAAAAATATTCTGAAGAGTTACTCCATTCTATAGGCTTAATACATATGGAGATGGCTTTACTTAGTGTAACAAAAATTTAAATATTTATTTTTTTTCGAAAAGTTATATAGATTTTTTTTGTTATTTATAAAATACTTTTAACTAATGTGATTGTAATTTTTGTCATTTTTATATTCTACTAAATCAGTGGTATTTCAGTTAAAAATATTTAAAAAATTAAAGTAATAAAACAATAATTTTGTATTTATATATTTTTTTGAAAAATTAAAATGTTTAAATGGGTTTTTTTTTTCAAATGTAAAAGTCTATAGATTTATGAAGCTTTTACGTGGGAGTTTGAATTTAATGAGATTCTGAGAAGCTTAATAATTTTAATAAAAATTTGAATCTGAAGAGTGAACATCTATGTAAATATTGAAAAGTATTCAGTAACTGTTTAAAAATAAAAGAAGAGCACAAATACAATTAATATTTGGGATAAAAACAGAAACAGAAACAGTAGCATATGCATATTGGATGGCTGTTTCTTTGGATTTGTACTTTGTGGTGTCTCAGCCACTTGGATTTGTTTTTGTATTTTTTAGCTCATAGCGCAATTTACTCAAGGAAAATATATTTTACTCATATAAACCTCAAATTCCTAATATTTATACATGCATCTTTTTTTGTTGCTGTCTATATCCATATAGTTATAAACTTTTGAAACTTTCATAATAATTTGGACAAAAGCATTATATTAAGTCTATATATATATATATAAACTTTAATAAATGTACACATTAAATTCATAATTTTTTTTTCTTTCAATCATCTAGTATCCTACGAGCTAGAAATTATAAATTAATTAGAATTTGTGTTGGGTAGACCCATTAAATGGATAAAACACTTCTTTTCAAAATTTAAAATTATTTCATACCTAAAACTTAAATTCAATACCTATGATTAAAGAAAAATGAACTACTGCCAATCTCAGCTTTTGAAGGTTGATAATAATTTTATAGATGTATATATTAAACTCCTAAACTCTTATAAATGTATAAACTAATACTTTTTTATTGTGAATGTAGGACTTAATGTGAATATTTATAAAAATTCCAAACTAAATATAATATGATAGAATTGTAAGGATTAAATAATAAATGAAAATGAAAATTTGAAAGTCTTAATAATTTTTTTTCCTACGAATTTATATTGGAAGTAGAAGATGTGTCAAATTTTCAGCCAAAAGCTCCATCAGAAAAACAAAAACATGAGACAAAAATATCAAGTAAATGAATATGGTTTATTGAAAGGAGAAAATCACGTATATTACTAAATACAATCGAGTAAGATTAATATTCCTTTTCAATCAAACATAAGTTTCCCCCACTTGCCCCATATGCTCAAAATTTCCAAGAAACATCACCCCAACATTTTCTTGGCCTATTTAATTGTCTATGGGACTGATGAACCCCATGATTATTAGAGAAAGAGAAAAAAAAAAAAAAAAAAAAAGGAGATGCCCCAAGTAGGCCTTTTGTTCCTTATGCAAAATGATCCACAAAATTTTAAAAAAAAATAAACATTTCTAATGTTAGACATTAAAGGGTCCATGTTAATTTCTATGGAAAACAAAGATATATGTAATTTAGACCATTGGAATTGGGTGTCAATGAACCGACACACAGGCAAGAGGCAATTATCCAATGTGAATGATGGGGTCAATTTGTAGCAACAACATAAATTTAGGATCAATTTCAAAAGTACAATTTTGAGGATAATAAAAATTCCAGACAATAACACAGTTGCCTCTATTCACTTTCTCACTTTAATTTATTGTCTAATAGATTAATACCCTCCACTTAAAAAATAATACTAAAATTATTATTATTATTATTATTATAAGGAATCTTTGACATGAAAGATTAAAGACCTTACCCAGGCTGTCTCATAGTCATATGGTCAGATGCCACGCCTTTCAAAATTATTTTTCTTTTACTTAATTATTTAAAAAAAAAACTGGCCTACTCACCCGACAGCAAAATCAATGTCGCACTCCGAGGATGACCATTTTCTTTTTTTTTTTTAAAAAAAACACATTCAATGTTTCAGACAAAAAAATTTATTTAAAAAAACAAATCAACATTTCGGCACTTTTTCAATTTTTTTACAACTTCGAATCTTGATTCTCATAGTTTCTTTTATTCCAATTATTTATTTGGTTTCCCTATATTTCTAGATAAATATTTGACATGAATATAATTAATATCGTTTATTTTTAATTTATAACATAAAAATAACTGAATTTTTATTGACATAATAAAAATCCCTTTAAAATGTTATATTAAATTTCATATGTTAAAAATACTCTTTAGATATACTTTTTTAATTTTTTAAACAATTACAATAAAACAAAAAACGAAACAAGACAAGTTTTGTGTCTTTTATAAACAATAGAATAATTATTTGACTATAAGCAAAGAAATTAATATGATAAACAAAATTATTTTTGGATGAAGTGAGAAGTAGAGGACAAAAAAGAGGGAAAAAATGACTTTCAATATTTACAATATATTGAAATGTGAAAATTTTCTTATCGAGATAATTATTTAGACGATTAAGAAATTAGAAAAATCGAATAAATTATTATAATCACCTAGATGGGCGATAAATAAACAAAAAAAAACATGTTCTTTTATTTTATTTTATTTATTATTATTGAACAAAAAAAATGTCATTTTAACCTATAAAATTTGGTGTAAAATTATGAAAATTTTACTTGAATATACTGATGGGATTTTCTAAATTTTAGAGTCACTCTCTTTAGTCCACATTTTTTACCTTCTGAGATGTACATACAACTGGGGGATTTGTATTTTCATAATTTTTTTGTAGTTCGAAAAAGAATGGAGAAGAAAAATGAAGATAGGTTTTCAAATATGGATTTTCATATTTCAGGTAATTCGGTTTTCTATGATTTTTTTAGTTATTTGATTTAAACGAGATTGACCGAAACTAAACTAAGCCAAAATTTTATTTATTTTTTCCTAACTTGAATCAATTCGAGTATCTTTGAGATTGGAATTGTTCAATTCAGTTTTGAAATTGACTTGAATAAGAGAAGAAAGAGAGGGAGAAAAAAAGAATCTCAAATTTGGATTCTAACAGTATTTCTACATTAAATTGCCATCTTATAATAAATAGAAAGATAAAAGAATTGAACTGAAAAAGACTATAAATGGCATCCTAAAATTTGAAATACAAATGAGATTTTTCATTTTAAATTTGAGTTTGGTAGCTAAAACATTTGATAATATTATTTTCAAATTTGTTAGTATTTGAAATTATTTTTCGTATTTTTCTAAATAAAATATTCTATATTCATAAAAATACTTTTAACAAAATTAAACCAAATATAAAAATAAAATTTAAGTTCTTATTATATAATATCAAAAAAAATATTAAAATTCCAAAATATCAATCTACAAATATGATTTCATTTCCTATAAAATCTCATTCTTTAGTATAACAAAACATGCCATGAGAATTATAAGAGTTGGAATTGCAACAGAAATAAAAGACATTATTTCAATTAAAAAACAGTCATAAAATTTGAGATATTTTAAATAATTTAAAAAAATGAAAATCATGAAGATTATTTAATTTCGAAAGACAGATCCCATCCCATGGCCTTGACTTGATTCTTGAATCTTTATCTTGAATTGAATGGTAAAATAATAAGTGGAGAAAGAAGATTGTTAGATGGCTGGATTTTAGGTCTACGAACTCGTTTTATTTATTTATTTATTTGTTTTTATTATTATTAAACTAATTTTTAAGAGGATTTCTCTTTTCTCGCAAATTATATCATGAATTTATATTTACTATGCATTGTGGTCCTAAAGATGATAATTGAATTCAACTCCATGTTGCCTCACTTCGACCCCTTATCGAACGGGACATATTTTTTTATAATTTTTTTCTTATCTCGACTTCGAAATTTTTTTGTTACGAGAACGGTATATACATAACTCATCTCAAATAATATATTTATATATATATAATTATTATTATTTATATTTTACAAATAATAAAATACAAATATAACAATTATTTAAATTAAAAATATATTTTATTTAAAAAATTATATAATTAATTAATTAAATAAAAAATATTTTTAACATTAAAATAAAATAAATTTTTTTAATAAAAACTGAGAAACGAGACAGAATTAGAGATTCAAAAAATTCCATGGTAGGGTATGGAGCGGGGTTTCGAGATTGGAGATAGAGAATTCAGTCCCGAACTTGCCTTATTGTCATTCCTATGTGGTCCCAATTTCAAAACGATGTCACGTTATTCTTTGAGTTAAATGATTCGCATATATTAATTATGCATTGTGGATAGAAATAATTATTATATTAATGATTTTCTTTATTATCATCTTCATATTCTTCTCCTTCTTCAAAAAGATAAGCAAAAAAAAACTTAAATTTTCATTGCAGAACTGCTTTAAAGAGAGAAAATTTTTTAATTTGCATATTTGATTTTTTTAGTATTTTTTAATGTTTTAGTTATTGTTTGCGATAAAAATATTAGTTTTGATATATTTATGGAATAAAATGATTGAAATTAAATATATTTAAACTAAAAATGAGTAATATAGAGAGAGAGCAAATTGTGTTGCTGGTTGTTGAATATGATATATTTGGTAGAAATAATAACATTATAAGTGATAAATCTACAAGTAAACGATAAACTTGCAAATTTTAAATAATGAACTTATAGTTTTTATATAATAAATCTATAAATTCAAAATAATAAATTTGCAAGTTGTAAACGATGCATCTGTAAATGATGAAATTGCAAAATCTAAACAATGAACATGTAAGTTCTAAATAATGAATTTATAGTTTTAAAATGATGAATATGAAAGTTCAAAATGATGAATCTTAAATTTATAAATGATGAATCTGTAAGTGATGAAACAAAAATTTGAAAATGATGAATCTGTGAGTTATAAAATATGAATTTGTATCTTATAAATGATGTACCTGTAAATTGCAGATGACAAATCTGTAGCTTTTCACCAATAAATCTTAAGTTCAAAATGATGAATCTATAAGTACAAAATGGTGAACCTGTAATTATAATTGATGAACCTATAATTTTAAAATGATGAATCTGTAAGTTATAACTGATAAACTTATAAATTCTAAAACGATGAATCTGTAAATTATAACTGATGAATATGTTTTATATTTATTAGTTTACTAAATTTTTTTTTTATTTCACACGTATAAAGAAATAAAGTTCATGATGAAATATGCATCTAGATCCATGATATAACAACTCATGTTTCCTATGCTATATTATTTTGTTTTATTTGTATTTAGATTTCCAGGAAGACCACAAATTTTTAATAATCAATCTATAACATGATTAAGATTTAATTTTGACTGACATAAAGAAAAGAAAAAAATTAAATTCTAATAAAAGAAATATATACTAAATGAAATCAAATTTTAAGGATCCATAATTCTAATTGAACAAATTACAAAAATCTCCATTGAGGTTTTAATAAACTACAATTAGAGATAAACTTTTAAAAATTAACAATTTACCGTTTGTCTTTTGATAAAAATGTTATTTGAAAAAACAATTAGAAATATTGGGCTTAAATGTATTGATTGTTTTGCAGTTACAGTTATTGATAATAAATAAAAATTATAAACTCTTATAAAATAACATTAAAACTTTAGATAAAATCCTGCAAAATTTATACAAAAATATCTCAAATATAAAAGAAAAATTATGTATTATCAAATGAATGAGTATCATCTCTAATGATATAGAGGTAAACTATTAATTTTTTAAAAATTTTGTTTATGTCTGTAATTTGAAAAAGAGAAATTTCGGTAATTTATTCACTCTAACTTAAAAATATAAAATTTGCCAATAATTATGGTTAAATTTCAGCCAATGTAGGACAATTAACCCTGTTATTATCGTCTTTTTTTTTTTCCTAAAGAAAAGTTCCTATATATTAAAAAAATCAGTTTGGTGTGGGCTGGGTAACCACGTGTGACCCACAAACATTAACCGAATTTGGTTAATGTTTGATGGGCCGATAATAATTTGTTATACTAACCAAATCAGTGAGTTATTATTGGACAATCAATCGAATCAAATAATAATTAGTTGGATTATTTAAGATTTAAATTATTATTTATTGGAGAATTTTTCAGTTCGAATTGAGTTTTAATTCGAATTAATTTTATAATAATTTTTAATATTTTCATATTGAATTATTTTCAAATTTAGACAGATTATTTTTTTAAATAAAAAAAAAAGAAAATTTGAACTAGTGAGGGACATAAATGTATATCTTCCGTAAGTAACAGAGAGAGTCCATGATATTTGATGGGGATAAGCATATCAAAACCAATGTCTTGAATTAATAATGCATGCGTGAGAATAAGAAAATAAAGTTTATGGTATGAAAACAACACACAATACAACAATACGAATATGAAAGTTTAAAAGCTTTTCTTACCTTGAAAAAAATTAAAAATTAGTATGAAATTTTTGAAGTACATTGCAAGACACACTAAAGTGAACATAAATCAACAAAATGAATTTCTGGGAAAAAATTAAAAAAACATTTATAGAATAATCATTTTTTATATAATAAATATTATCATAATCTTGCGAATAATTTTTTAAATTGATTAACGATGATAAATTCTAATAAAACTATATATTATAATCATATATAATGCAAAGTATCATTTACTTATAAGGCTTGTAGTAATTAAATATATGTGGATAAAGGGGCTCAATTTGAAAAGCCTAAAATAGAATTTTGATGGGCCTATCCCTAATCTGAAAGCCTAAAGCCTCAATTTCTTTTATCTTTAAATTTTTAATATATTATAATAAAAAAATTAACTATTTATTTTTATATACTTTGATAAAATATTCAGTATGAATTTTAAATATTATAAATAATTTTTTTATATTTAAAATGTTTTGTGTAAATTTTTTAAAATTTTATTTATAGTGATAACGTTTAATAAGAATTTAAAACTTCAACTTTTACCAACAATCATAACTAAAAACATTTAAATTTCATATTTTTAATTGTTATTTCTAATAACAAAGTCAATTAAATGTTAGTTTTTCAAACATTATTTATTTCTTATATAGTTTGTTAAAAATTCAATTGTAATTTGTTTTTTCCTTATATCTTTTTCTATAAAATAAATAGCAAATATGAAATTACACTTATTATTATTATTTTAAGAATTTTTAGAAAAAATAACACTTTTATGTCAGATACGCAACCTTGGAGGCGGGCGTTAGTAACGGCAAAATGGAAGAACCAAAGGGTGACTCCGACGCCACCTCCACCACGGCCACCACCGGTGCAACTGCTTCTCCGAACTTGGTTGACTTACCGGAACATCTCATTCTCCATATACTTACATTCCTGCCCACTCTAGATACAATCTCAACCAGCTTGGTATGCAAAAAATTATGCCCTTTCTGGTCCTTAATTCCCTCTTTGAACTTCTCCTATTCCGATTTTCCACCCTATAATACTCACGCAATCACTCGCCAATTCTTCGCCGAATTCGTCGATCGCACTCTCATCTCCCGCTCGCATTCCCCTCTCCTTAAATTCTACCTCGGTTTTATCTACGAAGATCGATTTGGGTTCCATGTTGATTCTTGGGTTCGTTACGCCATCAAGAACCATGTCCAGGAGCTCGATCTTGATTTCTTTATCAATACGAGCTTCCATGTTGATGAACCTAATTTACGAGATACTTACGATTTCCCCTTCTCTGCTCTTAGGAATGGGAAAGTTAGAGTCTTGAAGCTGATTCGATGTGACCTCACATTGCCGGCTAACATGTCTAGTATGCGTCTTTGGACAATGAGGTCTATTTATTTCGATCAAATTTACATGACGGATCAGATGGCTGTGGATTTGATTGGTGCGTGTCCCAATCTTGAGGTTTTGGAGCTCGGAAATTGTTATGGGATGGATACTTTGAAGGTTTGTTCAGGGAAGCTGAAGGAGCTGCAGCTTAAGTACTTCATTCGCAATGAGATTGAAGTGAATTTGGAGATTGATTGTCCTAAACTTGTTTCTTTGAGTATTATTTGGTTTGAGGTTGGGACGTTTTGTGTTAAGAATTTGTCCTCTTTGGTTCAGTTTCATACTTCTATTGGGCATAAAAAGGATGAGTACTACAGATATTGGTTTAGGATTGTGAGTAGTCTTGATCAAGTGCCTCATATCAGGAGCCTTGTGGTACAAAATTGGTGGCTTAAGGTATTGAACGTGTTCTACTTTTAATTTGTCATATTTATTAATCTGTCTTGTTCTTGAAATTTTTATATTTTGGTAGCTTAAGCTTTTCCTTTCATTGCCTTGCTCTTAAGGGCTTGATTTATTGGCACAATTTGGAGTAGATATATAATGTGGAAGCATAATTAATGCCCATAACAATATTTGATAACATCATAGGAGCATTTAGTTCTAATGAATGCTTACTCCTAGGACATGTGTGGAGTCTTAGTGAAAAGTTGAGACTGTCAATGTGTTTTTGTTAAGAATTGCATTGTTGTCGTCAAGGTTTGTCTACTAAATACACGTGATTTTTTGATATTTTTTCCCTAAACGACAAGAAATGTTATGAATAAACACATTTTTGTATATAAATGTCGTATAGGCCAAGGATTATCTATGTTTTTCATTAGAAGAGAACATTATCCTATTTGATCAGAACGGTGCCCCCAGTCCTCAGTTGTCTCAGGAGTATTGTGTTTACAGAATTCCCCTTGGACGTTGCAAAGCATCCTGCAAAGCTCCTTATCATAATTAGGAAATATTCCTCTGTTAGGCTTTCCCAGGTGTAATATATATCATAACATCCTGTTTGCCAATGGCAAGTGTAACAGTTATATCTTTTTAATTTGAGTTCTGTCAATCTTCTTGGAAAAAATAAAACAGAAGGAAAAGAAAAAGAAAGAGAAGGTTTGGCAAGAAACATCTGTTGCATATATGGCATGAGTAATTTATGTGATCTTTCATTTTTTTTCAGATTAACAAATGTTAGAACTTTAGGTTACTGGACAAACTGTTTTTGACAAAATATTCTGGTCCTTAATTGACGTCAATTTTATTAAAATAATTGAATTGGAATCATTTCATTATAGGTTTCATATGTTTAGAATATATTTGAATCCTATTGATTGGGATAACTCAAAAGTAGAAATGGAAGGTCTTACCTATTTTACCAATATTATAAAGAAATAAATTTATTTTGGATAGGATTATTTTGGCTCTTTAATGTGAGAGTCATGAAATGAATTGAATTTTCAAGTAGTCATGCCAAATTGTGTTCTTTCATATTGCCTCTGGTTTTTTTTAACTTAAGAATTCTAGCAACTTAGACACTTTCCAACGAGAAGATTTGGCAGAGAAGGATACAATTGAATTGGATTCTTGCTTTTTTTTTCTTTAGAGTTTTGAACTGTTAACTAGATTATCAGCCAAGGATATGCCATTTTCCCCTACTTTATAGATTCAATGCATAGTGTAAGAATAATATGTTAGCTTCAGAACTACATAATCATTAAATTTCAGTTGCCTCTCAGCTGTTTGTGTTTGATAAGCAGCAACATGACTTGGTGGTCTCTCTATACTTCATCAAGATTGTTTGGCAAAAGTCTCATTATGTGGTTGGACATGATGATGTCTGACATGGTTCAACTTTGTGATTATGTTAAATATGTTATATCCTGTTATGGGCTTGTTTACTGTTCAATATTGGTTAAGTTGCCATTTGATTACATTATATCCTGGTAATTGTATCTGTCAATCATCTACATCTAGCCAGTAGTTTCTTACAGAATAGCACCTGAATGAACTTTTGTGTTATAATTAGAGACTCGCTGATAGTAAATGCTTTTGTGTTTATTTTACAAGTAAATTTTCTTTCTTAAAGTTGCAATTCAAATTTGATTTTCGTTCATAATTTTATTACATATTCATATGATTTACTTTGCTTGCATGACGGTGATACCCAAAGTTGGTGTGGAAGAAAGTTTTCTCTGAAGATTTTCTATTCTACAATCTCAAACATTTAGAGCTTCAAACTGGGTACACGCAATATGATCTTCTGGGCATGGCTGCATTGCTTGAACTTACTCCCATCTTGGAGACACTGATCCTTGATTATCTTTTGAAGATCGACAAAGATGTGAGTAATCATTGCATTACTCCTAGCTAGTCCAGGAATTGCAGTAGAGGTAAAGTTGTCATTTTGCTTGTCTACTTTTGAATAGAATCTTAAAATTTTGATTTCCATTTCATAGGAGAGCTTGTCCAAGGAACTCTTGAACAAACCGATTCACCTCAGCATGCCAAGTCTCAAGGAAGTTAAGATGAAGCAATTTACTGGATCAGAAAATGAAGCTAATTTTTTGACGCATTTGAAAAAGCAAGGAGTGGTCTTAGAAAAAATAGTAATAGTTCCTGCGAAAGTTGGTGACACTCAATATCCTCCTATAGTTTTATGCAAAAGGCCAAGGAAGATAGAGGTAGTAGAAGGATCCTCCCCAGAAATGGAACTAAAATAGCTATTGCCTTCAAAGACTATAATTTCCTAAACTGGGTGCATGAATAAATTCATGAACCAATTTAATAATAAACTGTTTTTGAATATGTCTTATTTTGTTCATGGTTATGGAGTGGGTGGAATTTGTAATTGTTGACCATATATTAAATTTGTCTTGCTAGTTATTTAGAATATGATAGGAAATTTCTAATTCCCCACTCAAATATTGAAGTCTGGATGCATTTTTTCCCCCTTTGGGAAACATTCAATGTAATTGAATGTAGAAAATTTCAAGTTGATAACAACACTTAATTCGTAGCTCTTGAATTTATAACAGCAATATAATGGAAAAGATTCTTGCTTCTTGTACAATCATTTTGTCTACTGTCTTTTGTTGTGATATTCAAACAAAGCAAATGGTTGGCAGCAATTACGACAAATATAATTCCATATCAAATGAGACAATTCAAATAGTATTTGGAACCATTCTTTAAATCAGTCTTGTTATTAGTCTCAATAGGAGTTGTAACATTAGACTGCTTCTCAATCAGAATATCTTTGAAATTTCAGAACTAAATGCATATATATACCATAATGATGTAACTAGAAACAGTCACAATAAATTTGTAGAATTAAATAGTTTGTCTCTGAATTTAAATGTTTTTTATTTAAATTTTGTCCCTCAACTTTAATTGTAAAATGATCATTCATTCATTCTATTCGGTTTGGAATCGAATCTTTGTTCTCTTTGAAACTTTTTGGATTATATTTAGAAATCAGAATTAATATTAATTTTTCAAATTATTATCCTATAAAAGTATGGAAAAATAGAGGCTTAATACTTTACTGGGTCCTAAATTTGACACAAAAAGTCATTGATCTTCAAACTCTTCGAATGACCAATTTGACATGTCTAACTTCATTTTTTTGTACATTTTAAATACATTTATAGAAATATGATAATATGAAATTTCTTAAATACTTTTCAAATGGTGTTTAAAATCAAGTTGATAGGTTGAATTGGGAAGGTAAGCAAAATGCAACATCTTTTGATATGCTATATTCCAACCAACTACTATAATCATTGAACCATACAAACACAAATTTACCCTTTTGTTGCCCAAATGATGTATAACAAAAATCATAATTTCTATGTTGATATGGACCTTTTTGCAAATATGCTCTTCGAGCCTTATCTCTATTATTAACATCATATTCATATATATTTTTTTCTTAATCCGGAGTCAGCAGGAAACTCATCTAAATTAACCTCTAAGTCAAAAGAAGTGAACTTAAACCTAGTTTTGCAGATTTTTTTTATTACCCTTAATCCTTCCAAAATATTTTTTCCATTCCGAAATAATAAATTTTAACATTTAATTAATTTTTTTTATTTTCACCAATCAAATGATATTTTAAGTCAGTGTTTTTAAAAAAAAATTACTAATGATGGTCCTAATAGATACAAGAATAACTATAGGTGGCTTTCTTCTCTTCTTCTTACTTTTAGTGGTTGTAGATTGTGTAATGTTCACATTAGTTTTCATTGTTCCAATAATTATTTGATTTTATATTCAAAATAAGTATGAATAAAAATAAGCTAGCATCTAAACAAATCATACAATAAATCAATAACTAAATAGAAAAGGCAAAGCAATATCAAATAGGAACAAAATTTAAAGTAACATAACAAATTAAAAAAAAAAAGTTACTTGATATGATTCTATCCAATGACAAGTAGAAAAAGATCAAATCAATTAAGCGAAAAATAACAAAAGGATAAATAAAAGAGGAAATTTAAAGTAGAGTTATCTGGCAGTCGCGGTCCCTATTGTATTTGTGATTTTGTCTACTCAAAGTTTAGTTTTAGGGCTATAATAAATGAAACAGAGCGAAAGGAGATTGGAAAAGTAAAAAACATATATTTACGAAAATGACCTTTATTGTTTTTAGTAATATTTTTTAACCACTAAGATTTAAGCTACACATGTACGTGGCAAGAAAAAAATTATAAAAATAGTGCAGAGCTAGAAAAGTCACTCAGATATATATATATATATATATATATATATATATATATATATATAATTGTTAAATAATACTTACAAAATTATTTATATATACATAATTATTAACAACTATATAATTATAATTATTACTAATTATATAAAAAAATATAATAATTATACATATAAAATAACATATGTCGCTTCTTAATATTTTATAAAATAACTCTACTATTATATATTAAACTATTTAAAATTTTTATTGTGGATCACGTGAACGTCCACGCTGCATAAAACAATTTAAATATTAAAATTTATATAATAAATTAATTAATTAAATTTTAGTGGGATTTTTTGGCCCATTTATAAATCTATATCTTTGTGACAGTCTATTTGATATTGTATTTATCAAAATTACTTTTGAAAAAAAAATATTTTTAAATTTTTTGAGTTTTGAAAACTGTTTTTGCAAAAAAATAGATAAATAGATATTTTTTTAAAAAATATATTTGAAAAAAACAGTTTATAAAAAATATAAAAAAAATCAGTTAATTAAATAAAAAAATTATAAACTTATTTTTTAAATACCTATCAACAATTAATATAATTAACTTGAATTATCAATACCATATAATAAAGCGGGGGTGTAGAAGTGCAGTAGATAAGACAGTTCTTTGACCGTTTTGCCCCCCACCAAAACAACAGTACTGCCCGCCTCCCACCCCAGTGAACGATGTCGTTTATCTCGTTCTGCCCCCTACTACAAACCTGAACGACATCGTTTAGAAATAACTCTATAGCATTCTGACCCCACACAAAAATAGTATCGTCCCAACTGCTCATTGAAGCTTCCCAATTCAGTTTCCCCAACCCACCTCCCCCAAAAGAAACGGCACCGTATTGCTAGTAACTTCTTTTTTTCTCTTCAAATTTTCTTCCACAACTAGACAAGTCATGATCTTCAAGTGCTCAATAAACTTGCTTATAAAATTCCTTGATTTCTCCTTGAAGTGGTTTTTGAGTAAACTTGGGAAAGAAAGGATGATTATGGAAGATGCTAGAGAAATGGTGATGTTTAGTTGCTTTTTCCAGATCTATCTATCTATCTATCTATCTATATATATAGCATTATTAGGTGTTAATTAAGTTTGAGTGGAAGATTAGGACTTTTTATTGGCAAAGGGTGGCATGCATGATTTAAATAATCATTTAAGATTTTATTTATTTATTATTATTATTATTATTAAATTCTAATCTCATTTCTTATTGGTCTATGTAATAATTAATGATATTTAATTCAATTAATTTGACAAATATCCCATCAAGTCCTCAATCTTTATAATTTTCTTTAATTGACCCACTAAACTTCTGTTTTTTCAATTTAGTCCATAAAATAATTTTCTTTCTCCCAATTTTAGTATAAAACTAAATAATTTTTACCAATTACATATCTCATTAAATTCTCCATTAAATACTCTATATATTGACTAATTTACTTGCTCCAATTTCAATCTGAATTAAATTTTGCATTTTTTTAATAGTCTAAATTATCAATTTTTCACAATTAATCTCAAATTAAAATTTCCATTTTTATTTTCAATCGCATCAACGCAATTTCAATCACAAACACACACAATTTCATGTTGGTTTGGGGCATGTGTTCAAGAAATGTGAGTGTCGATCAAAGTTCAAACCAGCAGACGTTGCACTCCCGTCCCTATACTCCTACCTGCAATACTTCTCTGGCGCCATCTGTCATCATTCCCACCCCAGAAACAGATGTCATCATCCAACTTGCCCGTCATGCTCCCTCTCTCATGCAAATATGTACGGTTTTCCAATTATTGTCATTGTGCTACCAACTTCGGTCTGCAATCGCATGCCACTTTTCTAATCCCATGTTCGCTGGACACGTAGACAACAACAATATCCTAACAGAACCCCTCAACAAAATTGGAAAAAGTCAAATTCATAGCTGAAATATTCGGCCTATTTTTATGTAAGGAATTTTGTGCTCAGATTTTTTTGTAAAGGAATGTAAAGTGTGCCCACCTCAAACCAATTTCTACCTTGATTAAAAAATGTTTGGTGCGCATGATGGGCGGCATGCAAGTATTGATTAGTTTAGTTAATTATATTTTATTTTAATTAAACCATTTTTAATCTTAATTCTTTCCATTAATTCCAATAAGTCCTCGAGTTTTCATTCTTTTCAATTAATCTATATATAATTTTTGTTTCCCCAATTTGGGCTCCAATTAAATAATAATCGATACTGAAACTGTTAATATAATATTTATTTTATTAATATTTTTATATAAAGTAAATGATATTTCTATTTTTTTACTATATCTTTTATAATGTTAAATTATATATTTTATTTTTATTGTACATTTATATTATATACTTACTTTATTATTTAATTTTTTTTATTTTACCGCAACACGAGTGTTACCTATTTATATATGAATAAAAAATTGAAAATATGAGTTGGGACTTGTACCCAAAGAGCATGGACTCCACCATCAAAATAGACACTGTCGATTTTCAATCTTCGGCGCAAAATCGGTGTCTGAGATTCCTTTGGAGGTTATTGGGAACTGAAGGAAGAGTCGGAAGCGAGAGGGCTCCTTGCGTCAAGAACTCAAGTAACTAGCTTAGAAAAAAAGTTTACTTCACACGCCTAAGAGCGTGTGGGATATTAAGGGAAGTGGGTCATTCTGGACAACTCAAAAGCATCAGCACTGCCAATATTGATTTTACCAGCTGCGCCTGGGCGCACATCTACATTCAAGTGTTAATCGAGTTTATACGCGCGTGAATTCTTATTTAGAAGTTTGACGGTCAAATATATATGGGAAGTATGGCATTATCAAACTCTAAATTTCGGAAATCACTTGTGCCTCACTTGATTAAAAGTTTTAGAAGTCACTTAAATAATTTAATTAAAAAAAACTCTAAATTCCCATAATCCCTTGTGTCGAGGTTACAAACAAATTTGATATGAATGTTAGCTGCAATTAATCTTGTTACAGCTTAAATACCAAGGGATTAATCCATCCATCGATTGATTTTGAGTGATATTATTTAAAAGATTATTCTGTTGATAAGGTTAATTAAGTGTCAGAATCCAATGATTAGTAACTATAGCCTAAGTTCGGTACCAGTGCCAGCCAATTTCGAATTTTCGTTAACTAGCTTGAACATGTTTAGGAAAATACAACATTAAATATAAAGATAAGAATACGTACATATTCTTTCTTTCACTAAAACAATCTCTTCCTGAACAAGGATGACAGTTCGGAAAACTTTTCTTTCCACAAGTATTATTCAAGCCTCTAGTCTTAAGAACAGTGAGCCGGGGGAGAAATTTTTAAGCAGCTTATCTAATTCTGTATTTCCTCAGCAAGGACACCTAAAATGTAAAAAGAACAAACAGAAAATACAAAATACACCTTTAGGGAAGCCAAGAAACACCGCTAACTTCTTAGTAGGTATAGCCCTTGACAAACATTCCCTTCTTTGCTTCTTCACTTTCACCCTCGGCGGAGTACCTTCCAAGCTGGGCTAGGGAATTTGCCTTGGCACGCACCAAAAGTGCCTTCTGTGCAGCTTCGGTGTTCTCTGGTCTTCCTTGCCATGTCTTGAGCACAGTGTTTTGCAATGCACGTGCATATGAGAAAGACACATGCCATGGATTAGGGCTTTGGTTCATTGCATTGAGATTCAGGGTTGCTTCCACTTCAGATTGCCCACCCGACAAAAACTGAGAGGTCAACAGAAGTTGCATCCATCATTCTTAACTATTATCAAGAGATTTAGTACGGTTCAAACTGAAAGCAAACATGTACTTTGCACAAGGAGGGGGGAACAAAAAAACAATCATATTCAACATACCAAAGTTAAGATGCTTGCCCTTATCAAGCTAACTTGTTTGCCGCAGCAGATATGACCACATATTCCAAGTTTTAGTTTTTATCTCATTTTAATTACTTGAGGAATAAGATATTTCCATCTCATTCCACCAAAATGTGACTAGTGATTCCACCAAGTTTATCTATCACAAGAAATTAGACTATTCAGCCATAGGCACTTGGCATTTCAAGATTTTAATTTGCTTCTGTAAGGATAAGGGAAAATGATGAGAGTGAAAAATTATATCACTTCAGATTCATGATAAATGAGGGATCTAGGCATTCATAGTTCATACCATGATTCCAGGAACTGCAGGTGGTACTCTTCTTTTGAGCACAGTGAGTGTGTACTTGGCTATGGTCTCTGGAGAAGCCTTTTCCTTGTGTTCAGCCCCTGGTGTTACCATGCTGGGCTTAAGCAAGATACCTTCGAACACAACATTGTTTTCTGCCAAATAGTAAAAGACTTCTGCCCACACCTTCTCTGCAACTTCAAGTGTCCTCTCAATTCCATGGTCCCCATCAAGAAGAATCTCAGGTTCAACTATGGGCACAAGTCCATTGTCCTGCACATAAAAATTAATGTAAAATGGAACCTAAATATCAGTTTGTGCATACTGAGCAATCTAGCAACCTGATTCAGAGCATCCTGAACAACAAAAACAACCTCAAAATTCAAAAGGTCTCGCATTATCTTTTGCAAAGTTATACATATTCATTTTAGGACTTCAAAAAACTCACAATTTTCATCAAATAGCAAAAAAGTCAAACCAAAATTTTAGCCAATTCATCAATGTTTTGGATTTTCTAGTTATAATGCATCATAGAATGTTCATAGACACATCCAAAGTCCAACCCATGGAGGGGGGCCCATAGGAGAATACAAGGAAAAAAAAAGGAGACGAGGAAAAAAGAATGAGAAAACTTAACAAGGCATGCATTTCTTATTGTGCTGAAAGGATTTCAGTGAAAATAAGTTGGGAAGACTTTCTCTGTTTGCAGATGAGGAAAAAAGCAAACATATTTTAAAAATGAAAATAAGATACCTGAGAAATGGCAGCATAGCGTGCAAGTCCCCATGCAGCTTCCTTAACAGCCAGAGCAGAAGGACCGCAGGGAATGCTGACAACTGTCCTCCTGATATGAACATGGCCAGTAAATATAAGCAATAAAGCACGTATAATAATGTTATGAGGTGGAGACAGAGATCTACTAAGCCATAAGGCTGCAAAGAAGATAAACAAGTCTTACCACTTGGCAAAACGAGCACCTCGCTTGTAGTATTCAGCAGATCTTGAAGCTAATCCATCCAAGCCTTGGCACCAAGATTCATTATTTGAACCTGGAAGAGGTACCAAGCCCTGATGTGCACAAGGCAGAATTATCACAAGATTGAACCGTGTTATGACTTAAAATTTCAGCTTAAGCAACTAATAAAAACAATTTCTTAAGTTTCAAAAAAAATTTATACATTCTTTAAACTACATACCTTGTCAACTTTGATGCCAGGCACAATGTTCTCTTCACGTAAGCAGTCCACAAACTTTTTCCCATCAGTTGCAGACTGATAGAGAGTTTCCTCAAAAAGAATGGCACCAGAAATATATTCCCCAAGGCCAGGAGTGGTCAGCAAGAGTTGTCTGTACGCTTGTCGGTTCACCTCAGTGTTGTCTAGACCAATAGATGCCAACCTCTTCCCACAAGTTGCATTCGATTCATCAATGGCAAGAATACCACGACCAGGCGATGCAATAGATTTCTACAAAATCAACAAACAAGCCAAAGGCAATTAAGCACAATGAACTAATAATGAAACTAGGAATTATCGTGATTAATTCCTTTTTATACTTCTCCTCGAATGAATTATAGCAGGACCATCATATATAAAGTGAAATCCTTAACCAACTGATATTCACCCCTAATAGAAACTATGACATTGACGGCTGTAATAAAATATGGCGAAAATATAAAATTAACTGCAAGGCCATTTTTGCACTTTCTTTGTCTAACAAAAAGGTTTGATTTCACATGGAAAATAAAACTTCAGCCTTATCGTCACATTTTTTACTTAAAAAAAATAAAGAAAGAAAAGGTAGGAAAACGTTGCAGCCACCAGGATGTTCTTTAAGAAAAACATAATCACTGATTCAAGGAAACCGAAAATAAATTTAGAATAAGAATATCTGCCAAAGGATGGAAATTGAATTTAACAGAATTTTAATTAAAATAATTCAATTAGCTAGATAAGCACGGTAATTATACAAGATCAATAAACTTATTAAACTAAAATTCAATTAATTTAGGCAGCAAATAAAATAAACATCAACAAAATGAAAAGATGTAGGATAGAAAATACGACAAATCATAAAGCAGGCATGGAATTAGCACATGAGATGGAAAGAAATAGAAAAACTAACAGCAGTCTGGACGAGCTCATCCTTGTAAGAGCTGGCACAGATCGGGAGGGAGACTCGGCGAGTTGGCAAGCGAGTTGAGGAGGATCCACTTCGCTGACCGATCCAAGAAGAAGAGGCTGCATTTAGCTTAGCAAAGCTTGCACAGGCCATGGCTTCTGATAAGATCGAAATATAGAGAGAAAGAGAAGAGAGAGGTGTTTGGTAAACGAAGAAAACAAGAAAATAGTTTTCTCGCAGGTCAGCCTTTCTTCGATGGCGCTTCCATTTGGTTAGGTGGGCTTATAAGTCGATGGCAACGAGTGGGAAACTGAAGCGAAAGGAAAGGCTTCTGTTTTTCTCGGGGGATCCGCTGGGAGTTTTGGTGGACGAATACGACAAAATACCTGCGGCTATACCAAACAGACGTTCTGTTGCGTTGGTTTTATTTGAAATTACCAAATTACCCAACTTTAAATGGTTTCGCTCGCTTTCATTGACCGTCTTAAAGGTGTTTGGAACTGACACAGCTATTTACAATTTTTTTTATTTTATTTTCAATTCGCAAGGGAAATTTCATCTTCGTTGATTTTATTATATTTTGAGAGTGGAATATATACATATATACATGTAATCATGGTTTGTGGTTATAAATTTGGAAACATGAAATTAATGATTCCGTTGCATGGTTATTTGTATTAGTGGTTATAAATTTGGCTGTCTAAATAAAGGAGCATGCAGAAAAAAAAGATGGGATGTTGGCTAAATTTGGTTAATAATTAGACACTACATTACCATCTAATGAAATGCACAATTTTTTTTTAAAAATTGTACTTAAATGATTTTTTTATTCATTGATTTTGATAGTGAGATGCTAAGATAATGATACAGTATAATGAATTAAGATGTCTTTTAAGGACATTTCCATAAGTGCAAAAAAAAAATTTTAAGCACAATTCTTTGAAAAGATTATGTATTTTTTATGTAAGTGGTGATACACCACCTACTCATTTAATGTATTTCACATAGACGGTTACATGATAATTGGTAAAAATAAATAAAAAAATATTTTTTTATAAAATACACAATTTAAAAAAAATGTACTTAAATAAATTTTTGTTGGTGCTATGATAATGATAGTCTTTTAAGTACAATTCTATAAATGCACAAAAATCATTTAAGCACAATTGTTTAAAAAATTTGTATTTTTATATAAGAGATGATATGCCGCTTATTCATCAAATATTTTTATATAAGTGATGATATGACATCTAGTCACATGATAATTTGTAAAAATAGATAAAAAATAATTTTGCTACATGAATTAAATTTTTAGAATATTAGTTTTACACATTAAGTTTATTAGTGCTAAGTTGGAAAAACTTACTGTAAATTTTGTCTAATAAAAATATTTTTATTATATAAATAAAAAATTGAGAATATTAATGTTATAAATTAAAATACAGAGATATTATTGTTGATTGGTATTAAGTTGAGATATTTTTCTATTTTAGCTGGTAAGCATTTTCATGTAGGATAGGTGAAAAGTGCATGCACAAATTATATTATAGATATGCATTCATTGTATATTATAATTTCGATTTCAAAACAACAATGTACTATTTAATAAATCATACATATGACGTATTTTATATCCAGCGCGTATTTTGTTTATCTTTATTTTTGTCACGTTTGTGATTTATATTATAACCGAATACGTGTATTGCGGTCATTTATACTACAATATAGAGTCATATCGATCAGAGTCTAAATACGGACAAATAAATGTGATAAATTTATTTTAATATGATCATATAAATTATAATAGGAATATTGATTTGATTTAATGAAACGTTGCGATTTCGAGCTAAAATACGTAAATCGAGGCAACAGATCAAACTAAAATTTGAGATTTTTTATCCAATAGTGAAAATATAATTTAAGCATATCGGAGCATATATAATATTATTTTAAAGTCATATGTGAAGTTATAAGGTAAAATTTTAAAGTTAAGAATTTCGATTTGTCTAAATACAATTTTCAGTATAGATTTACTGTCCGATTTTCTAACTGAAAGTTAGAGATGCATTCACGATCATAATAATGTTGATGTGATCACGTTTGAATTCTAAAAATTTTTAAATCTGATAATTTAAAAATTAGACTTCAAATGAATTTTTAGGACCAAATCAAAAAAATGATTTAAACCGTAAAAATGAGTTTTTCATATCGGATGTCGTTTTACAAAATCGAAAAGATTATTTCAAAAAAAAATTTATTTTATAATTTTTTGTATATTTAATTTGATGAAATTAAATTGTTTGGAGGTTAGATTTTAGAGAATTAAATTTAATCATGAATTAATTTGAAAAAAAAATTGTGATTGGTAAAAATTTGATTAAGTCCAAATTAATTCAACTATAATTGGATCATGTGTCAACCTAATGGGTTAAGTAAATTTTAATTATCCAATAAGAGGATGGATTAAGTAATTAATTAAGATTAATTAATTTTAATTGGGGTATAAATAGAATTTTCTATATTTCTCCAGAAAACCCTACAAAAATCAAGAAAAATTATCATATTCTTTTTCTTCTTCTTCTTCTTCTTTAGCTTGCCAACCACCATAGATAGCTTTTGAACCTTTTCTTTCATTTTTAACTTCTCAAAATATCATTACTCAAGCCATTGAAGCATGGAGAATTAATTAGGGTGAAGAGAAAATTAATTTTTGGAGAAGAAAATTATTTTTGTGGCAAAAAATTCCAAGAAAAAATTGAAATGAGTTTTTATTTACTTTTCGTTTTATTTCTATAGATTTATGTTGGATTAATGATTGTTTAAAGTAGAAATTGAAGTTGTGTTATGATTGAAATTAATTTGGTAAAAAAGTTGACTTAGGGTTTTGTGGAAAATTATGGAAAAGTTAGATAAAAATGGAAAATGAGATTTGAGGATGATAAATATGGTAAAAATTTAATAATAATTTTTTTTAGAAATTTTTGTGAAATTTTTAAAAAGTTTCATAATTATTGCCAAATTTTTGAGAAATTATTTTGGAGGATTTGTGTCTTAAAATGATAAAAGTGGAGTTAATTGGAGTGTTTTGAAGTGGAAAATAACTTTTGGAGTGAAAAAAATATTTAATAGAGTTTTTGGTGAATTTTTAAAATTTTAGCCAAATTATTGAAAATTTTAATGTGAATAATTGAGTATGATTTTGATGAAATTTGTAATGAAAAAAAAGAGTTAAAATGATTATAAGAATTTATTTGAAATTTTTAGAATATTTATTGAATTTATAAAAAATTTTGAGTTGAAAATAAAAATTAAGAAAAAAGTAAAAATAATTTAGAAAATAGTTTTAGAAGAGAAAAAATAAAGAAAATAAAATATTATAAAAAAATAATTTTTAAAATTTTTTTATCACACTAGAAAAGTCCGTCAATAATCGGAGCCTTGAATTATGCGTAAAAATGCGGATAATAAGAAAATTTCCGTTATAGAATTTTGACATACGTAAGAGCGAGGGATATCTGAGAGATTTTAATTTTATTAAATTTTATATTTTGTGTGACTTGATAATTAATTGAAAATTATTTTTTATTAGGCGCGACGTCGGGACAGATGTCAATCCGATACAAAGGGAAAAAGTCGACAGACACCATGAAAGGATAATAAGCATAATGCAATTGTCTTTATAATATTGATTATTATTATTTGTAATTGGTTTTCGATAAATTATGAAGTAATAAGAAATTTTTTTATGTTCAAATGATTTGTAATATTACATAAATATATTTTATTTGAAAATTTTGAGTTTTTACAATTATGAAATTTGGAATATTTTATTTATTTTTGAAATTTTTAAATATTAAATATATTGGAAATTTTTTTATGAAAATTTATGAAATGATGAGTTTTATTTTGTCATAGAAAAAATATTTATTTATTTTATGGAAAATGATTGTGAAACTAGTAATAAATTATTTTTATGAAAATTATTTTTATGTCATGAAATATAAAAAGGAATTAATTTATGAATGTGAAAATTTTTGCCCACATGTTAGCCTACATGTGAATTGAGGTATTGTTGACATGTCAATAGTGTATAAATTACAGTCATGTATATTTTTGTGAACCGATGAGATATTGTAATCACATATATTTTTGTTGATTATCTGATACATTTTTTAATCATATGCATATTTGTGAACTGAGTAATATTATATTTGGATCTTGTACATTTCCGTGAATTCTAAATTGATATATGAAATAACACCCATTTGATTCTCTAGGATCAAGTTTATACATGTATAATATGTAAGATGATGAAAAATATATTATAAAAAATTCAAGATATAATATATTAGGAATTTAAATGGATAAAAAAATAATATCATTGTATTTATGAAAAAAGAATTTGAATTTTTTCACTTTATATTTATGTTTTATTTAAATAATTGTTATTATAAGTTTTTTGCATTACCGAATTATATACTCAGCGTAAGAGTTTGTTTTTTCTCGAGTAAATTACAGAAGTAACTGACAGCATATGAATTTATAGATAAAAAAATGCTGATTAGTGGACGACATGACGAAGTTTATCACTAGCAGCGGTAGCCACCCTAAACAAATTAGTTTTTTTATTGTATTTTATTTTTTTGATGTATTGAGTTATATATAAATTTTTAAATTTCATTTTAACATGTATATATATAAGTAAAAATGAAATGTAAATTAAGAATGTATGCATAGTATTTTATTTTATATATTTCAAATTTCTTATATATGATATGTTTTAAATGAATATTTTTTAAAATGATTTTATTTCCTGCAATTTTATCTGTCTAGTATACTGAAGGTATATGAAAAATTAAAGAGTGTTACAATTTTCTTCTTCTCTATCTATTTTTTTTAAAGTTTCTCAATGTATTTTATATTTGTTTTGGTGAGAAAAATATGTTCATTTGTATATTTGATTTTATTTTAATATTTTACGCATTGTTATTATTGTTTATGATGAAAAATATTAATTTTAATAAATATTGTGGAAAAAAATAGTTGAAAATGAAGATATTTGAATTAAAAATTAGAAATATATTAGAGATTAAAGATGATTGATTTTTGGTAGAAACAATGAACATGTAAATTGTAAATAATAAATCAGTAAATGATAAATATGCAAGTTTTAAACGATAAATCTATAATTTTTATACCACAAACCGTAAATTGTAAACGATAAATATGCAAATTTTAAATAATAAACTTATAATTTCTAAAATATGAAGTTATAAATTCAAAATGATGAATTTATAAATTGTAAACGATAAATTTATAAGTTTTAAATAATAAAACTGCAAATTTTAAACGATAAACTTATAAATTGTACAATAAATCTGTAATTTTAAAATGATAAATCTATAAATTATAAAAAAATCTTAAAAATGATAAAAAAATAAATTATAAAAAATAAATTTATAAATTATAAATGATAAATTAGTAAATTTATAAATTATAAACAGTAATAAATTTTTAAATTAAAAATGCTAAATTTTATGTCATACGTGTTTTGTTTTTAATTAAAAAGTGTGAAGAAAAGAGATATATAATGTAACAGGAGCCATTATCCACCCAAACTGCATGTGTTGGCTCATTTGGGCATTGATGGCACACGTGGGTCCCAACACGTACCAGTCCAACAACCTCTCACAGCGGCGACAAACCCTAACTGCGGCACGAGCTGCCTTCTACCTCTCTATCTCTCTCATATCATACCTTAATTTCTCTTTCCTCACAGTAAGAAAATTGATTGAACAAATTTACTATGCTAATTGTCAATCACGAGTTCTATCTGTGAAGATTATTCTGACAATGTCACTGAATGCGCATCAAAAACCCAGCGGAAACACGAACGGCGGCGTATCTACAAGGCAGGAAATGCACAGGCTGAAGTTGAACCCTAGCACCGATCACAAGCCGGATAGCTATGATGATCTCCAATCGGATTTCAGTCCTCTTCTCTTCAGCTCTCTGGAGCGATACTTGCCTGCTTCTTTGCTCAATATGTCTCGTGACGCTAAAGTCCAGTTCATGAAGGATATTCTCGTTCGCTACTCTCCTGAGGGTGAACGTACTCGTGTATGTTTCTTTAGTAATTCGTATGCGTTTTTCTTTCATTCATGAATGCGTCTGTGTATGCATTGCTTGTGGTTTTTTGCTGTGTTTTAATGAGCTTACAGAGAGCAATCGTATGAAAGGGAAATTAAATTTTTTTTTTTAATATAATTTGGTATTTAGGAGCAACTTTTTTTTCCCTGTTTCAGCGAGTATTCGTGATTGATTCGAAGCTTGAGTAGGAATTATATGAAATTCTGTTTTCTTCCCTCCGTTCTCCCTCTGTTTACATTTCTCGTCTGTTCAAGATGTAGAATTGAAAATTTGATAAATTCACCAATGGAAGATTGGAATGTGGGTTTATCTGATTTTCTTTTGGAGCTTGAGCTTTTTGATTGTTATGTTCTTGTTTGAAAGAAATTCCTGGTGATCGACCTCTAGGTTTTCTGGGGATATATATTAATATATGCACTAAAGTATCGTGCATGGTGGGTGGTTTTGATGGTATCTGATCTTGCTATTTATGGGTTACCTGCCAATCTCATAGATATGTGAAGGTGAATTTTGTTAACGGCCTTATATTTTTGTTACAGAATGTATCATTCTCGTTGAAATTTGTTTTCTGTACTCTGAGTCATATGTGGTTGTAATTTCTGTCAATATTTGTTAGGAAAAAAGACGACCCCAATTTTTCTTAGTTCAGGTGAAAATTGTAGAAAACAAAATGAAGCCTCTTGTCAACCAGTTCTAGTCTATCTTTCAATAATGTCTTTTCTTAGAATTAGATGCGAATAGTGTTTGTCCATGTAATTTTGTCATGTTCCTAATGCATCTTGGATATCACCACGTTACCCATAATTCATGCACTTTAGAGGTTCTGATTAATGTATTCACCATATTCTTTTCTGTTACTTCCTTTTCTTTGTCAAGTTAGGTCTTTTATTGTTCTTCTCTGTTTCGAACTGGCAGATCCAGAAGCATAGAGAATACAGGCGGAAAATTATATCAAACTACCAGGTAATCCCGTGATTAATGTTTGCAGGAGGGGTCTTATGTGCAGATCGTTGTAGTTTTTCAGACATTTCAGTGTTTGCTGTTTTCCATGATTGTTTTAACATGAAATTTATTTTCTGATTTTATCAGATACCTGGAATTTCTTATTTTGGTGTAAACATATAGCCTTAAAAAAGTTGGCTGCCAATGTTATTTCAGCTGCATGGGTTTCTTGAAGTCAATGAGCTTACTTTAGCATGTATTTACCCCCATACTTTGGCAATATCATGCATGAATTCTTATAGCAGATATTTCTGAATACTATATATATCCAGAATGGTGAAAGCAAAGAATTTACTTTTGTCAATATAATATAAGATCTTGTTCTGGAACTAATAGGGTTATCATATTTTGCTTACCGTGTGAGCATTAATTATATACTTTTGTGTCTTTCATCTTCATTTTTCTTGACTCTTTCCTCCTTTTTGCAGCCTCTGCATAGGGAGCTATATACTATGCATGCGGCAAACTTCTTTGTTCCCTCATTTCTCAAAGCAATCAATGAAAATACAGAACAGAGTATTAGAAGTATAGTGGTTGAACCCATATCAGGTGTTTACCTATTTGAAATGCTTCAGCCAAATTTTTGTGAGATGTTGATGTCTGAGGTATTAACCCATTCTTGTTATTTGTTATGTTAGCATTATAATTTAATTTTGTATGTATTTTAGTTTGCATGCTCTCTTACCAGGTTCAAATTGAATAGGTTGAAAACTTTGAAAGATGGGTTCATGACGCAAAATTCCGGATAATGCGCCCTAACACAATGAACAAGTATGGTGCTGTTCTTGATGATTTTGGCCTCGAAACAATGCTTAACAAATTAATGGATGAATATATGCGTCCCATGTCAAAAAGTAATGCGTCTCTACTCAGCTAGGAAATAAAATGCACATGAAAATTCTTAACTACTGCAAGTACTCATCATTTATAGTTGATTTTCCATGAAGTTTTCTTTCCTGAGGTGGGCGGTTCAACACTGGATTCTCATCATGGTTTTGTTGTTGAATATGGAGAGGATAGGGATATTGATCTTGGTAGGTGCTTACTTGAATCTTCTTTTTCTATTGCCATTATTTACTGTAAATAGTAATTTTGTCTGGCTTAACACATCCGATCTATCTTTTGTCACCCACAAGTGAGTGGACTGAAAACTATAAGCAGTGAAGAACAAAGACTCAACCTTATCTCTTAACTTGCTTAGATCTTTATTTCAATAGCATTCCACAGAATAATTTTCATAATCTAGATATCTAGGTCTTACCATAACTACATTGAGATTTAAATTTTAAATGCAGGGTGATGTTATTTATTGCTGTTGACAGATTCATTTTTTTGTGCTTTTTCTTTTTGCCGATAGTGTACCTCAGCTTCCATAGCTGAATCTTTTTAAGCTTTTGCGAAATCTCAATGGATTTTTTTTATAGGTTTCCATGTGGATGACTCAGAAGTCACCTTGAATGTTTGCTTAAGTAAGGAATTCAGTGGGGGAGCATTGTTCCTTCGTGGCGTACGGTGTGATAAACATGTGAATACCGAAACTCTACCTGAGGTATGTTAGTGGTCAATTACTAATTCTCGGAGTACTGCTGCTGCAGTTTTAATTGAAGCCACAAGTTTATTGATGTATTTATTTATTTATTTTCCTTTGATTCTATATGCTAGACTATCATCTGGTCATTTGTTGAATAAAATTCAAACTTTTTCTAGTCCTTTTTAAGTGCTTTACATACTGAAAAAAAAAATTGTTTTAAGAACTGCTCTAAACTGGAAAAGGACATCTGAGATGATCAAAGACAATTTTCTTCTTCCAACATAAGATAATTTTCTTCTTCCAACATAACAGGAATCATATAACTATAATTAGCTATTTACAAAAGCTAAAGATATAACTATGATTTTCCCAAGCTCTGTGTTGAATGCTGACATTATGGGAAATTGCATGAATAAATATCTTTCTATTTGGCAATTCTTCACGATATCAACAGACCTTGGTGTTTGCAAGCTGTCATTTTAAGGTGCTGAAGGCTTGTATGATGGGTATTCATTTGTCATGCATCAATAGGAAATTTTGGATTATTCCCATGTTCAAGGGCATGCTATTCTTCATCATGGTCGCCATAGGCATGGTGCCAGAGCTACAATTTCTGGGTGCCGGGTCAACTTAATTTTGTGGTGCAGAAGGTATCTCTCTCTCTCTCTCCTTTCTGTACTTGGGGTTTACCATTTCCTTTTTGGTGAAAAAATTTCACTTCAGTCCTACATTATTTACTTGACCATGGTGAAAGCGCTAGTTTGATCTGTCCCTTAGTCTTTGAACTAGTTTATCTCTAATTTTTGTTTCCTAATACAATTGCTGGACCAAAAGATGATAAACAATTTAGAAATCTGATAATCTATAGAAAATACCACAGAAGTTGGCAGCTTATGGATTGGTTTTGGGGTTTGTTGATTTACTGTGTTTTATACAAGCAGCAACCCAGGGGCAGATTATTTTGCTGTATATTCTTGCACAAGGGAATCAACATAATTGGTGTTAATTTTTTTTCCTGTTAATGCTGGCTTGTTTCTTATGCAAAATGAGTTGGTATTGTTATACATTTTGTAGTTATAAAAAATGGTGGTCACCACAACTTTTCTCCTCTTTCAGTTCAGTATTTCGAGAGCTGAAAAAATATCAGAAGGATTTTTCTAGCTGGTGTGGAGAGTGTGGACGTGAGAAAAAGGAGAGGCAACGTTTGTCTGTTACTGCTACAAAAATGGTAAAACATTTTAAAGTGTAGAGAAGGAAAAAAAAATGAAGAGATTGTTCCAGTTGCTATGAATTAATCCTGTTGGCGTCTGCATTTTCCAGGAATTGCTGAAGAGGAATGGTATGTCCGCATCTTGAGTTGTTTCTCCAGAACTTGTGTTTGTGCAACTGTAGTATAGCAGAATTCTCCTCATTAACACAGGCGTCTTCTGTTAAATACATATCTTGGGAGGGTTTTGTTGTTAATGCAATGATGGTGTGTAGTATAGTCTTGTCAATATTATGCATTATTTCTTCCGGCAATTGAACTTGCACCTCTGTCAAGCGCAGTGTTGTTCTTTGTCATCCAACTTTAAAATGTATATAAAAGAAAATGCATTAGAATCTGTTCAGTTATGTTTTGCAGTTGTACCAAAATGTGATTTTAGTTCATGTAGCATATGAATGTTATGGGAAATTGGACAATTTCATTTTCTAGCTCTGTTCACCTCTCCTTTCTCTCCTACATACTCTAGAAATGTCTTGTTTCTCTCTATTTTCTCCGAATCCCCACCATGACTGCCGCCACCAGCATCACCATTACTGATCCCATTGCTACTGCTGCGAAGATTGCCATCACTCGATCAACTTCTCTCTCTTTGGCCTTTGGGGCTCTTTGAATAAGCCATTTGTTCGTGGCCACAATAATTAACAGGTTTACACAATCCTGATAGCATAGGTAACAACATTGTTAATTTTTAATTGTTTGCAAATCGTTATTTCAACTTGGATTCCAAAAATGATTAGGAGAAGTTAATACTTAATAGGGATGTAATTTTTTGGATTTTGGTTTAGAAATTACTAAATTCAAAAAGGTTACTTTCGGTACTGCAATTGCCTTCGTGGTGGTGATTTGATTACACAAATGTCTGTCAATTTGGTAAAAAACAAAAATAACCTCGATCTGAATCTGAAAATGTTCTGATTCAATAATATAAAATGTCCAAAAATAAGTTTGATCGGAAATCACTAGACTCAATTCTTAGGTCTAATTATTTAAATTAGGATGTCAATGTGTAGAATAATTGCAAAAAAAAAAAAAAAAGTCCTATCTGAATCCAAAATCTATCCAAATTCATTTAGAATCATTTTTACACTATCTCAAATTCAATTAGTATTACCCTTATATTATCCAATAATCCTATAAATATCAAACACTATCAAATTTCAATTAAAAACAATTAATTTAAATTACAACTCAATTAAAAAAAGAGAATGTTAAAGTCTGAAAAGATATATGTTAATAGGTTACTTTGCCACTCGCTATCCATTATTTATTTAATACCGTAGATATCAAATAGCATAGCAAATAATGATACTTAGTTACTGTTTGGTAACACCTAGTTTGATTATAAAAATAATATAGTTTGACCAATAATCTGTGTTTGTTAAAATAATTTATTTGGAAAAAAAGTTAGATTATAATTACCAAAATAAAATGCTAGTAGAACTAGCTTTTTTTTTCAAAAACTAGTAGATTATAATTTTTTTCCTTTTTTACCCTTATTTTTTTAATCATTTTATAATAATAATATAATTATTAAATTATATATAATAATAATAATAATAATAATAATAATAATAATAATAATAATATAATGTTATATGATAAAGATAATCATATTTATTATATTGGGATGAAATATTTAATATACATATATATTACATAATTTATTTGTATTATGTATTTAAATAGATTTTATATAATATTTTTGAATAATATAAATATATATTTTTATATCATTTTATATTTTTCAGCTAATTTTTCTGAATATTTTTAATTGAATATGCTAAATTATGAGCTACAACTATATTATCAGCTAGTTTTAACAAACAATACCTTATTAACTTAAATTCCATCTAAATCCATTATGATTTATGAGTATTATCCTCATTAAGCAATTACTTTAATTCGTTTGGATATTCAAAAATATCATATCTGCATCTATTCCTAACCTGAATTAGCAAAGTATTTTTGTATTTTCTAAAGAGTTTTGTTACGTAAAGATTAACACTATCTTACTTAAGATATCAATTCCAACAAATGATATCTTTGACTGAATATACATTAAAATTTCGGAGTATAATATTAACTATGACAAAGAAACGTAGGTGTTTAGGGTATTAGAATAAAAATAACATTTCCATTTTAAATTTGAGTTTGATATTTAAAATATTTGAGATTATATTTTTTTCTGTATTTTTTAAATAAAATATTTTATATTTCTAAAAATATTATCAATAAAATTAAATCGAACATAAAAATAAAATTTCTATTTTTATTACGTGAACACATAAAAAAATATTATAATTCTAAATACTAATATTAGAATAAAATTTTATTTTTATATAATTTTATTTTTTTAGTGTACCACTATCGGATTTACAAGAATAAAGTGAGACATGAGACTCTACTCTACTCTACCGTATTGAAAATATGATTTGCTTTATTAGAATTTATTTCTCTTGAATTCTTTCTTGTTATATCAAAACTAAAAAAAAAAAAGAGAATTTATTTCTTGTCCCAATGCATGAATCTGTCAATAACAACTGTAATCTTGTTAACCCTTATCGCAAGGCATCAAATACAATTAAACCAAACATAAATAAATTCAAATAAATGAATATGATATCCAACCAGCTGAATGAAAAATTATTAGACTCCTCTGCTTATTGTGACACTGCAAAATTCAATGACCCATATCCATACGAGACTTAATTAGGTCCCAAGTTTCAATCAAACTCTTTTCATGTCTGATTTTTGAATTAAAGTTCATGTTACTAAATTAAATAGTAAAAGGACATCTTATCCTAAATTGATGGCCACCACTTACTACAACTCCCGGGTTCCAATTTTTTTTTAAATTATATATATATATATATAGAAAAAAAATTATTTGACATTATTTGAATGAAGATCGAACTCAATTTTAAACTAGAAAATCTTTTTAAGCTTAAAGTTAATATTATTTGGTTTGTTATTTCGTAAATATATTCAGATGAAAGTTTTTAAACGTATTTATTTGTAATTCATTTATTATTATATTAGTATTTTATAATTTATATATTCAAAAATATATTAAATCAATTAATATAATTTTAAAAAATAATATTAATTAACGAGTTCGAGTTCAAATTTGATTTCAAACTAAACTCGATAATCATGTTAAGGATATTAAACGAATATTTAATGAATCGAATTCAATCCGTTCACGTTCTAATGATTTTAGTATGAATTGAGATCAAGCATAGATATTAAAACTCGATTCGAACATGAACCGAGTTCAATTTTATTCAAAAATTAGACCAGCCAATGTATCCATCCCAGCGCTCTTTATTTTTCTTTCAGACTTTGCACCTGTTAAAAAACCTTTCAGTAAGCTTATTGCTAATAAATCACTCCCGAGAAATTGGATGGATGGGTCTATTTTTTTTTTCCATTTTATTTTCTTTACTGTCTGGGTAGTAGTAGAGGTGTGTTGACTACCATTAATTTGGAGAATGCTCTCTCTTCTTTTCTCTGCTTTGATTCTCGTTTTATCAATATGGCAGATGAAGGAGTTGCTTTGTGTTTTGATATTTTAATTGTCTGCTTCTGTTTTTTTAATGTTGTGTTCGTTGATTGCAATATTAGAGACAATGTTTTTTTTTTTTTTTTCCCACAGAGGGTTGGGATTCCAGGTACGCTGTAATATCCTCTTTTTTCAGATTCGGTGCGATTAAGAAACTCGAAAATGCAAATGGTCAAGCATTAGAGGTTTAACCAGGATTATATTGAAATTGAATTGATTAAAATAAAATTTGATTAATATATAGTAAAATGTAAAGAAATACTTACATTAAATTCATTTGATGTACAATTATATGTCCAAAATATTAATATTCATTATTAAATTAATACATAACCATGTTTAAAGATATTTTCAAATATAATTTTAATACATAATAAAATTGATTTATTAATATATTTTTTAATTTTCAAAAATTAAAATAGACAGTAATTTTAAAAATTACATTGCAATATTAATTTTTGAAAATTAAAAAATATTTTATGGTAGAACTCAAAATAATTTTAAAAATAACTTATATATGATTGTTTTGTAATATTGTATACTAACATAAAAATATAAATATTTACATTCAACTCTATATATAACTTTGGAGCTGTATAGGCTCATTGTCTTGGGAAAGCTATGATATTTGTATTCGTTTTTGCCTTTTGAATTGCTTTGTTCTGATTTTATTGGCGGTTTGGGTTTGAATTTGCGTATTAAATGATGCATAGAGTATACATGGGATTGATATGCCAATGCAAAACTTGGCATAGATTGAGAGATGCCTACAATTTGCTGCAGCGGTAAATTATGGGTCTTTTTAGTCAAATGAGTGAGAATGAAATTTTCAAATACTAAATAGTCTCACCCATATAATTAATTCTTTGAGTAAAATACTATTATTCATTTTTTTAGCTTTTTCTTTTCAGATTTATTTATTTTACTTTCTATTAAATTAATTATTGAATTATCGATTCAATAAATATAAATCTTATTTCAATAATTCTTTGACAACAACAGCGCAAAGCAAGGCAAAAAGCCTAGTTAAAAATAATTAAAATAAGGTGCAAACATGCTCTACGTTGCATAAAATTTTTATATATTATTTTTAAATTTTTTGGCCACATTTATTTTTAATATTACAAAAATAGTTCAATTATATCATTATTTAACAATTTGAGTTTGACTGTTAATTATTTAAAAAATTAGGTTGATATGGACATAATAAAAGACTATTTATCGATGTTACAGAAAGCTATATTTAATGGTTTCAATGTTTTTTAGTTAATGCCTAATTATTGAGTTTTATTATTTTATTATTATTAGAAAAATTATATTTTGAGATTGCCAAAATTTAATTTTTTCTCATCACTTTCTTCAATAATAATAATTTTTTTTATGTCAAGCCTTATTAAATGCAAATTGTTTGTGTTCTTGATATTTAATTTTGTTTTTGCCATTTAACAAAGATTTGTTGCAAAAAATAATAAATTTTCAGAAATATAATATAATGAAATCAAAATATAATGACTTAATAAATAAAACACAAAACATCAAAGGGTTTTAGGATATTAATTATTATTATTACTACTACTACTTTGGTCTTCTAAAATTTTGTTAAATATACTAGTTCGTTTATCCATTTTTTGAAATACATCATGAAATTTCTCAGATTTAGTTCTATTAATTAAAAAGACCATGTGTTACTTTTAAATGAAATATTCCGTTGATCAACTAGATTATTATTAAAAAAATTCAAAATTAACTTTATAAATACCAAAAATATCCTTATTTATTTTTTTGATATTTTGTTAACTTAAAAAAATACATTAAAAAAACAAACAAATTTGACATTTTGGCATCAAAATAATAATATGAAAAAATAATTCAGTTATTTTTTAAGATAAAAAAGGAGCAAATTTGATATTTTACTTGTATATAATGGTAAAAGTAAATAGAATATTGAATCAAAATCTAAAAGAATTTCATAATGTGTTTCTATATTCAACCAAACTTGGGCCTTGTTATTATTGGGAAAATGATATACAATGAATGGTAGGCAGAATTTCCATAAGAGTACCTAACTAGATAAGAATCTTGTGGGACTATCTATCACTTTTTGTTACTACTAATTATCTAAACACAGACTAAACTTCATCTTGACTTTGTCTATGGTTATCCTAAATATAATTTAAATTATAAAAAAATTCACAAATTTGGCCAAATGATAATATAAATTCCTGAATGTTATTATCATTGCCACTATCATCAATCAAAAAGTAAATCTGGACTGTTCTTAGAACTTATTGAGTAAAAAAAGGACATTTCGTCCATATAAAAAGGACTATTATTGGTTTAGGACTACTGAATGATCTAATAATTAATATTATAAACAATTACTATACACTTTATTTATCTCATTATTTTCTCTCTAAAGTAGAAAATAACATCTTATTTATTTATTTTTTTACAAAATTCCAAGATTTTTTAATTTCTAATTAATCTCTTATAATAGTAATAATAATTGGCATTTGTAATAAAATATTATCTTAATTACAAAGATTTATTTAGTTAATAATTAATGAGTTTTAATAAAATACCAAAAATATATTTATTTATGAACTCTATTTATTCATAGTTACCAATAGTTTGTTATTTCATTGGATTTGAATCTTTTATTTATATCATGAAATTATTTTAATTTTCTTCTCTTTTATAAATCTTTAGTACTTTAACTACAAATAAAAAATTTACTTAAAAAATTAAATTTATTTTTTCCCACGCGCGAAGTACAAAAACACGACTAGTAATAATATAAAGCACATATATGTAAAAAAAAATTCCACAATTTTGATGCAACTCTCTTTATGAGTAGAAAATAAAATCTTTCTTATTTATCTTTTCTTATAGAATTTTGATATTTTTTTTTAATTTCTAATCTCAGATATTAGTGATGATAATTGACATTTGATAATATCTTCTATTAATATACTAAAAAATTCACATACACAGAGATCCCATAAACCCCAAATATAAAACAAAGGAGTAAAAAATTAAAATATGTTCATCACCTATAAATCTCAATTAATCACCTTTAACAGTAGTCTCTTGAAAGCAAACCAGTCAATAAGTTTGGTCCTTCACTCACTTTCAAAGTCTGTTATTTTAACATCAACAGGAAGTCATTGATTATTAGCCTTCCGTAGCAACATAATCAAGTTTGTGGATAGTTGTGAGCAAAGATCTTTGATAGTTTTGCATCATCAGCATCTCAATATCTTAACTGTGTGGGTTTAGATACTCGGATTTGGTACTTTTCGATTTCATAACTACAACAAAATAATTTTTAAGTGTTTCTAAAGTTAACTTAACCATAATTATAAATCTTTATTATGTTGTTTAAATTTTTTATTTGCGAATTCTCTCCCACACACTAGACATAATTATACATCTGGTACAGGTTAATGATATGAAAAGTTTCTCTAACTGTTATTTTAGAGCAATGATAAATGCTGACTGTTTGACAGTGATTTGAAAAAGTTACCATAATTAGCATCACTCTTTTATTTTATTAAACGTTGAAAGAAATAAAATTAAGATTGGTAAATTTTTATATAAATTTAAGAAAATGTAATCTTAAAGACAAAGAGGGATAAAAACTCTTAAGAACTTTTATAAAAGAGAAGAAAAAGACAATAAAGAAATAAAACTAAAACAAACTAGTCCAAGGAAAAATAACTAATGATGTATGAACATTCAATGTAAGCAAGATTTTGTTTATGTTACTAATTTTTTGGATCAAACCACAACAAATATTTTCAGTCAGTTAACTTCTGCTGGTGTCAGATTAAACTTGACAAAATACTCGCTTGAAAGTTTTAAGATAATTGTATAACCAGAATTAATTCGAAACATCTTATTAAACTGTAATATATCATTGTCATTTTATACATATTCTTATGAGAATTTATCTTACTAATTTTAATAATTAACAAGAATGTTATCACGCTAAAAAAGTTTAAAGAGGAGAGAAATTAAATAATTTAATATTTTAATTATAAAGTAGACAAGGGAACATTTTGCTACTAGTTTAAAAGTATTAATTATTGTTAGGTTGGTGGTTAATTTGGTTGAGAAAAAGTTGGGGTATGCTTTTCATGATAAATAAATTATTTTTAATAAAATCAATTAGGCATTGCCAGTGGGGACGTTGGATATGCGTATCTTAGTGGACGGTGGAGATTGAATCTTAATCCCTCTTCTTCTCAATTCTTTAACTACGTGGTGATTAAATATTAATTTTATCATTTAATGACAAACTAAATTGTAGATTAGTCAGCTAAGATCCCGGCAAATCTCGTGGTTAATCTTCCAACCGCCCAAGCACTCTTTTCAGTTCCTATTTGAACGCTCTCGCTTGTTCCACATTTTGGAGACAATTATTTTAGAAAAAAAAAAAAAAGAGAATTATTTGTCACTTTTACTTTCAGATTTATTTATTTTTTTTAAATTTGATGCTTGAAATTCTTATTTGGCCGATAGCCCTTCGCACATTACTTTTTTTTTTAATTTGATGTTTGTACTTTCTTTTTTTAAAAATCAACTTCTTAATTGTTTAAAAAAAGAAATTACAAACATATATATATATATATATATATATATATATATATATATATATATATATATATATATATATATATATATATATATATTCAATTAGCCACAATATGTTAACGTTACATTAATATGTGCCCATGTATAGATTAATAAGTCTGTTTGAATCCTAAATAGGAGACTGATTGTATTAAAAAAAATGAATATAGGAGACAATGTCTATAAAAATGAATTCATAAAGGAAAAAAGGACAAATTTTGACAAATACAAGCAACTATACATGTATTAAGCCGTTTTATTTTATTTATTAATTTTTGAATTTTTATTTTTACTCATATATAGTTCTTATTTTTATTTTTCATTCAGATTATATAAATATCTCTACACGTTATCGATAATAAAACTATAACTAGAAGTGAAACCTTTATTAATAAAAAAAAAAAACAAAAAACCCTAGAAGTGAGACCTTTTTGCTTTTTTTTTTTTAATTTATGCAAATGGTAGACTTTTAATACTAAACATCAAATTTATCTTTTTCTACATTTTTACAATTTTTTTTCTTTTAAAAAAATTATATTTTACTATAACAATAAATTAAAGTCATTTTCAATTCATTATTTTTTTTCGAATTTGTTAAATAAGTACTACACCTCTAAATATATGAAATAAAAATTTTAAAAATTAAATTAAGAAAAATTACAAAAATACAAAAGCCAAAAAGGGTTTTTTTTTCATATTATTTTCTTTATAAACATCAATGATAGATAAGGAGATCAGAAGTTCTCATACATCAAAAATGTATAAAATAATCAGAATCTTTGTTTGGGAATAAATAAGTATAATATTTCTACTATTTTATAGACAAGTGGTTCACCAATAAAATTGGAAGTAATAAATTAATAACAGGAAGATTATTATTATTATTATTATTATTATTATTATTATTATTATTATTATTATTATTATCCTTTCAAAGAAGAGGATGAAGCATATGATCTTTTATTTTGTCTTAGTTGGTGCACGAATCAATGGATTTAACGTGCAAAGGTTTTGATTTTTGTGATTGCAGGCCAATGTACAGTTTGTATTTTTAATTTTTTTATTTGAAGGTTATTTGTTAATTTTTATCTTTTTACAATTTTTAATAATAAAACTAAAAATTCAGACGTAGACTTATCAATGCGTGCCGAAAGTTCATGTCATTCTTAAATATAAATTGGAAAAAAGCCATTTTGTTTATGTAATTCATGACTTCATGATATATATACTATATTTAATTCGTGGTTATATTGAATCTATTAATATTTACTAACGGAATAAACAGAAAAATTCGTTTGTAAATTGATTTACAACTGATTACTAACGAATTATTAATAATATAATATATTATTAGAGTTTGACTTTTTAAATTAATGGATAAAAATATTATAATATAATTTTATTAATATATATATATATATGCAAATTATAAAAATATAAGTAAAATATAATTCAATTGAATTGGACGTGAATAGAACCTAATATGAATAGGATATTATGATAATTCAACGTGGGTTTTTCTTTCTTTTATTTTTCTTTAAGAAACATTGTTATTTGTTTATGCATTATTTTTTTATTTGTTTATATGTGTAGTTTATGCAGGAAATACAAGGGTGATGGTGTTTATAAAATTTTGAGGACGTGGCACCTTAAGCCCCATGTATTTAATTAAGAATTTTTAAGGGCCAATAAATCAAAGGAAATGAAAAAGAGAAATTAATTTGTTTAAATTGAAGGAACAACAAAACATGCTTCAGCCACATAATTAAGTTATGTCTATATATATATATCCATAGATTCTTATTATATATACAATTTTCTTTTCTGAATTAATTTAAACTATTACGCATTGAAATTTATAGGCTTAATTAATATCAATCGCGTGATTATGATTAATTGATTATTAAAATTGTTTGTAAAATTTTTCTGAATTCTTACATGATAAATAAGAAACTTGGGTATAGCATATATGATTAATGCATAAACACATCATAATTTTTACTAAAAATGGAACATTTATATTTTAATATATGGGGACAAATGACACAGAGAGATAAGAAGAAATGGAACAGATGTAAAAATAAAAAATAAAATTTATTTCTGTATCATATGTCCACAAATTGATGCAAATGTTAATGTTACACTATTTTTCAACTTATAATTTTTAAAGTTGGTGTATATATGCAAATAACATTTTAAGTAATTCTAAATAAATATTTATATATTGTACCTATAATATTTATAATAGTACAAAAAATTATGGAAAAATATTACTTGTTTGGAATGTTAAAAGTCTACATAAAATTTATAAATTTACTTCTCTTTCTCAATTTTACAAAAAATAACTCACTTTTTCTTTTATAAATATAATGATGTATTATATATTTATTTATTATGTGTTTAACATTTTTGGTTATTAAGAAATATGAGTTATCATTCTCTTGATTTAGCATAATTGAACAAAACTAAGCTTAAAAAATATACATGAATTATTGATAATTATACATTTTAATTATAACAACTTAAATATAATTTCACTGGTCATCGAAACAAACATCTTTTAAATAGTAAAAAGGAAAGCAATTTGGAATAAATAAAATCTCGGTGAATATTTCAAATACATGACTCGTAATGAATTAATACTTAAAATATAATTAGTAATAAAAAATTATTTTTCTTTGATTTTATAATAAAAAATTTCTTCCGTCATCTCTGCACGCAGTATATTTTAAAAAAATAAATGACATGCCAGCTGAGTCACATCTCTCTCCTTCTTAGGTATTCTCTCTCTTTTTCCACCAAGTTATTCTTTGATTTCCCTCATTTTTCCTGCACTTTTTGGAAAAATCCAGATTTCTTTCTTTAATTTCCGTTTCTTTTAGATTCGCATGGTGTATTGGGTGTGTAGATTTTGATTGATTTGTATTGTTACATAGTTGAATTAGAGTTTGTGTGATTGGATATAAATTCTTCTGAGCGGTTGGTGTGGAATTAGAGAAAATAATAGGGTAAAGAAAGGGGGGGATTGGTAAGATTTCAATAGATCTTCTACTGCTTCTTTTGAGGGGTAGCCTCGGCCTCAACTGGCTTTAAAGCCCCAACCTTAACTTCTTAACATGCACAAATCGTCACGGAAGAGAATGTCGTCCTTGGCATGTTGGGTAAATACTGCCATTGCGCCTCCCAGCTACGCTTTTCATGCCTGAGATAGCTCTTTTCTATCGTCGGTCATCCCACTTTCCGGCGTACCTCCGACATTAGCTGCTGCTATTGAAAACACTCATTCCCATTGGTCGGTCACCTTCCTTCTTCGTCGCTCTCTTATTTTTCTATCAATTCCTCTAACAACATCGTTGTTCGTCCATACGAATCAGACACTCTGGCCTACAGGATATCAATCTTTTGAAAGTTGTGAAGAAGGTTTTCGTCCCGAAATCCGTTGGCGAGCTTGGAATACAACTGCCGCTTATTGTTCACTTGTCTGGCTTCTCAAGAACCAGCTTTAGTCTCTGCCCAATATCGTCATCTTCAAATTTTATTGCAAAAAGAGAGAGAGTGTCAGAGATGCGAGAGGTGACTTGGCTACCATGTCAGTTATTTTTTTGAAGATATTGCACATATTAAAATCCACTTCACTATTTCGTTACCTCATTTACCTGAGGAGATTTTTGTTACAATATAAAAAAACAGTTTTTTTATTTATTACAAATTATATTATAAATATTTAATTATTACGGGTCATAACCAAAAATTACTCCAAAATCTCATAATTTGAAAAATAAAAAATACAAATAATAATTTGAAGGAAAAAAAAAAAGATAAATTGCTTTAGGGCCCACCCCACATGGGTTTGGACGAGTACCCAATCTCCGTCTTTCTTCAGGCGCTCCAACTCTCTCCTCCGTTACTCATTTTCCTAATCTCATGACTGAGACTGAATCGCGCACACGCATACTCACTTAACCGGTTAACCCACTTATATATATATATATATATATATATATATATATATATATATATATATATATATATATATTAAATTTAATTCAAACAATAAAGACAAAAACTATACCAAACAGGCCTCATTTGCTTATATCTCTTCTTCTTCTTCTTCTTCTACTGCCTTTACTCCTTACAAATAAACACATACCTCTCTTTCTATGAAAATTTTCATTTGAAAAATAATTAATAATAATTAAAAAAAAGATAGAAGAAGATGGGTCTACAGAGCCAGCTAAACGACGTGTCGTCTGATTCGATTCCTTTATTACTGTTAGCAATCATCGCCAAAGGTGTAGACCATCTCCGGTGTCTCCTGTTCTCCTTGTTTCGATCTATTGATCTTCTCCGATTTAGTCCTTTCCACCACGCTGTTGACGACGGTCTCATGGGCTCTGGCCTTGCTGGCCTGATCCTCCTCTCCGAGCACCTCAACCTCAATCGCTTTTTATCTTACAGGTATTGCTGTAGCGGCGGTGATGATTTCGACGGCGAAAGCAATCGAGGCGGAGGAGGATCGAAGTGTGTGGTGTGCGTGTGCAGACTTAAAGATGGAGACCAGGTGAGGAGGCTTGATTGTGGTCACGTTTTCCATAAGGAATGTCTTGATGGCTGGCTCAATCATCTGAATTTCAACTGCCCTCTATGCCGGGCTCCGCTTGTGTCCGATGAGCGCGTGGATGTCTTGCGTATGCACGTGGGTGGGGATTTATTGGAATGGTTCTCTTTGAGATGAAGCGTTTGATGACGGGACGGGGGTGATGGTGATGGCGATGGTGTTGGTGCGGTGATAAGCGGTGACTGACAATTCTAGTAGATTTTTTTTTGTTATTTTTATTTCTTTTAATTTTGGAAGTTTTTATGGCATTCTTTTACCATGAACTTTCTTTTTTGTGGATTTTCTTTTTCTTTTTCTTTTTTTAGAGTTATCGAGAGCTCTTTTTTTTCTTTTTTTTTTGCACTGGTGTAAAATTTTTTTTCTCTTTTTTTTTTTTAATTTTTTTTAAAGATTTTAGTGTTGTTATGAGAGAGTAGTCTTGTAACTACTGTATGCATGCCTGGTGTCTTGCTGGATTTTATATTTATCTTTTTATATTATTTTAAATTTATATATATATATATATATATATATATAATAATAATAATAATAATAATAATAATAATAATAATAATAATAATAATATATTTATATGTGTGATAAAAGAATAACATTCTATTTTCTGGATGAAATAAAAATAGGATAATAAGGTAAAGCTTCTCTTAGAATTCTAGAAAAGATAAATAGATTAGAAAAGTAAGATTTATAATGATTTAACAAAGTAATTAATTTCATTTAATTTTATCAATTTTAAAATTTTAATGAATTGAAAAGTTGAGAATTTTTCTAATATTATATTTATATACTTACAAATTATACCATTTAAAATGTATTTCTCTCTCAAATAAATTTTTTATAATTTAAAATTTTAAAAAATATATATTACTTTGAAAAAATTTCAATCTTTAAAAGAAATTGTAAGTAATCAATTTCAGTGTCATTTTTAGAAGTTCATGAAGGACAAAATTTTGAAAATGGAATTTTTTCTCTTTTTTTTTTGAATTTGTTTTTCTGTTTTGATGATCATATTAATCTTTTACATCTTAACTCATGCAAATTTTCATGAATACTCACATTAAAAAAAATCGCATATTATTAAAACAGAAAAAAATAAAAAAGAAAGAAAAAAGAAAAAAGCCAGAAAAACAAGTTGCACAAAGAGGGTAGGGTATTTGATTTAGAAATGAAAAAATGGGTTATTTAAGAAGTAACGTGAGGACAAAAGGAAAGGAAAATGCAATAGAGGCCAAAAGAGAATCATGTGCTTTTCATGTTTTAAAATTTGTAGATGAGAAAAGTTCAATAATGAAAATTTAGATGAAAAAAGGAAATTTCGTTCGCCCACTTTATTTATTTGGTTTCATTTTGTCGATCTAATCAATTTTTGTCAATGTCATAAGCTTGAAGTTGACAAAAATAATACAAGCTTCGAATTTTCTGTTCGTCCGATTGTTTAGTTGGGATGTTTTGGTTTAGGGGATAACATATATTTCCCATTGCAGTACACCATTCTTTTTTATGAAAAAATGGATGAAAATCCAAAATTCAAAATCTTTTCTTTTGAAGAACCAGAAGAATTAAGTAAGTTGATCTCCAACGCACGGTAAAATAGCGTGAATAGCAGAAAAAAATAAAAACAGCGCAGTTCTAATCAGACACCAAAATAGTATCAAAATTGACGCTAACTACAGTACTGCACTATATTTAGCGTGACATTATAGTAACGTCATTTCTAATACTAAAAAAAACTGAAAGTTGCAGAGGATGAAGAAGAAGAAGGAAAGGGGAAAAGGATGAGTTCTTTTGTTTTTTTTAATTAAATAATTTTATTTATATTTTAAAATAAAAATTTTTAATTTTTAATTGGTAAATTTTACCTGGTTGTATTTTTTTATAAATATTTGTATTATATTTGAATAAATAATTTTTTAATTAGTAAAATGATGTTTAATTAATATTAAAGTTGTTTAATTGAATAATTAAATAAAGTAAATTAAAAATTAATTAATAGTAAATTGATGTTTAATTAATAGTAATGTTTAATTAAAATGAATTTATATTTTTATAATATTAGTAAATAATAAATTTTTTAATATTGGATGAATATGTAAAAAAATATTTATTTTGTAAAATAATTAAATAGTATGAAAGTAATAAAAAAGAATATAAAATAGAGTATAAATAGGAATATATATATAAAATATTTTTTTGGTGTAAAAAATGGTGTAATGAATTGGAGATAAATTTATTGTACTTACACCATTTGATGTAAAAGTTACACAATTTTAGTGTAATTGGTTGGAGATGAACTAAGTTGAAAATTTCCATTTTATAGAAGAAATACGAAAAATCATGCAGCGCTTCGCCACGATGCTGGCCCGGTTGTGGTGTGTGGAGCGAGTTTGTGAGCTGTATAAAATTAAGAGTAGTCTTTTGTCTTTGTTGGATCTTAGGGGTTTGATTGTTATGCAAATGAGTGTCAATGATGAATTAAAACAAAAGAATTAAATTAAATCAAATAAAAAAATAATAGAAGAGACACAAAAATTTATATGATTTATCTAATATGGACTACATCCACGGATAACGATAAGCAAAATATTTTTACTATAATGGAGATAAATATAACAATCCTCAATGGGACTTGAAGGTACAACAAAGAGGAAATAATTTGTGTTTGTTATAAAATAAAAGAACTCAATCTCACTCAAATATTCTCTCTTTCACTCATTCACTCATACTTGAACAAAGGCTAATGAATGCTATTTATAAGGTATGCAACTTATTGTCCAAGTATGACATTAATTACAAATATTAATGAGAAGATATGGTAAGATTTGCATTTAATAAGAAGATTGTATTTGGAAGATTTGCTAAGATTCCCATTAATGCGAAGACTATCTTGAAAGATTTTCATTTATAATGGGAGCATTAATGTGAGGATTTGCTAAGATTTGGAATTGGAGAATTATGAGCCATATATCTCAACAATTTTCACTTTGGCTCAAATTTGATGAGCTGTTAATCACCATCAAAACCTCGAAGGGCGATCAAGTGCTACAAACACTAACTAAATCCAAACAATGCTCGAACTTAGCAATATGGAGCAGTTTGGTCAATATATCTACTAGATTCTCAGAAGTATGAACCTTTTGGATAATAATCTCTCATACGACAGTAATATATCTGATATAGTGATACTTAATACTTATGTGATTGGTCTTGGAATGATAAATGTCATTTTTGGTAAGATGAATAACACTTTGACTATCTGAGAACACAATGACTGAACCCTGTGCAATACCAAGTTCAATAACAAGACCTTGCAACCATGTAACTTCTTTCACACCTTGGGTAGCTGTAATATATTCAACATCTATAGTAGATAATGCAACAATAGATTTTAAAGATACTTTCCAACTGATAGCACCAAAACATAAATTGAAGATATAACAAGAGAGAGACCTTTGCCTATCAAGATCATTACCATAATCATAGTCTACAAAATGGAAAATATCATAAAATGTTACTTTGTTGTTATCAAATGTCAAGCCAAGATCATAAGAACACTTCATATACCAAATAATTCATTTAATTGTATCCCTACGAACCTTTCTAGGATTGTGCATAAATTGAAAATGTACTGTTTATCTTTTTCAATTATTGGACAAAGATCTGATGATAATTTAAAGTGAGCAGCAGTATCAATAGATAGGCTTGCATGAGCTCATATTGAACATTTCAATAACTTTTTCAAAGTATTTCTTTTGAGATAGGAACAATGTCTCAGTTTGACGATTTTTGTATATTTCCATGCCAATGATCTTCTTTGCTGCAACAAGATCCTTCATCTCAAACTCATTTTTGAGCTAAAACTTCAACTTGTTAATCAAAAATTTGTCACTTGAAGCTATTAACATATTATCGGTGTAAAACAATAAGTAGATATGTACACCATTAGAATATTTCATGAAATATACACAATTGTCATATTTACTCCTTGAGTAACCTTACCCAATTATGAAGAAGTCAAATCTTTTGTACCACTATCTTGGAACTTGTTTCAAATCATATAAGGATTGCTTGAATATGCAAATATAATGTTCCTTTTCAGGAATCACAAATCCTTCAAGTTGACGCATATAAATTTCTTCCTCTAGTTCACCATGAAGAAAAGTTGTTTTAACATAGAGTTGCTTCCATTCCCAATTAAATAGAGCAACAAATGCAAGAAGAATAGAAATGGAGGTATGACGAACAACTGGTGAGAAAACTTCATTAAAGTTAATACCTTCCCTTTGTTTAAAATCTTTGACAACGAGGCATGCCTTCCATTTTGCATCATTAACCCCAAGAATACCATCTTTTCGTTTGTAGATCCATTTGCAACTTACTGGTCGTCAGTCCTTTGGTAGCTCAACTAATTCCCAAGTATCATTCTTGTAGAGACTTTCGATTTCTTCATGCATAACCATTAGTCATTGAGATGAATCAGGACAAGAAACTACTTTTGAATAAGAAAAAGACTCAATAAGTTTATAAATTTCCTATGCAATTGACAAACCATAAGTAATTAAGCTATCATCATATCTGGCAAGTTTTCTGATCTCCCTCATTTGATGATCTCAGGCAATAAAATATCTATCCTATTGTGATTAGATAAAACTAGTGGTACTTAACATTGAATCATCACCATGATCATCATTGTTATGTTGTGCATTTTAGGAAGAAGTAACAATTTTTTTTAGGCTTGATGATTTCAACCTGACCTTCACCTTTTTGCCAGTTCTTTGATTATCTTCACCAAAAGAAGAAACATAGTATTCTATTCCAGAAAAAAATACATCTTCATAAAAAGTAACATCCCTACTAAGAATAACTTTTTAGGACTTAGAATTAGAACACCACAATTTGTATCTCTTGGACTCAAAAGCATAGCCAAGAAAACTGCATTTAATAGCTCTATGAGTCAACTTGCCATACTTAACATGAGCATTGGAAGGACAACAAAATATTCTAATATTAGAATAATCAACATAGCTACCTAACCAAACTTCTTCTGGAATTTTTAAGTCAATGGATGAATATAGAGATTTGTTCACTAGATAGCATGATGTTGAGCTATTTCAGCATAAAACTCACAATGATTCCACAACCCAGCATTTGAGAGTATACATCGAGCTCTTTTAAGTAAAGTTTTGTTTATTCATTATGCAACTCCATTTTTTTGGGGTTTTCCGACAAATGTCTTGTGTTTTACAATGCCATGTTTAACATATAACTCATTAAAATTTGATTCACATAACTTCTAGCATTGTCAGTTCTAAGCTTCTTTACTTTCCTCTCGGTCTAGTTTTCAATAAGAAATTTCCACTTTTTAAAAGTGGAAAAGGCTTCATTCTTATGCCTTAAGAAATAAACCCAAACCTTTCAGGAGAAGTTATCAATCAAGGTCATCATGTAGCATTTACCTTCAAAAGAAAGAACTTTAGAAGGTCCTCAAAGATCCAAGTGGATGTAATCGAGGACACCTTGTATACGGTGTGTTGCAGTAGAGAAACTAACACTTTTCTACTTTTCAAACATGCAGTGTTCACAAAACTCTAACTTACCCATACCTCAATTGAAAATACCTTTTTTTCTTAGCAAATCCATACATTTCTCACTCATATGGACCAAACGCATATGCCATAATTGAGTGAGATCATCATCTAACAATGAAGATATGGACATAGTGGCTGAACCTATCACAGTAGAACCTTGCAAGATGTATAGGTTATCATACCTATTGCCCTTCAAAAGAACCATAACACCTTTAGACACCTTCTAAACTCCACTTTTTAGTTGAATATTTGCACCTAATAAAGTCAATGGTGCCTAGAGAAATACAGATACACTTCAGATTAGGAATATGATGCATATTCGTCAACATCCTAAGAAAACCATTATTAATCTTGATATGCACATTGCTTATACCAACCACCTTGCATCGAACATCATTACCTGTCATAACAACTCCACTATCAACTAGTTCATATGTGGTAAACTAGTCACTATGAGTACACATGTGGGAGGTACAACCAGAATTGAAAACCCACTCGATCTTGCTTTTCTTTTCAGTATAAGTAACTAATAAGAAATCACCTTTAGAATCATATTCAACAACACCAGCTTCAACAACAGCTTTCTGAGGTTGTTTGCCTTTTTTTTCATTTTCTTTGTTGTTCTTCAACTAGAAGCAATTAAAGATTTCATGTCCGACTTTCTTGTAATAATGACAAGTTACATTTGAACTGTGTCTTTTAGATTTAGATTTTGATTTTTTTTACCATCGGCACTCCCTTTGTAATTTGATATACCCCTGACCAATAAGCCCTTAACTTTTCAAATTGAACTTCAAGATTAAATTTTTCTTTAGACAAAAAGTTAGACTTGACATCCTCAAAAGACAATTTATCATTGTTTCCATTTAATATATTTTCCTTGAAGTATTTGTAGGTAGATGGTAAAGAGAACCAATAAAACAACCTTGTCCTCATCATCATTTTTAACATTTAGATTCTTTAGATCAATAATGATGGAATTGAATTCATTGAGATGAGACTGAATAAGAGCACCTTTAACCATACAAAGTGTGTATAAATGCTCTTTGAGAAGGAACTTATTTGCTAGACCTTTGGTCATGTAGAGAGACTCAAGCCTAAGCCAACGTCCTACAGTAGTAGTCTCACGAACCATCTCGCAAAAAACCTGTTTGGATAAACAAAATTGAATTATTGAAAATACATTTTCATCCAACTCTTCCCATTGCTCATCAGTCATAGAATCATACTTATTTAGTTTCCCTTATAAAGCCTTTTTAAGACCATTTTGGGTGAGAACGGTTGTTCTCTGAACTTTTTAGATGTTGAAGCTAATCTTGCTATCAAACTTCTCAATGTCAAATTTTTTAACAATAGACATCTTGAACCTTAAGCTCTGATACCACTTGTTAGAAATAAAACTTTTGAGAAAGAGAGAATAATAAATCAAGATACGTAAGAGAAACAAATTAAATCAAGCAAGAAAAGAAATATAAAAGGCTCAAAGATTTATATGGTTTATGTAATATGAGCTACGTCCACATATGATGATGAACAAAATAATTTCACTATGGTGGAGATGAGTACAACAATCTTCAAGGGGCTCAAAGGCACAACAAGGAGAAAATATTTTGTGTTTGTTACAAAATAGAAGAATTCAACCTCACTCAAATGTTTCTTCTCTCTTTCACTTTTTCACTAATGCTTGAACAAAAGCTAATGAAACTGTTCATAAGGCATGCAACTTGTTGCCTAAGTATAGCATTAATTACAAATATTAATGAGAAAATATGGTAAGATTTGCATTTAATGAGAAGATTGCATTTGAAAGATGAGTTAAGATTCTCATTAATGTGAAGATTATCTTAAAATATTTGCATTTATGATGTGAGGATTAATGTGAGGATTTGCTAAAATTTGAAATTGGATAATTATGAGCCATGTATCTCAACATGATGGTTACTGCAATAGTGTTTCCCTCAAACTTATTGAAGGTTGACAAATGGTGGGCTGTTATGTTTAGGGATTTTATCTCCCTTTTTAGGGCTTGCTTATTCTCAAGTTTATTTGAGAAGTTTTGGTTGGTTGATGACATTAATAATTGTTCGTTCTACCCAATCAAAACAACCTAACTCCCTTAGTTTCCCTTTCTACAAGTGTGTAGCTTAAATTTGGACTGCTGAAACAGATGCCAATATGAAGTGCCAATATGAAAAAGTGCCCTGGTGTTGTTAAATCCAGTTTCCAGAGTAATCTTAAATTCATTTATAGGGTATGTTATTATGTTATATTTTGTGGTATTAAATACTTTAACTTTCAGTTATAGAGGCTTAAGCTTTGTTCTGTCTTATGTTATTTGTTTGTTGTAATGTTTGTTTGGTTTGTTGTTATTATGCTTGGTTCCTTTGATGTTGTAATGTTAGTTTTCCTCTATTAGTAATATAAATCTATAACATATTTTGATATAATTAATAATAATCTCAATTATACCAAAAGATATTACGATGCATATGAATTAAAATATCGTAAATTTAAAACTTTCATGCATCATGGTCATGGTGACTTCAATAAAATAAAACATCATTAAAACGAGATGAAAATAAAGTTAAATACATAAATTAAATAGGCAGCACTAGCCCAAAGTTTACACAAAATAAATAGTTATAAAACTACATATCTTTGAAATACAACACTTAAAACTATAACTACCTAACCCACAACAAAACAACAAAAAATATAACAGTGTATTACCCACCCTAAATGCATATCATTAGCTTTGATCGCTGGGCGTCCTCCTCTGTCAAACCTCCCTTAAGTTCCAAACCTGTGCATGAAAAACTCATATATTAAGCAACTCGTACCTAGTAGTACTTAACAACGTGCAAGGAGTATAACAAAATATATATAATATATATGATATACTCACCAAGTTACTACAACAACTTACCTCGCAGTTCGCACATGCACTAACTCGCATACTATATGACATACCAGCACAATTTTATATATATATATATATATATATATATATAATGCATATCATTGCATGGTATATCAAACAATCACCAAATATCATACAAGTGTTTACCACACATAATATAATTAATTATCTTACCCTTGTCCACTTTACTCATGACTAAAATGAAATGGATACGGGTACTCTAGAGCTCTCGCTAGAGCCAAAATAACCCACTGAGGAAGCTCTCATTACTTACCTATGGCCTTCAAGTATCTCAATATAAATCAACAAAAAAAAAAAACGAGTGCATGGAACAGCTATAAGGGAAGTCCACCTGGCTAGACCCCGAGCCTTCTAAACATCTCATTAATCTTCAAAATATCTCAACATAAATCAACCAAAGAAAAACGAGTGCACGAAATATCTATGAGGGAAGCCTACCTAGCTAAATCCCAAGCCTTCTAAACATCTCGTTAATTTTCAAAAAATCTCAATCGTGATCAAAATATGTCACTTAGTACCGATCTCCCCCTCTTAATGGCATGCCACCTATCTTAGTTCTAGTTATAGTCAGAGCATTGAGTTTACGATGTCACCACGCGTACTACGCATATATTCATATTATCCATTTTCCATATTTTTATATAAATACCATGATTTCCACAATTATTTCCATACCATGAGATAAGCATATAACTGAGGTCTTCCATCTCACAATGAATCAATCTTGATTCACAAACAAACATACAAAATTTTCAATATAAACAACTTCACACCCGTGAATAAAAATTCATGGCCATGAAGCACTACTTCATGGGTAGTCTCACTGTGAACTAAGTCGTGATTCAACCCATGAATCAACATACTTTCACGACCATGATCATCCATTCACGAGCGTGAACTAAACCGTAAAGCTGCCCATGAATGAGTCTGTTTCAGTAATAAAATGCATTTCATGACTTTCATGCCCGTGAACCCACCTTTCATAGCTGTGAATCTGAAATTTTTTCCAAAAAATAGAGCATCACAACTTCATGTCATTCACACATGCAATACTATCTATGGTTGACCAATATCACCCACCCTATCATTATTCCAACATGCATTTAAGCCAACTGCCATAACCATACACTTCCTAACCATCAACATTAACTAGAATAACTCATCAAACATCTCAATCTAACCATATTCATACAAATTTCTATCATGCATATCAATCCCGCATTTTATCATTTAACTACTTACTGATCATTTATATCATGTATTTAAAGCAAATAACACTGAAATATCAATTAATTGCTTTAAGTGTTATTATGTACAAACCTTATACCTAGAATGAAGATTAGTTAAAACTTGAACTCTTCAAGCTTGTCATCTCCCTTGAGATGGACTTCCAGCTCATCTCCCAAATCCTAGTAAGATGAAAAAAATGTCCTCTTAGCATCTGATACTCGAACCAAAATCCAGAATTATGAAAATTAGGTTTTTCTCTTAAAACTTATAGACTTCCTCTCTCACTATTCTCTCTCACTTTACAATCAAGGAATTTGATCTTCAAAGATTCCACAATGGAAGAAAATAAAGTATGTAGGAAGAAGAAGATCTAAATGGTGTTTTTTGTTAGTCAATAGGGAGTGGAGAGCAGATTTAAAGGAATGGCAGGAAGAAAAATATAACTCCTCTCTCACGAGTGTGAACCTCTCCTTCACAATCGTGAAGAAACTGTTCATGATCGTGAAGAACTTCATCGCGGCTGCTAACTAGAATCCGATATTCATGGTCGTGACACCTATTGTCACAGATGTGAAATAATAGATTTCAGCAACTTTCAAACTTCCAAAACTCTATTTAACCCCCAACTTCCACTAACTAAAAACATAACTTATAGGCCCTAATTATGGATGCTACAAAATATTTCCTTCTCAACTAAAAAAAAGACCCTTAATTTCAAGATTTCTCAACAGTCATACCCTTGAAATTAACATACTAAAACTCCTAGATCAACAAATATATTCTTTATCAAATAAAGTAATAATAATTATATTAGATTCATGATGAGTGTGTTTAATAAAAGATCACAGGGCTAGGCCAATGTGTGTGTTCAATCTTGTTTTAGATCCTATTGCTAGCAAAGTACACTAAGTCATGCAATAACAATTGGTAGATGGAGTATCATCTTACAAGGATTGTATTTGATTATGTGGATCAACAACTTGAATTAAAAATAAGCTAGGAAAACAAAAATGTAGTAATTTCAACTAAACTAGACTAAATAAAAATATCAACTAAAACTAATAAGTACCAACAATAATTCACAAAACGAACATAATGGATAAATAAGTTGAGATACCACTCTAACCCATTCAAAACAAGCTAATGCATGGAATCTATTGCCAATGATGAATGATGGTAGTAGAATAATAGAAACTGAGATACTTTGTTAGGGTTCACACTCTCCTATTAGTCTAGGGTTGCCATTTGGTTAAGTCTAAAATAATTAAGTTTAAGATCAATCTTTTTTTGATACAAACCTTTTTAGATTTTGGTTCACCAAAAACCATTTTATGGATTAAAATTCGTTCTCATTTAAACACCCCCTATAGTTTTATGCAATCATTCAATAATTATTCAATAAGTTAATATTGACTTTAACCTTAACTTGACGTTTCAGTTTATCATTAAGGCTCAAAAAAATACACAACTGAACAAAAGCATTAAGCATATAAAAAAAATTCTTAGACATTCAAGATTGCATAAACATCATTTCATTCACAAATAAAAATAATATCCATCTATTTAACCCCTTACCTACACAAGTTCAAATACATCACCAAAATATCATAAACAACCATTAAAAAAACATAGCAAGATAATAACAAGAGTAAGAAAAAGCAAACTAAAGGGCTTCGATACTCAAATACTTTAATATTCCCTAAAGTGATTAGATCCTCTCTTCAAATCTCCTTCTCTTGCTTTGATAATGATGGATGTGTTTATATCTGTGATATTTTTATGTGTGATTTTAGTATTTGAATTATGTTTATTTATGTGGTTTTTAGTTTGAATGGGTACTTAGGTGTTGTTTTTTGTGTTTATAGGTGATAAGCAGTTAAAAGATGAAAATAGGTGATTTGGAAGTAATAAATGCATATTTGGACTTGATTAAAGGTTGTTTGTGTGATTAAGGGTGATTGGAGATGTTTCAAATGAAATTCATCACGTGTAAGTGAATTTCGTTGCAAGCAAGTGAAGAAGAGAAGCATTATGTTACACGCACGAGGATTCCTCAAGAGCACGTGACACTGGAGAATAAGCTTGTTGTTGTGTGCGCGACAGTCATCTTATCCAAACCTTACTGTCGCGCGCGCAACAACCCTTGTTTCTGCAAAACAATAAGGTTTTTTTAATTATTGAATATAGGTGATCGCCTAATAATTATTATTCATTGTGCATTTTTGTTTTAAAAGGGAAATACATAATTGGAGAAGCGAAACTAAATACCTATATCATATAATTAGTTATATTAATCGGGTTAGGTTGCAGGTTTATTGTTTTCAGTTGTTAGTTTAATTTAGTTAGTTTCATAATTAATCTCATAATTGGTTTAGACTGTTTAGGTTGAATTTGTATTTTAATTTGGCGATTAATTAGATTAGTTAGAAACTTAAGCTGAACAAGTCCTTGTGAAAATTGACATCGGAAGTGAACTTACCATATTACAGTGGTTTGTACATTTGCGAGTTTTAATTTATGTTCATCATTGATGCTTGATAAATAGAAATTAATATTTTTAAAGTTAGACCAGAAGTCGAATTGTAATGAAAGATGGGTTGTGGTTCGACTGATTCAACTAGATCGACCTCAATTTTTTTTTCTTTTTATAAAATTATAGAGTAATCCTTATGACATTATGAGACTTTTGGTTTGATGCTTCAGAAATCTTCAAACCCCTTGTCCTATCTAGGTTCAAGCCTCTACTCCTACCTTTTTTTTTTATGACTTTTTAATTTTTTTAAATAATTTAAAACTCTTTACTTTTCACTTGGAATCCACTTTACCTACTTTTTTCATTTCTCCCTACCATTAACCCAATTCTTTGTTAGCCTTAGATTTTATTCTTCTCCTTCTCTTCTAATTTGTCCCAATCTTTGGTTAGCCTTTGATTTTTTTTTCCTTTATATTTTCTTTTAATTGTTGTTGAAATGAATTTTTCTTTTAACTTTTTGGCATTTTTCATAAATTCTTATAAGATTTTGCATTTATTTTTCCATTTTCAAGTTCCTCTATGAAGAATTTTAAGATATTCTGCATGGATAGAAGATATATGAGTTTTCTATTGTAACAAGGATAGAATTGGTTGTCTTTCAATTTTTGCATCTCAAAAGGAACAAACTAGTGTCGATTTGCAGTTCAACCGACTGATATGGTTAATATCATTGATAAAAATGGTGACTTGAATGTGGATTAGTTGTTTGAAAATGGAAAATAAGGTGCTTGAGTTATGGGGAATGAGAAACGTGGGTCATTCATTAGGCAAATGGGAAAAATGTGTCCTTTTATATGTGTAGAAAGACACACTCCAAAATTGATACATAATGTTATGTTTAGATTGAGAAATTTTGAATGAGAGAATTAAAATAATCTATGAATTTATGCTAAAACCATTGTTTGACTATTTAAAAAATATCAAAGTTCATGAATTTTAGAAAATATGTCATCTATCAAAATCTCCTCATTTTTTTTAAGAATTTGGTTTCCCACCTCCTAGGTGGGAAAATCAAAACTACCATTTTCTTATTCATGAAAGATTATTATCAAACTTTTTTTTAAGATTGTTTATGATAAATTAATAATATTCCAAAATTATCCTTAAACCTAAAAGTACAAAAAAAATTATTTGGAAATTATTTTATTTTTACTTATTTTTATCTTTATTAGTTTGAATATCTATTAAAAAAATATTGATGAGTAAAATTTTAATAAATTAATTTATTTATAAATATAGTATAGATAGTGAGTTTATATAGAATTTTGAGCAAAAAATTTGTAATTATTTCAAATTTGATAATAATGATAATTTTATCAATTGCATTTTTTAGAAAATTTACTGTAAATTATATTATTTCACAATTAAATATAATCGTGATAAAAAAAAGACCATAAAATGCTTAATTAATGATAAATTACCAATATTTAGTAAATGATAAAATTAAAAATTAATTATTAAATTCATGTATTGAACCAAATATGAATGCAATATAAATTACTTTATCAATCAATATATTTTATATTTAAAGCAAATAATAGAATTTTTATAAGATTGGATTGTGACACTGTAGTGAAACTTAAATATATTTGGTTTTCTAATCATAACACTAACATTTTAGGGTTTAAGTGGTATTATAGCCTTAAGAGTGATTATTAGATTTCGAGTTCGATTCACGCAATTTTCAAAGAGGTTTTACATTTTGTGCAAGTGAAAGATAAATTATGTGAGCCGGATAATGCGCCCACAGAAGCAGAATGTTGTAAATTAAACTGTAACATTGTAGTGAAATTTAAAGATATTTAGTCTTCTATTCATAACATCTAACTTTTATGATTTAAGAGAGTTTATTGATTTAATATCTATATATTTTATAAAATTTACAAATTTTAAAATCTTTTAATTCAAACTATGCTTGAAAAGCATTCTCGACATTTCCAAAGCTTTATAGGAGAAAATTCTTGAATATTCTTAAGTGGTCCCGTTTGAAAATGCAAAAAAATCGTCACATAGCAGTATAGAGGTGCCCACACGGTCTCCCACAATATCGTGTAACAAGGCTGTGTGGAGCACCTGGCATTTTAGGTCCGATCTGTCTAGTTTTTGCTCTCCCACGGCCTCTAACACGACTGCTATGTGGTGGCTCTTTTTGATCCATAATTCGACCGGTTTTGGTTTCTTTTGGCTCTAACTTGGAATTTCATGCAATTTTTCTCCATTTCACCTTTTTTTTGGTTTAAAAACCTCTTCTTAAGTTTCAACACCTGAAAAAAGATTAAAACATAAAAGAAGACAATTTCTAAACCAAAAAAAAAAAACTAAGAGAATTGTATAAATTAGGTTGAGAAAAATCATATAATTTTTAATACTATCAGTATAACACAGGGATAAAACTAGATGGCTTCTAGCGGGGCCTAGATTGTTCGAGAGTTTCTGAAATTAAATCGAAACCTATAAAATCTTATAATTTTAATTCAAAATTGGTCAGTCTTTCAAAATTATATATATTTTTATTATAACCCCGTAAATTTACTGAAGTAATATTTATACCATTTCATGTTAATTTTTTAATTTTTAACGAGTTATATATGTAATTAAATCTCTATATTTTTATCATAATTTTTCATTTATTTTGTTTTAATTTTGGCTCTCTCTAGCATTAGTTTCTAATTCCAAACCTTGGATATATAAACGTATTATATTGTTATTCATTAGATTATAGAAATAAAACTGTATATATAATAATAATAAAAAAAAATCTGATAGTTTTTGGCGACTCCAAAATCCGTTAAAATTAAAATGCTTTGGAATTTAAAAGTTGAGCCTATTAAAAAAAAAAACTCAAAATTAATAATTGAAACATGACCCGAAACGATCATGCTCGACTCAATTTTAATTCATATTTTGTTGGAGAATTAAAATTGATTAATTTAACGGTTGAATTAAGGCCAGAAATAAGTGAAGCGGCCAATTGATGGGGTGGAAAATGTATATATTCGTGTACGAAATAGTTTCATAAATTATTGCAAAAATTATGTAATTACTTCATTCAGTATAGTTTTACTCAAAAAATAACTCATTCTAAAATTATATTTTCTGTATACATTTTTCATTTAAAGTAAAAATATCAAAATTATAAAATACTAGATAAAAAAAAGTAAAGTTAAAAATTAAAAAAGAGTAAAAATGTTAAACAATAAAGAAAGAGAGTAAAAATATCTTTTTTTTATTTAAAAAAAAGTATAGAATGTAATTTATCTAAATTTAATGTGATTGTCACATGAATTTGATTAATTGGAATTTTTTTGAGGTTAGATGCCCAAATGGAACCTTGAGAAATTTGCTTTGTTTTCAGTCGGAGTTGTATATGTTGGGCTTCCGAATCAGCAAATATTGGAGCCCAAGTTGTGTCATAGCTAGCATTATTGCATTGTGTACATGACCTTATTCGTAAATGTAAATATGTCTTTATTTTTTATTTTAAAAAATAAAAGTTTTTACTATTTAAATAATAATATTATGGACATATGTGCATGATATAATTTGCGCATGGCTACTCACTACCACTCGTTTGCTTTAAATCCAAATTATAAATTTCCTTATTTGGTTGTGATTATTGTAACGTTTGTTGCCCTTGAATCCCCCTACAAATCTGAAGATGATTATATGCATTGTTGTTTGCTTTTAATGAATGTACAATATTCTATATATATATATATATATATATATCAAGTCAGTGAGCTAAACTAGGATGAACCTATGTAAGTGCTAATTTTGTTTTTATTTTTGTTTTAATACCATATTTGGAAATTTTCCATAGGGGAAGGAAAATTAGCACCACCAAATTTAATGGAGAAACCACCAAGTCAGTTCCCATTCCCATCGCGAAAACAGCCACCTATAGTTGCCATCGATAAGCTTCTTTGCATGGCACCATCTGTGTTCAGCATAACAAATCCAAAAGGAGGGGGCTATCCAGTGAATCAGCCTTTCAACACTCACCGCAGACTTCCCCAATATTAGAAAGAGACTCGTAGGCCAAATTGTTGATCTGAACAGAGCTGCAAATGATTCTTGATTTCAGATTACCCGGAGTACGATTATGAGAGAATATATTCATTTCTCCACTTCCAAAGATTCCAGCAAGTAAAGCCAAAGATAAATGCTCTATTCCAACCCCGCTCTACTAGTAAATCCATGTTGGTAGGCGCCAAATTTATTGAATAATTTGGTGTGAGTCCCTCCACATGTAGATCCTATCACATATAAAATAAAATAAAAAAGTCAAAAGTTGTGGTAATTTAATTTCAAATTGAATTCCTTCAATTAATATTTTTGACTTTTTTGTTATGTGTTCATACTGAATATTTTTCCTATAAATAGACATATATCATTTCATTTGAATTACAACAATCTCAATTCATCTGAGAGAATTTGAGAGAGAGTTAGACTTTTGGAATATTTCCAAAAATTAGGGAGTGACAAAAATAGTGAGAAAAATATTTTGAAGTGTTTTTGGAAAACACTTGTGTGCCACTATTTTTGAGTTTATCTCAAAGTTATTGTATTACCTCTAGCCTGTGTCTGGGGAAAACTCTCCTCTTGTACCATTAATTTTTATTAGTGGAAGAAAAATATTCAGAGTGTTGTCCGTGGATGTAGCCCAAATTAAAAGGTAAACCATGTTAAATTGTCAGTGTTACTTTTTTTTGCTGATTATTTTATTTCACATTTATATGTGTTATTTTATCCGCTGTGCCCAACAAGTGGTATCAGTGTCAGCTTGTCAGTCTTATAAAATTTTTAGTATGCTCTGTAGTTACAGTGTTAACTGATCTTCCACATCAGAAAAGATTTTATTAGTTTACTGTCAGCTGAAAGAGTCTCATTTTGTTTTAAAATGGAGACAAGGGCACCAAAATGATCAGCTTAAATGACACAAATTACCACATATGGAGAAGCAAAATGAAAGATCTCCTATTTGTGATGAAAATGCATCTGCCGGTTTTTACTACAACTAAACCGAAGGCAAGACAGATGAAGAGTGGGAGTTTGAGCACGAGTAGGTATGCGGTTACATCCGACAATTTGTCGAAGACAACGTGTACAACCACATATGTAACGAGACTCATGCTTGGACGATGTGGAACAAGCTTGAACAGCTTTACGAGTCAAAGACATGTAATAATAAATTGTTTTATTTGACAAAGTTGACGCAGTCGAAATACAAGGAAGGAACTTCCATAGTAGATCATCTGAATGAGATGCAAGGGATCGTGGACCAGCTATCCAGAATGAGCATAAAGCTGGATGATGAAGTATTTGCTCTGCTAGTATTGGGCTCTCTGCCAGAGTCATGGGAGACTTTGAAGATTTCAATAACTAACACTGCACCTAACGGTGTAGTCAATATGGAGTCTGTAAAAAGCAGTATCCTGAATGAAGAAATGAGAAGAAGATCACAAAACTCATCTTCTTCATCACAATCAGATGTTCTAGTTACTGACTACAGAGGAAGGAGCCAGTCTAGACAACAAATGTCTAGAGGAAAGAGCAGAGGCAAATCAAACAAATATAGCAATATTGAATGCCATTACTGCAAAAAGAAGGGTCAATATTGACCAGAAAGGCAAGGAAGTAAAACGAGATGACAGCAGTGATGATGACATAACAAATACCATGAACGAATTCAATATTGTTTGTGATTATACTATCAATTTCACATCTCATGAGACTAGTTGGATAATTGATAGTGGCGCTACCATTCATGCCACGTCTCAGAAGAAATTCTTCTCATCTTATACAGCAGGAGATTTTGGCGCTGTGAAGATGGGAAATGATAATCTGTCAAAAGTTGTTGGCATATGAGATGTTTATCTGGAGACTGTGAATGATACCAGATTAGTCCTGAGAGATGTCAGACATATTCCAGATATTCGTCTGAATTTGATCTCTGCAGGAAAACTCGATGATGCAGGTTTCTGCAGTACCTTCTCAAATAACCAATAGAAGCTTACCAAAGGTTCCATGGTGGTGGCTAGAGGCACAAGGCATGTTACCTTGTATGTGATGCATGCAAAACTCTCCAATGACACTGTGAGTGATATGGAGAAAGACAGTGCTATTGAATTATGGCACAGACAACTCGGCCATATGAGTGAGAAATGGATGACTACCCTTATCAAAAGGAAGATGTTGCCTGGAATGGATGAAGTACATTTGAAGAAATGTGCTGACTGTTTAGCAGGAAAGCAAAACAGAGTTGCTTTCAAGAGTTCCTCTCCTTCCAGAATGAAGAATGTGTTAGATCTGATCCATTCAGATTTATGTGGGCCAATGCCAAAGTCACTGGGTGGTACTCAGTATTTTGTGACTTTCATTAATGACCATTTAAGGAAGACATGGGTGTATTTAAAGACAAAAGATCAGGTGCTAAATGTCTTTAAAGAATTTCATACCTCAGTTGAGAGACAGACTGAGAAGAAGTTAAAATGCATATGGACAGACAACGGTGGATAATACATTGGACCGTTTGATGCCTACTGCAAAGAACATGGTATTCGACATCAGACAATGCCTCCAAAAATACCGCAGTTGAATGGCCTGGCTGAGAGGATGAATAGAACTTTGATGGAGAGAGTCAGATGTTTGCTCTCACATGCAAAGTTACCTAAAACTTTTTGGGGTGAAGCTTTACTCACGACTGTTTATGTGTTAAATCTTTCACCTTGTATCCCTCTAAAGCTAGATGTTTCAGAGAAAACGTGGTTAGGAAAGGATGTTTCCTATGATCATCTGCGGGTATTTGGTTGCAAAGCCTTTGTGCATATTCCAAAAGATGAGAGGTCCAAGCTTGATGTCAAAACACGACAGTGTGTTTTTATTGGCTATGGCAGATATCAGTTTGACTACAGATTTTATGATCCAATAGAAAAGAAACTTGTCAGAAGCCATGATGTTGTTTTCGTTGAGAAGGAGACCATTGAAGATATTGTCAGGACAAAGAAAGGTGTTCCTAATTCCAATGGTGACTCAACAGATTTATAATTGATTCCTCCAATACCAGTGCCAATACAAGTTGGGGATGGAGATCATGTTGATCTGCCTGAAGAAAATAATGCTCCCATCGATAATCCAGAAGATGATGCTGAAGATGATGATGTTCATCATCAACCATCACCTGTGCAGTTCCTAATTCCTGTGAGAATGAGCAATAGAGCAAGACAACCGTCTTTGAGATATCCAGAAAATGAGTATGTGTTACTCACTGATGGGGGAGAACCAGAAAGCTTTGAAGAAGCAATGACTGATGAGCACAAACAGAAATGGATTGAAGCCATGCAAGATGAAATGAAATCTTTGCATGAGAACAATACTTTTGAACTGGTGAAGCTGCCAAAAGGCAAGAGAGCTTTGAAAAATGAATGGGTGTTCAGAATCAAACATGAAGAGAATAGTTCCCATTCGAGATTCAAAGTCAGATTCGTCGTCAAAGGATTCAGTCAAAGAAAAGGAATTGACTTTGATGAAATTTTCTCACCAGTTGTGAAAATGACATCCATCCGTATAGTGCTGGGGTTAGCAGCAAGTCTTAACCTGGAGGTTGAGCAAATGGATGTCAAAATTGCCTTCCTACATGGTGATTTGGAAGAGGAGATATACATGGAGCAACCAGAGGGTTTCGAACATAAGGGAAGAGAGGAATATGTTTGCAAATTGAAGAAAAATCTCTACGACTTGAAGCAGGCACCGAGAAAATGATACAAGAAGTTTGAGTCTATTATAGGAAAACAAGGATACCATAAGACTACTTCAGACCATTGTGTTTTTGTACAGAAATTCTCTAATGAAGATTTCATCATTCTTCTGCTCTATGAGGATGATATACTGATTGTTGGTCGAAATATTTCCATAATTAACAACTTGAAAAAGCAGTTGAGCAAGTCTTTTGCTATGAAAGACTTGGGGCCAGCAAAGCAAATTCTTGGCATAAAGATTATCAGAGATAGGAATGCCAAGAAATTATGGTTGTCACAGGAGAAGCACATTGAGAAAGTACTTCAGAGATTTCAAATGGACAAAGCTAAAATGGTTAGTTGTCCTCTTGCTAATCACTTTAAGCTGAGTTATAGACAGAGCCCTTCTACAGACGAAAAGAAGGATAAGATGGACAAGATTCCATATGCTTCAGCGGTTGGAAGTTTGATGTATGTCATGGTGTGCACACGGCCTGATATCGCTCATGCAGTTGGAGTAGTGAGCAGATTCCTTTCAAATCCTGGAAAGGAACATTGGACTGCAGTAAAGTGGATTTTTAGGTATCTTCGAGATACTTTAAAAATATGTTTATGTTTTGGAGATACCAAACCTGTGCTGGTTGGATACACATATGCAGATATGGCTGGTGATGTTGACTCCAGAAAGTCAATGTCAAGTTACCTGATCACTTTTGCAGAGGGAGCTGTGTCATGACAATCAAAGTTACAGAAGTGCGTTGTACTATCTACAACTGAAGCACAGTTTATTGCAGCAACATAAGCATGTAAAGAGTTGCTATGGATGAATAAATTCTTGAAAGAACTTGGATTTCAGCAAGACATATATCAATTATTTTGTGATAGTCAGAGTGTTATCCATCTTGGAAAGAATACCTCATTTCATTTAAGATCAAAGCATATTGATGTGAGATATCACTGAATCAGAGATGTGATAGAGAAGAAGTTACTACAGCTTGAGAAGATCCATACAGAAGAAAATGGATCAGACATGTTAACGAAAATTATGCCAAGATCATATTTTGAATACTGTCGTTTAACTGCTGGAATGGTGGAGCCCCCACATTGTCGGGAGGGGGAGATTTGTTGGTAGATGTTGAATTTGTTGAATAATTTAGTGTGGGTCCCTCCATATGTGGGTCCTACTACATATAAAATAAAATAAAAAAGTCAAAAGTTGTGGTAATTCAATTTCAAATTGAATTCCTTCAGCCAATATTTTTGACTTTTTTGTTATGTGTTCACACTGAATATTTTTTCTATAAATAGACAGATATCTTTTCATTTGAATTACAATAATCTCAATTCATTTGAGAGAATTTGAGAGAGAGTTAGACTTTTAGAATATTTCCAAAAATTAGGGAGTGACAAAAATAGTGAAAAAAATATTTTGGGGTGTTTTTGGAAAGCACTTGTGTGCCACTATTTTTGGATTTATCTCAAAGTTATTGTATTACCTCTAACCTGTGTTTAGGGAAGACTCTCCTCTTGTACTCATTAATTTTTATTAGTGGAAGAAAAATATTCGAAGTGTTATCCGTGGACGTAATCCAAATTAAAAGGTAAACCACGTTAAATTGTTAGTGTTATTTTTTTACTGATTATTTTATTTTAAATTTATTTGTGTTATTTTATCCGTTGTACCCAACAATCTATTCCTAAGAATGTTCACCGGCCAATCTTTAAAAATTAAGCTCAAAAAAATCAATGTAATATGGAGGCCGAAGAAGCTTTTATACCAGACAGCCTTATGTCACGACCCTAGAATTCAGCTAACAATCGTGCGGCACTTAGCACGGTTCGTTGCACTAAGCCTGCCTTCTAAACCGATAAAATCACTCCAAAGAGAATAGAACGGAACTTAGAGATCGAGAAGATTCAATAGCAAAACAAGAACACAAGATTTTGTGAAAAATGCTTTGTATTACTTGAAATGCTTCAATTGATTGAATTGATTGAATGATTAAAAATGAATTTACATAAGGTATATATAGGCCTCCACCTCCTCAATGGATGACTGAGATCAATTCCCACCTAACAGATGAATGGTAAGGATTAACTCCCACCTACCAAATGAATGGCTAGGATTGATTCCCACCTACCAAATGGATGGTCAAGATCAACTCTCACCTACCAAAATGGATGACTATGATTGATTCTCACCTACCGAATGGAGGGCTAGGATTAATTCCTACCTACCGAAATGGACGGCCACGATCCATTTAATCTAACGGTTTACAATGACCTTCTATAATATTACATATGTGTGCCAAAATGTAAATGTGCGGAAAATTCCGTATGAATCTTTGCGGGGCGTGACACTTAGCAACCCTGCAATCTCTCAAAATATGAAGAATATATTCCACATCCGAGTTGCAAACAGAGCAGTGAGAATCTGAGTTGATATGACGTCGACATCTTTCTGCATTAGTTAAAATTTTCTCATGAGAACATAACCACAGAAAAGTATGGATGCCATGGGGCCCTTGCCATGACCAAATGAGTTTCCAAAAAGAAGAGTTATCCCTGTCCTCATAAACCAGCAAATGATCATAAGCCGAAGCCACAAAGAACCTTCTATCAGATGATAAATCCCAGACTAAAAGGTTCTGACCAGCATTCGGATGAGGTGTACAATATAACTCCAACAAATCCAACAGATTAGGAGGAAGAAAATCCTGAAGAAACACTTTCTTCCAAGAATGATTCTCAGCAGCATCCTTTACAGTCCACGAACTAGAAATGCTTGGGATAGCACGGGGTAATGTGCTTAATCAAACTGGAACCTCCCATCCAATTATCAAACCAAAAAGAAATAGATTCCCCTGGGCCTACGACCCAGCTGGAATTCTGCTGAATAAACTCCCAATTTTTTACCATTCCACGCCAAATATGAGAGTCTTGCGCTTTCGGAATAGGGAAGAGCTGATTTGGAATATTACGACCATATTTCCCTTTAGGGACTATAACCCACAAAGCATCAGGCTCAGAAAGATATCTCTACATTAATTTTGCAACATTTGCACAGTTGAGGACCTCAAGGTTTTTCACGCCCATTCCTCCTCTCTCCTTCTTCGGTTGACAAACTTGCTCCCAACTCACCAGATGGACTGGTTTATCATTACCATCAGACCCCCAAATGAAAGCCGTCCACATAGAGTTGATTCGGTCAATAATAGAATTAGGAATGATGGCATCTTCTTTGTGGGCTGAATTAATCAGCAGCTCAGAAGAATTTGAAGGCCCGATCATATGCACCAGAAAACTCAAGAAGTATGAACTAAATTCAAGCCAACCAAAATCCTCAGGAAAAAAGCTTTAAAACTATTATAAAATCCAATAATGTGAGGTGCTGCCATGGAAATTCCATATCCCGCACACTGAGTGACTTGACTGAAGACCCTTGTGGATCTTCGTTCGTCTATCTGATTCAAGTTAAATCCTTTTCTTTTTCAATCCCACTTACACCAGCTAAAATTTTCACCAATTAAATACCAAAATGCTAACCCTTCTTAAATTCTTTCTTTCTTGATTAACTTTTCCGTAGCTAGCTACCTGGTTCTGTGAAGAACCATGAAAATCCAAGATTCTCCGACAATCTCAACTCTTCTTCCTTCTTTTGCCCTTTTATTCTTTTTATCCACGAGTTTGATTGAAGCAAGAATCCTTCAAGAAATTTGCTCTTTTTCATGCGGAGACATCAATATCAGCTGCCCATTTCGCCTAACTACTGATCCACTGGCGTGTGGCTCTTATGGATTTGAATTTTCTTGCCAGGACAATAAACCCATTTTCGAATTCCGCTCAGGGAAGTATTATGTTAAGCAAATTAGCTACGGTAGGCGTATAATTCGCTTAGTTGATATTAATTTAGCCAATGGCACCTGCAGCCTCCCCTATAATTCACTGTATTTACCAGTTTTGTTAAGTGTACGAATGAGATTAATGATCAAGTGTACAGGGAAGTTCCTTGTTTGAGCGGAACTGGGGATCAGATTTATGTTAGTCATGGCACTTACATAATATCTGATCTTCAAGGATCGCGTTCCTTCGTTTCAAGGGTACCCACTATTTATCAAGCTGTTTTGAACCCTTCCTATGACAGTACCTTGAAATTGATGGCTTTAGGATTTGATCATGAATGGTCAACTGAATGCCGAGATTGCATTGCAAATGATGGTTCTTGCTCTTTGAGCTCACTGGGAACACCAAATATATATGAATTCCACTTTTCAGAAGGTTACAGGACTATCTTTTCTTGATCTGCTCAAATGCTTTTTGATTCTTAGCTTATTGAGTTAAATATGCCATGGTTTTTGTTAGTTCATTTGCTTTGATTTTCTCATATATGGCATAATATTTCATTACTTCTGTATTTGTGCAGGCATAAATTTACCCCTATAGTTTCATTCACTGATGTTATTGCAATTACAAATAATTACAAAGATAAATTAGGCAAAGGTGGCTTTGGAACAGTGTTCAAAGGACAACTTACTGATGGTTCTTTAGTTGCTATAAAAATGTTTGGTGAGTCCAAGTTCAGCAACGAGAACTTTGTCAATGAAGTCTCTACATTCGGTAAAATTCATCATGTCAATGTAGTACAATTAGTGGGATTTTGTTTTGAGTCTTATCATGCTCTTATCTTTGACAATATGACTAATGGATCTCTTGATATGTATATATTTTTCAAGTGAAGTAGAACGCCAGCCATTGAGTTGGGAGAAACTCCTTCAAATTCCTATAGGGACAGCTCGTGGGATTGAGCATCTACATGTGGGATGCGATGTTTGCATTCTCCATTTTGATATCATGCCTCAAAATGTTATCTTATCCCAAAAGTTTCAGATTTTGGTCTAGCAAAATTTTACCCCAAGGAGAATGATTTTGTGTCTGTTAGTATTGCAAGAGGAACTATGGGGTACATTGCTCCGGAATTAATCTCAAAGAACCTTGGATCTGTTTCTTGCAAATCAGGTGTTTATAGTTTCGGGATGATGTTGTTGAAAATGGCTGGGGGAAGAATGAAAACTGATGCAAAGAGAAATAATTTAGGCAAATTTTATTTCCCGTGATGGATTTATGACCATCTAAATGAGGGAGGAGGTTTAGAGCTTATAGATGTTAGTGAAATTGAGGTTGCGATTGCAAAGAATTATGTATAGTTGGGTTGTGGTGCATTCAAACAAATGCATCTGATCGTCCATTGATGACCAAGGTGGTAGAAATGTTAGAAGGCAACATTGATACTTTGCAGTTGCCTACTAGTCCTTTATCTTTCCCTGATCAAAATCCTACTGAAGATCCTCAATTGGATTCTTCGACAGAGCTGCTAATATCTGAGACAGTGGAGCAAAGCTTGTAGAATGACACCAATTAACCAGAAAGAATATATGAGAAGGGGGGAAAATAAATTGAAACTATGCAGTGGTGAGTTCGGGAATAATGTTTTTCTTTCTCTTCTTGCATATTTATCAAAGTTCAAAATATCTGTCATCTTTTAGCTCCATCTGTTGCGAAAGTGCCTGTATATTACTTGTCGTATGTTATCAGTAGAACTTCATGAGATATTCGCAATTGAACTGAATGCCCATATGTTACTACTGTAGAGTAGCTGTGTCTGTGTTTTTGCTCAATCAGCTATATTCTATTGTATTGAGACATTAGGGTGCTTTCAAATATTTTAAATTCAATAAGCTACAGTGTGCGACTTTAAATAAGGTCTATTTGGTTCTGGTCAGTTGTCAACGGCAGCAGCAGCGTTTTGTATATTAAATATCTAAAAGCTAGTTTTTAATACGAAAAGCTGAAAATTATAGAAGAAAATTATAGAAAAAAACCAGTTTTTAGTATAAATTCTAAAAATTGACTGTTAAAATTTTTGACTTTTATTTTTTATTAACTAAACATATAACTTAATTTTAGCCGTCTAATAAATCAAAAGTTGAAATAAACACCTAGTTCAGTTTTTAATTTATTAGACCAATAAAAGTTGAGAGCAAAAGTAGTGATAGTTTACAATCAGCAGTTAGTGGTAGCAGTACACTGTTAACGGCTAATGATTATTGATGGTTAGATCATGATTTATAATTAATTTTAAAGTATTTGATAATTGAATAGTTAAAAATTAATTATAATTTATAAAATAACTATTAATAATTATATTATGTTGTTATTAATTAATAAATATATATATATATATATATATATATATATATATATATATCATAAGTTTTTATTTATTGATAATGTTTATTTTATATAATATAAAAAATAATTAATTAAATATAAAATTTTTATTAAAAATATAAATTTTAATCAATAAAAAGATATTATAAATTAATCTAAGTATAATTAAAAAAAAATATTTTTTATATTAAATATCTAAAAGCTAGTTTTTTATATGAAAAATTAAAAATTTTAATTTTTTATTTAAAAAAAATCAGTTTTTTGTGACGGTTGAAATTTATAACCGTTGGTTTTATTTTTATTTTACCAAATATCTAATTTAGCTTTTGATATGTTAAACTACTAAAAGTTTGAACTAACCAAATATTCAATTCAACTTTCAATATGTTGGATTGCCAAAAGTTCGGAAAAATTGTCGAGTTTTGGTCATTTATTTGTTTTTTTCATAAGTAACTGACAAGCTTCTGCATTAACATTGCCGGATTACGTTAAAGCAGGAATACATCCAACTTTAGGACTTAATTCTAAATTTCAGAGTTTTGCTTGATATGCCTGCTTTAGCAAACCATCGGAGTTCTAAACGTAGTGCTAAAACAATTGGTATTGAGACAAAAACTGTGAAAACTCGATTTCGAACTCCTAGTAACCCAAAAAATATAATGTTGTGAATGCCATATTAATATAGCAGGAGGGGATGATATTGCATTTGTTAAGGATTTCCACCATTCATTACGCCACATCAATTGTTTGTTAGACTTTGTTTCTTCTCCTTTCCTCTCTCTGTAAAAATTTTCATGTTTTGTCCTTATATTTCTGTAGATTTAAGCCCCGTTGGGTTGATGAAGTAGTTGTGTTTGAAGTAAATTTATATTGTTTGGAATGATTGAAAAGGGAAATTAATAAATTGAATTCTTGCAAAAAATATACCACTTTTGGCATGATTTCAATTCTTTTTGAAATGTTTTCTTCTTTTAATTTAGAAAAATAGTTGATTCTAACAACACATTCCCCCCTTCAAACATGAGATTTGGCGAAAAAAGAAAAAATCAAATAAATTGAGTTCTTGCATATTTTTGAGCAGACAGGCAAGTAAACCTTTAGCTATAATTACAAGGTAAAAGATCGTTATAATCAATTTTTTTAAAAAGCTACGCACACTATATTTCTGTTTTAGCTGATCATTACGACGGCTTCAGCATAAAAGGCCTTTTCCTAAGTTAAGTTTCCATGAAAAAGCCTTTCTCCTATCAATTATTTCATATTAAGTGTTCTGATTTCTTAGATAATAATATATAATTCATTAAGTTATTTTCAATTTCTGCATGGTTAACTCACTTTTTATCATTTGCTTATCATGAGCAAATTTTATAATTAAAATAAATTATAAATATTTTATTCCCATTGGAGAACAAAATTTTTAATATTTGTGCAATTCAAAATTTGACTCTTAACCCTGTAATAACATCTTGTTCATAAGTTCAATGAAACATAATATAATATTTTGATTTTTTATTTTACCAAAATGTTAGATAATGCAGTAAATAAAAATAATAATTTCTTACATTAATTAAAAATAACTTCACATTGCAAAAAAAAAATCATTAATATAACAATTTTTTTTATTTAGATCAAGCACATAAAATATTTTATAAACCGATTATATATATATATATATATATATATATATATATATAATAATTGGTATGATTAGATTCCATGAGTGGATAAATGAAATTATTACTTGCCTCTTTTAATTATAATTTGAAAAGGACCATTAGTAGAGATTGTATTCATTTCTTAGAATTCACAACATATTTAGTATCTTTTACCAATAAAAGATCGAACCTTCAAAGTTAAAGTGGGAGGTTTAAGATGGAATAAGGAAAAAGAAATTTAACAAAAAAAGAAAAAAAAAACTCTAAGAGAAGACAGAAAAAGGAAATTACATTCATTTTATTTGATATCCAAATGAAAGATAAAGAAGGCAAATACATAAAAGGTGTAAGCGATGCATGCCAAGCAGCACTACAAGCCATTCCCCATACCCCCAAAATTCAACCTTAATTCAATCTAAACTCACCTTATACTAACAAAGTATGCATCTCTTACATCCCATGTTTTAATTTATAACACGACCACATGAAAAGAAAAAAAAAACGAGGATAAAGATGTAAAAATACATAAGGTTAAACTGGGAATTTACTGAAAATTAAAAGACTTGGGTTAAGGTAAATCGGACCGCTACCCTCAATTCCCCGCGATGCAATAATGTCACTCTCCCAATTCTGCCCATCATCATCATTAGGCTAGAAACTCAGGAGAGTGCAATTGCAAAGCCTTGTTCTTTTTTTTTTTTTTGCCATCATTTTCACCTATATTTACAAAAGAACCCTCCTCCGCCGTGCCAGCATGACCCACCGCCATAGATGACGGAGGCCTGCCGGTGGCCACCAATCATCACCAATACTAGCTAGCACTTGTAGATAATTTAAGCTAAAATTTTGCTAGAAGCATATGTAGTTGCTAAGCAGTAGCTAGCAAGGAGCAAAGAAATACTAGAAAAATGAGAAATAGATATAGAGCACAGGGGGACATACGGGGTCATATATAGAGGCAAGATTGTAGCTTTTGATTGAACATAAGTGGGATTTTTCTATTTTTCTTTTTTCTTTTGAGAAGGAAAAAAAAAAGTAATGTTGAAAATGTTGGTCTACGATGGTTTAAGGCATGTTTGTGGGGAACGCAGATAACTCCACTAACTCGAATTTCAAGACATCGCTCTTGGTGAATTTTCATATTAATTATTCTCATGGGCGTTGATGGGGATTATTTGTCTGCTAAGTGAACGTGGCTTTGATGATTGAAAAACATTTATTAAAAAAAGAAAAAGAAAATTTATGGGTAAATAGTCTTTCACGCTAAGCTCAAGACAAAAGTTTCATGGCCAACTTTTTGTTTTAATTAGGTAATTATTATTCAAGAGTTGGCTATTTTTACGGCCAACTTTAGTCTTTATTAGTTAGTCATTGCATAGAAGGATGTGCATGGATATTGGAAGCAGGCAATTGGGCCGAAAAGAAATCAACTTTACTCTCTTGCCAAGAAAGTGTGCTAACATAGCACAATCGAGCCATCAAGTACTGTTCATAATAGAATATATAATATAATTAAATTAATCTATCATAATTTCATTATCTTTTTAGCCCAATATTTTTGTTATAGGAATTTTTTTTCCTTTTTACATTAGATGAACGGAAATAATATTGGATGGGTTGATTATCTTAACATGCTATGACTGTAAACCACAATTTATAATGATTTATACAATTCTCATCCTTAAAATTTGCTTTTAGAAAGAGTTAAATTTAAAACTCATTTATTTATACAATTTCTACATGTTTTACTTAATTATCTAATTCTACATATATGATATCAAAACAAAATAATGTTGGAATATCCCCTGTCAGTTTGCAAGCACTATAATCTTCCACCTTCATGCTCTAATTGACTCCTTTTAGGAAGAATTAGATTCAAGATATATTTTACTTTATTTTTACATGTTTTACTTGCTTAATTACCTAATTCTACATACAGGATTATATATATGTTAGTATGTAGTAGTAGGGTTAGTTGGATCAAAGGGTTTAGGTAAGATAAAATGAAATGGGACTGATGAAGTGGCTATGTAATGAAGAATGGTCCTATGTCTAATTCATGTTCAACTGCTTAATTTGGCTTGACGTGCAATAATTCTCTGCTGGGACGTCTAAAGCATATATGTTTAATTAGTGGCCTTTCTGTTTATCCTATATATATATATATATATATATATGCCTATTTTGTCGTTATTATGGTAATGCCTTCTTACACAATTATTATTATTATTATCGTATGATTTTTACTTTCATATGATTTTATAATGATGGCAGAGAAAGACAATTGTTGAAGTGGTGTTAAAATTAATTAAATAAAAGGGAAAAAATAATGTAAAGTTTTGTCAAAATGAAGCGGATTACCAATTGAGACCTCGGAATTTCAAGAAAATAATTTGCAGTGAGCGTTTGTGGAAGAAGAAGGATGAGAGACTGTAATCACTTTACCTCAACGTATGATAAAAGCACAGATATAAAGCTTATAGCAAAAGTCAGCGACCCAGATTCTCTTGCATAACTTTTCTTTTTTCCTCCTTGCTTTAATTTCTCTTTTAATTTTGAAGTTTACCATTTTAAATTTAAAAATTGTATATATATGTTGTCCACTGTCTACCCGTCCCATTTCTATCAACAATACTATTTGGGATGTGAAATTGATTGGTTCGATTTTTGTCCAATAGATCCTTGCACTTCATAAAAATTAGAATTGAATCAAATCGTATAAAACTAATTTTACTTAATCGGTTTTGAATTTATAATTTATCATTCGGTTTGATTTTTTTTCAACTTTTTAATTTTAATACCAAATTTAAAAATTACAAATTAAATTAATTAAGTGGACCAAATTCCATTCTATTTCATTGAATTTTAGATATCGGTTTGATTTTGCGTAGCTATAAAAATTACAAAAGAAAAAGGAAAAGAGTTGAAAGTTGACTTTTGCAGTGTTTCTCACTTTATATTGGATGACTGGACCACAGTGAAAGAGACTCCAAATGGGTGGTTGCTCCACTTAGTAATACTATGTGAACACTCAATCTTAGCCGTCCATCAGTTACCGTGATTTTGATTAGTGACAGTGTCGGACGTCATCATGAAGCGGTTTAAGCGTCAATTACGCATCTACTATTAATTAATTACTAATTATCTCCTTAATTAAACCAAGTTAGTATGCGTGTTGATAACTACAGCATAGGAAAGAATCAAGAACCATAAACCAAGAAGGATTACAAACTTTCTAGATTTAGCCACAAATATATATATATATATATATATATATATATATATATATATATATATATATATATATATATATATATATATTTAATAAGTACATGTTCGGGAAAGAGATTGTGAGATTCGGATGCGGTTTGGTTAGAAAATTTCTAAAATTTTCAATTAATTGAACTATGAGTGATTGTTGGTAGCCACAAATTTTAGTTTATGAAAAAGTATTAATTCTCACCCTATATATGTGTACAAATAATTAAAGTCATCTTGTCAATTTAATTATGATTAATAACATAATAACCATATTGAGTTGTCCATCTATAGTTATTTATATAGTTTATAACTCATTAATTCCATGAGAAATAGAGAAAGGTAGAGTATATCAATATATTCATTCTTATGCACATTTTCAAAATATGTGTGCTCATTTTCATAAATATTTCATAAATATATTTACTAAATATTTCATAAATAAAGATTAATTAAAAATTATTACTAATTACTCCCTTATATATCTTTAATTAGATACTAAATATTTAATAAATAGAAACTGAATTAATTTATCATTAATAACTAAAGAAACCAATTAAATATATTTATAGATTGAAGAGTCCAATTATACAAGTTTTCTGTTTAAAGAATTAATTGCACAAACTTATAAAGTTTTGAATATTTAATAAATAAAGATATTTTTGTTTTCCAAAAGTAGTATGAAAAAGAAGAATAATTAGATGGTGGAGAGCCTGATACACGGTAGAGAAATCCAAAAATGCGGCAAGCGTAAATATTTTGTCTGTTAATTGGCGGACATAGAGCGGCGCGTGACGCCTCAAAAGCTATACTCAACCATCGTGAGTCGTGACCCACACCGCCCTCCACCGTGAATTGCCCCCCGTTTTGAGACGTTTCAAACAGCTTGGGGTAATATTGTTTTTTTATAAATTGTATTATACACAAAAATGGAAATAAATAACCTGCTGCTCACGCATGCCTCACTACTAAGCATTGGATCCCGTTTGGATTTATCCTTTTTTTTTTTTTTACTTTTTCTTTATTTTTCTCTTTTTTTTTTTGTAACTTTTCACTGTGGTTTCTTGATAGTGGGGGTAGTTGTTCAAAGTGACCAGCAAAGAAATTGACTCACCCATGTGATGAGAATGTCGGTTTTTTATTTCTTTTTCTTTTCTCCAATCTGATAAAAGAAAATTCATATTGAGTGTATTACTAAAACAAATATATAAAAATTGACTATTTTTAAACAATTTACTTAGATAGTATTTTGGAAAAATGATAAAGAAGAAAATAAACTCACATTTAAATTTATCCAATGAAGTGACAGATTTAGACTATAATATTTCGTGCAAGATTGTGATATAACATTAAATTTTTTTATGTGTATAATTAATGAAATATTACATTGGTTAAGCAAAAAAAATATAATTAATAAAATATTACGTATATTAAAAAATTAATTATAAATAATTGATGTATTAAGATTTTTATATGACTGCTTATCATTTGTCTTCAAAAAAAAAAAAGATTCTCTATTGAATAATTAATTTTGTTAATGGTATTTTGATGGCAATTGTGTGGTTGATTCAAGTAATTAAGCAAATGGTATTTTAATTTTAATTTTTGTTTGGTTAATCTTGTAATTTTAGAGATAGTAGATTATTAGCAACAGAGCTGTAAGATGGCCATTGGCCAGACCTCTTTCACATATATGTATATGCGATGTCAACCTGACCATTGTTTTAAAATTGTACGGATAGGAAGTTGTGAAGTAACTCTTCCCCACTTTTATTTTTGTTTGTAGTTTTCATTTTTCAAGCTATAAACGTAATGCTATTAATTAATATTGGTAAGGAAACAATCTCGAATTTGGTTGGTTTATATTCTACTTTCACTAATTAATATTCATTGAGCAATTAAAACCATTTTTTATTGAAATAATTATAGTGAAAAATGGAAAATTCAAGACAAAATATCCGCTGATGATTAAATAAACCAAAATTTTACTATGATTGCAATTTTAGAGAGACGCGAAAGCGAAAACTTATAAGATTGTTTCTATAACTAGATAACCAGCACTAAAAACCGTCTTTACATTAAATGGTTTGGTGTTTTGATAATCTTTATTTTATTGATCGCAACTTTTATTATCGTTTTAATTGTTATTCCTCCATTAGATATTGATGGTATTCAACTAACACAAATTCGTTCCATTTTAAATATCATTTAAAAAAATATATTAATTTTACTCATGTTTTGATTTAAAGTATGTAGATCGTTATTATATAATTATACCTATTAAATAATTAAATGACACCGGAACGAACTGGAGTGAATAATTAATACCAACTAAATCATAAAAAAGTCATTGAGTAAACCGTTTAGGAGGATAGTCAAGGACTCAAGAATAGAAGTGATAGTGGAATAATCCTGAGCTAACTTCGTCACAGCATATGAATTAATTCTCCCTCAAAGGCGTGACTTGAAGCTGAGAGAACCTGTCGTCTGTGTTAATTTTTGTAAGCCCAGAAACCACTTCATACCAGCTGCTTAGCAATATGGAAGAGTGCCTACTCGTGAAATTTGCAATAACAGGACCAAAAAGACAGAGGCTTGATAAATGTTAGGATGATTTTTAACCATCTATTTTTAAATGGATGGTTAAGATTAAATATTGTTAAATAATTTATTTTTAAAAAAAATTAAGAAATTTCATCTTTAACTACTTATTTACAAACTAGTTGTATTTTCATGCTTCACACGAGGGAAGGAAAAAAATATTTAATTTTTTGAGGAAAATTTTTATTTGTAATTAAAATATGCATGATTTAAAGAAGAGAAAAATTAGAATAGTTTTATGACATAAATAAACAATTACTAATTAAATAAATTTATATAATTAAAATAATAGTTTTATTAGAATTGAATTCTTAATATATTAATAGAAGACAATATTAAAGGTCAATTATATATATATATATATATATATATATATATATATATATATATATATATATATATAACATTTATTTTTAAAAATAATAATATATAATTTTTTTTAGAAATTAACTACTAATTTATTATTAAAATTAAAAAAATATAAAATTATGTAAAAAAAAAGATGTTAAACACTCTTCATAAATAGCGTCATGTGAGGGACTTTACTCCCTTATAGGAGAAGCCAACATAATAATCGATTATACGAGGCAAATCAAGAAAAGGGAAAAGAACTAAAAAACAAGTTTGTTTCCAAAACTATTTAAAACATTTATAGTATGGAATAATAATTTACTATTTATTATAATTTATACGTGTAATGTGGAGTCTTATCTTGCTTTAAAATTTATTTTTCTCATTTTCCCCGACACCTTCTTCTTCTTCTTTCATTCATTTCTTCAATTTTTCTTTAAAGTTTTAGTCACAAGTTGAGTTGATTATTCTTTCTTTTATTGCTAATTTTGAATTAAAAGTTTGATATATTATGATTTATAGAGTGTAAACAATTAGATTAGAGCTCTAAATCCTATTATTGTAGCAGATTATTAGAGCTTAATTTTCATAGTTTTAAAATAAGAATTTGGAAAAGTGTAAAATATAAAATTTGTAGATCTTATCTTATATATGTCTTTAACATAGTTTTGCAAGATTTGATATATTTAAAAATGAATCATTCTTTTACTAAAATTGGTTCTAATTCTATTTTTAGCAGACTAACTTATGGTTTTTATTTATTTGAACATCTTAGATGTCTAATTTGATGAAGCATAAAACATGAAAGATGTAGATTTATATGTCCTATATATATTTGTAAAAGTTTGTAATAAGATTCAATATATATAAGGCGATATAAGTGAAATCATCATAATTGTTCCTTTGATTAAAGTTGTTTTCTTTGTATTTTTACGGCTCCAGAAAGTTTATTCTAATTTTTGAGCTATTTATAAACCAAATTTGCAAGGATTTAGAGTTATGTCATCTAAATTATAGTGAAAATCTCACCTTCATATTCAGTGTATTTTGTAAGTTATAATATTAACAAGAAAACCAGTTTGAATGTCATCTCTGTGCAAGATTAGTCATATATTTTGTATTGTTTAAAAGATTTATAGGCATAATTAGAAAATATTATGAACATGAGAAATGTTTATTTGTGTCTTGGATAAGTGTTTGAAAAGTTTCATAATAATTAAGTATAGACATTGTAAAATATGAATTATTAAATTTGGTATTTTAAAATTGTCCAAGGATAAAAAAATAGGATACAATTTGAAATTCTACTAAAAATGGTGTGATGCTTTACAAATTCTAAAATTTAAGTATGTTATAATTTTATATGTTATTTTTAGATAGAATTAATAATCACATAAATTGGACGAGTAAAAACTTATAAGCTAATCGTTCTAGAAAGATCACACTGTCATATAGAAAAAATATTAGTTATTTGCTTATATCATATTAAGATTAAATTTCTCTTATCATATATTGATTAATTACAATTCTAAATAGGCTCAAAATAAATTGGTAACACATAAGGAGGAAGTAAATAATAAGTTAAAATTTGGATATTAAAAAAAAGTGAATATAATTATCAAATAATTTTATTAGTGCATATAAATATTTTTGCTATGTGAATTGTTTGATAGTCATGATTTGATTTTGATATGAGATGGTGATCAATAAATTATATATATGATTGCGATACGTTGATTTTCTTATGAAAAATGATGGATGAATGATTGGTTATAAATGCATATATATATATATATATATATATATATATATATATATATATATATATATATATATATATACTTTTGACTAGTTAAATGAAATTGTAAAATAAAAGAAGATGACTAAGACCCAAAAAAAATAATCAAATGCAAATGAATAGCAAAAACAAAGGTCTATGACCCAATAAGTATACAAACGAAACAAATGATCAAACTAATTAGAAAATAAAAATATTCACATAACAAATGCTCACATATAAACCTAGGACAATATATGTTTAGTATGACCATAATAAAAAGAAATGAACAAAAATAAATAAAAAACAATGATTGTATGCTTTAATTTTACTTGTATTTGAATGATATCAGTGAATCAAATGGAATACATAGAATGTGTAACACCTTTCGATACAATTAAGATTAAATCCAATTATACCAAAAAATACTATGATGCACATGAGTTAAAACGAGATAATTTAAAACTTTCATGCACCATGACCATGATGACTTAATTAAAAATAAAATCATCATAAATGACTTAACTGAAATAAAATATTTAAATACAATATCAAACGGGCAATCATGTGTCCAAAAGTTTATACAAAATAAGTAGTTATAAAACTATATGTTTTTGAAATGCAACATATAAAATTATAATTATTCAACCCAACAAAAGTAAAAAAATACAACAGTTGTATCACCCACCCCACTCGTGTATCCTTGATTCTAATCCTTAGATACAATATCAAACGGGCAATCATGTGTCCAAAAGTTTATACAAAATAAGTAGTTATAAAACTATATGTTTTTGAAATGCAACATATAAAATTATAATTATTCAACCCAACAAAACTCAACAAAAGTAAAAAAATACAACAGTTGTATCACCCACCCCACTCGTGTATCCTTGATTCTAATCCTTAGGTGACCTCTTTTGGCGATCAATTTCTGGGCTCCAAACCTGCACATGGGAAACTCATACACTAAGCAACTAGTGTTGAGTGGTACATAACAACATACAAAGTACACACGTATGACATATATATAATATGCATGATATACTCACTGAGCTATTATAACGACTTACCTTAAAGTTTGCATATGCATTAGCTCGTATACTAAATGATATACCATAATTATCTCATACATATATATATATATATATATATATATATATATATAATGCACATCTCGAATATGTTATATCAATAACCAACAATGATTCATACAAGTGTGCACTACACTTAGAAGTATTTACTTACTATTACTTATCATTTCACTGCCCACTATACTCATAACTAAACTAAAATGGATACAAATATTATACGGCTCTTATTAGAGCCCTCAGGACACCTGCCTGAGCTTCTTAGAATACTTGTCTGAGAAAAAAATGAGAGCACAAAATAACTGCCGAGGGAAGCCAACCTAGCTTAACCCCGAGCCTTCAAAACATCTCGTATATAACTTAACCAAGGAAGCTCTCATTGCTTACTCCTGAACCTTCAAAGTGTCTCAACATAATACAATCGAGGAAGCTCTCATTATTTACCCCTGGGTCTTTAATAAAACCCAAATGAAAAAGCTTTTTTTTTTCTTACCCTTGGGCTTTCAAAATATCTCAATCGTGATTAATATATGTCACCTAGTACCGATTTCCCTCCTTAATGGCATGTTATCTATCATAACTCTAGTTTTATTCAGAATATTGGGCTTACAATTTCACAACATGTACCACATATGTTTCATATTATTCATCAATTATGATTTCTCATAAATCATAACCATAACATGTATTATAATTCCATATTATAATATACAACAAATTTACTCTGCCTCAAAATGAATCAATTTTGATTCTTTTGCAAATATACAAATTTCTCAAGTTAGGTAGCTTCATGGCCGTGAATCACCTCTTCACGGGTAGCTTATCCGTGAACCAAACTGTGATTCATCATTTGAATCATCACACGTTCATGATCATGATCATCCATTCACAGGTGTGAACCAAACCGTGAATCCAATTGTAAAGCTACCTGTGAATAGGTCTGCTTCAGTAATAAAATTTATTTTCAGGACATTCATACCCATGAACCCTTTGTTCACGGTTGTAAATCTATTTTTTTTCAGAAAATAAAGCATCACATTTCATACTTCTCTCACATGCAATATTCTCTACGATTGACCAATGTCAGCCACCCTATCAACACTCTAGCATGTATTATAGCCATTTATCACAACCATATACTTTCTAATTATCCAAATTAACCAAAATAATTTATCAAATATCTCAATATGACCATGTTAACATAAGAATTCCATCATGCATATCAATCCTAAATTATGGCATTTAACAACTCAATGACCATTAACATCATGCATCTAAAGCAAGAAACACAGAAATATGCCAGACAATGTTTTGGATGTGATTATGTACAAACCTTACACCTAGGATGAAGATTAACTAAAGCTTGAGCTCTTCAAGCTTGTCGTCGCATTGAAAAACGTCATCTTAGTCTCTGAAACTCAAACCAAAATTTAGATACATAAAAACTGAGCTTTTCCCTCAAAGCTCACAAGCTTATTTTCTCACTCTTCTCTCTCCCTTTCTCTATTGAAACAAAGTCTCTCTAAGGTTCAAAAAATGGAGAAAAAAGAGATTTAGAGGAAGAAGTTTTAATTAGCGTGTTTGGTTGGTTAACAATGAGTGGGGAGTGGATTTAAAAGAATGACAAAAAGAGAAACGTAGTTGTCTCACCTATCATGACTGCCCAGGCTTCACGACTGTGACTCATCTTTTCACAGGCATGAAGAAACTCTTCACGATTGCAAAGAACCTCATCACATATGCTAACTAAAATCCGATATTCGTGGCCATGACAGACATTGTCATGGGCATAAAACAATTGATTTTTGCAACTCTCAAACTTCACAAAACTTTACTAAACCCTAAACTCTCACTAACCAATAATTTAACTTATAGACCCATATTACGGGCATTACATTTCTTTCCTCTTTATTTTCTCTCTGAAATTACCTATTATGACATCTCAAAACAATTGAAGATATTATGCCCTCATCACTTCCTCACTTTTCCAAGTTGCTTCTTCAACGATATAGCTCTTCTATAAAACTTTCACCAGTGGTGCTCGTTTATTCCTAAGCTCCTTAACCTCTTGAGCTAAGATCTCAACTGGTTCCTCTTCGTGATCTTAACGGGTTCCTCTTCATAAGTCAAATCTGGTCTCAAATCTACCCCTTTAGTTGTCATGTTGTGAGAAGGATTTGACTGATACCTTTTCAATATGAATACATGAAAGAAATTGTGTATCCTATTCAACTCTAGCAGCAAAACGAGTCTATACACAACTGCTCTGATCCTCTCTAAAATCTCATAAAGTCCAATGAACCTAGGACTCAACTTGCCCTTTTTCCTAAACCTGAGAACATTCTTCCGTGGAGATACATTGAGAAACACCTTATCTCCCACTAAGTACTCCACATCTTTGCTCTTAAGGTCCGCATTAGATTTTTGTCTATCAGAAGTTGTTTTTAGTCAATATCTAATGATCTTCACTTTTTCTTCTGTCTCTTGTACCAGATCTAGCCCCACTAGCTTTCTCTCACTATGCTTGGTCTAACATAATAGTGTTTGACACTTTCTCCCGTAAAGTGCCTCATACGGAGCCATCTGAATACTGGACTCATAACTGTTGTTGTAGGTAAATTCCATCAACAGTAGATACCTATCCCAACTTTCTTCAAACTCAATCACACAATATCTCATCATGTCTTCCAAGATTTGAATAACTCTCTCTGACTGACCATCTTTTTAGGGAGGGAAAGTCATGCTGAAGTTAAGTTTGATATCCAAAGCTCGTTATAGACTACTCCAAAACTGAGATGTGAATTGTGGATCTCGATCCGAAAGATAGAGATTGGAACTCTATGAAGACGTACTATCTCATTCACGTACAACTCTACCAACCTATTTAAAAGACAGTCTTTTTGAATAGGTAAAAAGTGGGTTAACTTCGTTAACCTATCCATAACACCTATATGGCATCGTACTTTCTCGATGTCAAAGGCAATTCAATTACAAAATCCATAGTGATTCTCTCCCATTTCCATTTCAGAATTATTATTGGCTGCAAAAGACCTGAAGGTACCTAATGCTCAACCTTTACCTGTTGACATGTAAGACATATAATCGTGAACTCTGTGATGCCTTTCTTTATCCCTGACCACCAATACAACACTTTTAGGTCCTGATACGTCTTGTTACTCCCTGGATGCATTGCAAATTTTGTCTCATGAGCCTCTCTCATAATCTCTTATCTCAACTCTGAGACATCTAACACACATAACTTGCCCTGGTACTGTAAACTACCATATGAATCGATTAAAAAACCCGATCTCTCTTCCTTAGAGACCAAAACGACCAATTCCACTAGCTTGCTATCAAAATTATATGCATCTCTTATCTCTTGACCCAAGGTCAGTCGGATGTGAAACTCTACTAAAGTCTTCGTACTAGGCACATTGGCCACCACATTGGCTTTTCTGGATGATAATCAATCATACAATCATAATCTTTTATTAACTCTAGCCATCTTCTCTGTCTCAAATTCAAATCTTGTTATGTAGGAAAATGCTTCAAACTCTTGTGATTGGTATATATGTAATATTTCTTTCTATATGGATAATGACGTTATATCTTTAATGTAAAGATAATGGCTGCTAACTTTATATCATACGTCGGATAGTTCTTTTTATAAGGCTTTAACTGTTTAGAGGCATAGGTAACGACTTTCCCTTATTGCATCATATCGCAACCATATCTGTTGTGAGAAATGTCACTATAAATGACATATTCTCTATTTGGAATCGACTATGTCAAAATTGGAGCTTTCATCAAAAGACTTTTAATCTGGTCAAAACTATTATGACCTTGACCTTGAACTTGATATCTTTCTGTAGTAATCTAGTCAATAGAAAAGCTATCATAGAAAACTCCTTGACGAACCTTTTATAGTATCCTGCTAAATCGAGAAAACTCTTGATTTTTGTCACATTCCATGAGGATTTCTAATCCAAGATCGCCTTGACCTTGTTCGGATCCATTTTAATTATGTTGGCTGATATCACATGCCCGAAAAGGCAATCTCATCTAGCTAAAACTCATGCTTAGAGAACTTAGCATATAGTTTTTGCTCCCTAAGGGTCTGCAAGATTGTTCTCAAGTTCTATTCATATTCATTGTTTCTTCTCAAATACATTAAGATGTCGTTTATGAAAACCAAAATAAACTAGTTTAGAAATAGTCTAAGATGTCGTTTATGAAAACCACAATAATCTAGTTCATCAGATCCATAAAAGTTGTTAGAGTATTAGTCGGCATAACCAATAACTCAGAATGACCATACCTCATTCTAAAAGTTGTCTTCTCTACATTGTCTGCCATAATTCTCAACTGATGGTACTCCAATCTCAAGTCAATCTTAGAGAAATCCCCAACTCCCTTTAATTGATCAAAGAGATCATCAATCCGTGGTAGCAGATACTTGTTCTTAACTGTCACTCTGTTCAATTTCCTATAGTCTATACACAACTTTATAAACCCAATTTTCTTCTTAACAAACAATATCGATGCACCCTATGGAGATACATTCTGTCTGATGAAGCTTTTATCCAACAGTTCCTGTAACTGTGTTTTTAACTCTTTCATCTCTGATAGAGCCATATGATATAGTGCTACTAATATAAGAGTTGTACTCTTTCATTTCTCTTTCTGGAGATAACTCTAGCAAATCATCTGGAAATATGTCTGGGAATTCTTCTACTGTTGGAATATCCCTGAGGTTCAGGCTTCCCCTTCTGGTGTCAACTATGTGAGCCAAATAGACATGACACCCTTTCTTGATCATTTTCTAAGGTTTCATCATAGATATGACCCTTGACAGCTATGAGGATATCTCACCCCGAACTACCACAATATCTCCCTTAAGAGTTCTCAACTCCCTCATCTTCCTTCTGCAGTTTACAACTGCACCTTGCCAAGATAAATAATCCATACCTAGGATAACGTTATACTTATGGAAAAGTAATTTGATTAGGTCCGCTGGAAACTATTTCTCTTAGACTATAGTAGGACAGTCTCGGTATACTTGGTTCACCACAGTGTTATGTCCTAGAGGGCTAGTCATATCAATCTTATAATCTAATCTCTTAGCTAACATGCTATATGGTACATATATAAGAATGCGTAGAACCTAAATCAATCAAAGCAATTAAGATTGAGTCAAAGATAAGAAATGTACCAACAACCACATCCGAAGCATTCAGATCCTTTCTGGCCTTCATAGCATAAGCTCTTGTTGGTGCTCTATTATCTTTTGGCCTGTTCACTGACTCAGATACGACCTGTCTAGGTCCACCTTTACCCTCACGGATCTGTCTCTGCCCTTTGCTCTGAGTTGACACTGAACTTTGAGTCTAAGCTAGTGCCCCAGCCATCTGCAATGAATAATCTCCGGTAGTGGTCTCAAGACCTATACCCGTAATAAAACATTATGCATCCTCAACATTCTCCTCTATACATCCTCTCATACACGGGTACTGCCTCTTTTTGTGTCTGAGCTTGATTACTAACAGCTGTGTAAATGACTCTTAATTATGGTACTTATCTAGAATACCCCGAATGACCCTGACCCTGCCTCTGTCCCCTAGACTGTAAAGGTCCAAAACTGGTGCAAACCTTCTTACTTGATGACTGTGTAGCACTGTAAGCTGACCCTCTGAAGTTTCTATTGGATAACTCTTCTACCCTCTTCAGCTTTACTTTTTTTTTTCTATCATAACAAAAAAAGATACCAACTTTGCGAAGTCCTCGTACTGTTGTGAGATCATACGAAACACAATCTGATCTCTCAGATCATCCTCAAACTGATGACACTTATCTGACTCATCCCCAATGATACCAATCATATACTTTTTCAACAGGATAAACTCTTTCTCATTAACAGTCACTATTATGTTTTCCTGTCGCAAGTTCAAAAACTCTTTTTTTTTTTCATTTGTATACACCCTCGACACATACTATTTCTTAATCTCAGCTAAAAAGAATTCCCAAGTAAGCATCTCTGGGATCTGTGGCTTCTACAGAACTGACTTTCACTAATCATGAGCATACTTCTAGAGAAGTTAAACAACATATCTAGACCTGTGCTCTTTGATACAATCCAGCTCCTCGAAGACTCTCTCAATTTTCTCAAGCCAGAATTGAACAGTTGTAGAATCATTCTCAATATTACATGTGAGGAGGTGGAAGTAGCATAGCCTGTACTAATCACTACAACAAAGTAGCAAGATTCCGCATTAGAGGATCTTGAGCCTAATCTGCCTAACCAGCCATCGGCTGTTGTAAAGGGAATGCGCCAGTTGGCCCTTGCACATTAGCTTGGCTCGGCTGATTTTGAGCCTCTATGTCCGAAGAATTGTTACTTTCAGATGCGTCATATGGTTTGATCTCTATACTCGTTCTTTAACCTACACATTGATAGAGAATAACCCATATCATAGTCATATAGGATAACACTCGTACACATGATACAACCCTTCCCATCTAAGTTCAGAACTGCCTAAATCTAAGCTTTGATACTACTAAATGTAATATCCTTCGATATAATTAAGATTAAACCCAATTATACCAAAGGATGCTACAATGTACATGACTTAAAATGAGATAATTTAAAACTTTCATGCACCATAACCATGATGATTTAATTAAAAATAAAAACATCACAAAATACTTAACCGAAATAAAAGATTTAAATACAATATCAAATAGGTAGTCACATGCCTAAAGTTTATACAAAATGAGTAGTTATAAAGTTGTATATTTCTGAAATACAACATGTAAAACTATAACTATTCAACCTAACAAAACTCAATAAAAGCAAAAAGCATAACAGTTGTATCACTTACCCCACTCATGTATTCTTGACTCTGACCTTTAGGTGACATCTTCTGGAGATCAACTCTTAGGCTTTGAACCTCCCCATGGGAAATCTATATGCTAAGAAACTAGTGCCTAGTGGTACATAACAATATGCAAAGCACACACACATGTCATATATATAATATGCATGACATACTCACCAAACTACTATAACGACTTACCTCAAAGTCCGCACATGCTCTAGCTCATATACTACATGACATACCATAATTATCTCATATATATATAATGCACACCTCAAATATGGTATATTAACAACCAACTAGAATCATACAAGTGTACACCACACTTAGAAGTGTTTACTTACCATTACTTATCATTCTGGTGCCCGCTATACTCATAACTAGACTAAAATGGATAAAGATACTCGATGGTTCTCATTAAAGCCCTCAGGACACCTGTCTGAGCTTGTTAGAATACTTGTTTGAGGAAGAATGAGAGCACATAACAACTACCAAGGAAATTCCACCTGGCTTAACCCCTAGCCTTCAAAATATCTTTATATAATCCAACTGAGAAACCTCTCATTGCTTACCCCTGGGCCTTCAAAGTGTCTCAACCTAACCCAACTGAGGAAGCTTTCATTGCTTACCATGGACCTTCAAAATATCTCAATCGTGACCAATATATGTCACCCGATATTGATCTCCCCTTTAATAGCATGACATCAACCACGACATGTATTATCATACCATGATTTCTTATTATTCATACTAAGAAAATCATCAACCATGATTTCTTATAAATCACAACTATAACATGTATTATCATACCATGTTATAACATACAACATAGGCACTCCACCTCAAAATGAATCAATCTTGATTCATATGCAAACATACAAATTTCTCAAGTTAAGTAGCTTCACGCCCATGAAAGCTCTTTTCAAGGCCGTGAATCACCTCTTCATAGGTAGCTTAGCCGTGAACCAATTCATGATTAATCCTATGAATTGGCACATGTTCATGGTCGTGATCACCCTTTTATGGGCGTGAACCAAACCGTAAAGCTGTCTGTGAACAAGTCTGATTTAGCAACAAAATTTATTTTTACGACATTCACGCCCGTGAACCCTCGTTCACAACTGTGAATTTGAAAATTTTTCTAGAAAACAAAGCATCACATTTCATACTTCTCTCACATGCAATGTTCTCTATGGTTGATCAATGTCAGTCACCCTATCAACACTCCAGCATGTATTTTAGCCATTTATCACAACCATATACTTTGTAATTATCCACATTAACCAAAATAACTTATCAAACATCTCAATATGACCATGTTAACATAATAATTCCATCGTGCATATCAATCCCACATTATGGCATTTAACAACTCAATGACCATTGACATCATGCATCTAAAAGAACGAACACAAAAACATGTCAAACAAAGCCTTAGATGTGGTTATGTACAAACCTTACACCTAGGATGAAGATTAACTAAATCTTGAGCTTTTCAAGGTTGACCTCTCCCTTGAGATGGACTCCTAGCTCATCTACCAGATTTTAGCATGATGAAAAATATTTCTCTTAGCATCTGGAACTCGAACCAAAATCCAAAAACATAAAAACTGAGTTTTTCCCTCAAAGCTCACAAACTTTTTCTCACTTTTCTCTTTCACTTTCTCTATTGAAACAAGGTCTCTCCAAGGTTCAACAATGGAGGAAAAAGGGCTCTAAAGGAAGAATAAGATTTAATTGATTGTTTGGTTCATTAATAGGGAGTGGAAAGTGGATTTAAAGGAATGGCAGGAAGGAAAACGTGGTTACCTCACTTTTCGTGACTCATCTTTCATAGGCGTGAACCACTCATTTCACGGGTGTGAAGAAGTTCATCCAGTTGCTAAATAAAATCCAATATTCATGGTCATGACACCCATTGTCACGGGTTGAAACAACTGAATTTAGTAACTCTCAAACTTTCCAAAACTTTACTAAACCCCCAACTCACATTAATTAAGAACATAACTTATAGGATCTCATTACGGGCGTCACAGTATGTGTTGTGCACATTTGTGATTTGTTATAAAAAAATTGTTTGGTACTTTAAAGCTTATTTGATAATTATTATCATTGAGTTGCAACTCATCATTTTGCATTATTTTTCAGATATAAAATATTAATATTTCATTTTTTTGGCATATAAAAGACATAAAAAAAAGTCATCGATCTCATCTCACCTCTGTCTCTTCTTGCATTCCATATGAATATGAAATCATTCATCTATAAATTAGGCTTATATATTTGTGTGTGTGTGTGTGTGTGTGTATATATATATATTTACTCAAAAGTTGGTATTAAGATGTGTAAATGCATGCAGTTTATAAACTTTTAGACACAAAGTGTAATTGTTAATATATGTGATATATATTATATTGTGGTGAAAATCTTAATGTTGATTTGTAGATTTATTAAATGATGTTAAAGGATTAAAAAAATAAAAATGACTCTCGCTGATGTTAACAAGATATTATATCTTATTTTTATATCATGTCTGATTATTTGATACAAGCATATATGATATCTAAATGTATAATGTGATACAAAAAAATGTAACACAATACCTTATACATTTATATACTACATATACTTGTACCAAATAATCAGACATGACATATGAATAAAATATAAGATCTTGTTAACATCAACGAGAGTAATTTTTATTTTTTTTATATTCCTTAACATTATTTAATAAATTTGCAAATTAATATTGAGATTTTCACCATAACATAATACATATCATATTAATTAAAAATTAAACTTTATGTCTAAAAGTTTACAAATTACATCCATTTAGACATCTTAGTACCAACTTTTGAGTAATTATATATTTACAAATATATAAGTCTAATTTATAGATGAATGATTCCATATTGATGTGGAATACAAGGAGAGAGAGAGAGAGAGTGAAGTTCGGTCAGTGACTTTTATTTCATGTCTTCTATATGTCAATTAAAATGAAATATTACTTTTTTCTATTTGAAAAATGATGCAAATTGATGAGTTGCAGCTCAATGAGAATAATCAGCAAATGAGCTTTAAAGTAAAAACATTTTTTTTATAACAAATCACAAATGTGCATAGCACATATTATGTATTATATTTGATTTACTAATATCATTTAGATATAAATAAAATTAAAATATATAATTATTGTTTTTACTTATGCTTATGCTTGTCATTTCTTTTTGTTGTGATTAGACTAAGCACATACTGTGTATTCTATTTGATTCACTAATATCATTTAGATATAAGTAAAATTAAAATATATAATCATTGTTTTTACTTATGGTTATGCTTTTCATTTCTTTTTGTTGTGATTAGGCTAGACAAACATTGTCCCAAATTTCTATGTAAACATTTGTATTTACTAACTAACTTGATCATTTATTTTATTTGCATATTTATTGGATCATAAACATTTGTTTTTGCCATTCATTTGTATTTGATAATTTGTTTGAATCTTAAATCTCTTTTTTTATTTTACAATGTCATTTAACTAGTCATAATACTTTTTAAGTTCGTATACATATGCATTTATGACCAATCATTTGTCCATCATTTTTTATAAGAAAATCAAGTATATGTATCACAATCATGTATCTAATTTATTCATCAACATCTCATATCAAAATCAAATCATGACAATTAAACAATTCACATAACATTAAAAAAATCATTTGATAACTATATTCTCATTTTTCTTTAGTATCTAAATTTTAACTTATTGTTCGCTTCTTCATTGTGTGTAACTAATTTGTTTAGAACTTATTTGGAATTATAATTAATTAATACATAGTTAGAAAAATTTAATCTTAATATGATATAAGCAAATAACTAATATTTTGTCTATGTGGCAATGTGACATTTCTATACTTATTAGCCTATAACTTTTATTATACATGTCCAATTTATGTGATTCTTGATTCTATATAAAGACAATATATAAGGTTATAACATATTTAAATTTTAAAAAATTTGAAATATTACACTACTTTTAGTAAAATTTCAAATTGTGACTTGTTTTTTTTTATCCTTAGACAATTTTAATAAACCAAATTTAATAATTCATATCTTATAACGTCTGAACTTAATTATTATGAAACTTTTCAGACACTTAGCCAAGACACAAATGAAAAATTTTATTCATAATTGATTATATTTTGTTATTGTTATTATTTTAATTATAAAAATAAATAATTATATAAAAAATAATTATTATTTTTTGTTTATTATACATTACAAAAAAATATATATTTTGAACCATAAAAATTATGTATTGATTGATAATTTTATATCCTAATAGTAATAATTTAATCAGTTTTATCAAATCATAGAATAAATCAACTACCAATTAACAGCTACAGCTAAACCCAACGGACCTAAATTTAATGCAAAAACTACAACATGTGAAATAATTGCGTGTATCATAAAGACTTTTTTAAGTCTCACCCATCAATATACAATATGAGATAGACAAAAAACTTACTTAAGCCCTTGAATTTAGCCTTTTTTTCGCTTAAATTACTTTTTATCATCAACATTAAGCTCCTCAGTTTCAATTTTATACCGCTTTAAGGTTTTAAATTATTATTTGCAGACATTAAACCTATCAACTATATAATTTAGAATTTCAAAAATCGCAAAAATGTAGAATTAGAAATGTAGGACTACTGGTGTTATGCACAAATACAACATTGCAAATGCAGATTTTAGAGTGCAAAAAAAAAGTACATTTTTTTTAAATTAGATTAAAAAGGATGCAGAATTTTATAATTAAGCAAACATTAGTGTAAAAAATGCATATTATAAAAATAAAAATCAATCTTAGAGTGCTGAACGTCTACATTTTTAATTAAATTGCAAGTGCAATTTGCTAATATATGTTTCAAAAGTGCTTAACTATATAATAACTAATTTAAAAAAAGTATAGAATTAAAGATTGCAGGCAGAAAATGTAGACAACAAATGTTTGTGCGAGAATAAGAAAAATATCATAATAATAGAAATTATTAAAATTTTAAATTAGAACAAAAGGACAAAAGTCACTTAGAAAATTTAGAAAAAAAAAAAGGGTGTATGATTGTATTACTTAATACACAAACAACGCTTGTGGGACTAGGTGAAAAAGATGTAAATTTTAAGGGCTTAGATATGCATTTAGCCCTATAAATACTTGGTGGGAGCTAATTCTAAAAATACATGTTGAAGTTAAAGGAATTATATCATTACAGTCCAAAGAAAAAATGGTATAGCATTAGACTATCCTGAATCTATCCTATACCTAGCAATTGTTTTCCTTACCTTCTTGTTCATTTTCCGGTTCAAAACAAGCAATGATCTCCTAAGGAATTGGCCTTTCCTTGGAACATCACAACTTTCATAAGCCTTATATACGATAAAATTTCTAAAATTCTTGAAAGAATCAGAGGCACCTTTTTGTTCAAAGGTATCTGGTTCGCCAACATGGACATGTTGGTGACTGTGATCCTAAAAATCTTCACTATATCCCCACCACAAACTTTTCTAACTACCCAAAAGGATCCCACTCCAAGCAGCTATTTGATATTTTAGGGATTTCATTCTTCAATCTAGACTTTGAGGAATGGGGTGGTTACAGAAAATCCTCCGTAACTATTTGAAACGCCAGCAGCTTTATCTGAATAAAGTCATTGATGATAATGTGAATGAAGGGCAATTTCCATTTCTTGAACTGGTATCAACACAAGGTATTTTGGTAGAAATGGTTGATTTGCATAAAAGGCACGTTTATGATGCTGCTTGTTTCTTATCTACTGGGTATAAACTCAATACTCTCTCCACTGATTTTCTGGAAAATCGATTCGTGAAGGCCATGGACGGTGCTTGTGAAGCAATGTTCTCAAGGCATGCCTTTCCTGCAATTGTATGGAGGTTTCAGAGCTGCTTTGGCTTGGAGAAGAGAAGAAACAAAGTGATACCAAGAAAATTGTGCAAGAAATTGTGACCAATTACTGATTATACAGAAACTGCGGAGGAATTTTGCCCTGAACGAGTTGTGAGAGACAATGGAAATAGCAGCATCATATATATATATATATATATATATATATATATATATATATATATATATATATAACATCATTCATTTCTAAAAATAATAAAACAAAAAATATATTTAACATTAAAATAAAATAAAATATTTAATAAAATCAGGAATCGGGTTGGATTCAAATATTCTCGTTCTTGTATGGTGTGGAGATGAAAATTTATAATTTTTTCTCATTGGAGAATAGAACAGGATCAGATTTTCGGAGTCAGAGATGATGAACTCCGCTCCATTGCCACTCCTAGTGATTTTAGCAAAAGGAGACTAATTTCTCCATCTATGAAATTACTTTGAAATTGTAAACGGTGATCTCATTACACATCATCAAATTTCAATTATATTTCAAACATATTTTAACTATGAAATTGTTTTAGAAATGCAAATTGTGGTCCCACAGTCACATCAATAAAATTTCAACTATATTTTTAAACACATTTTATCTATACAGTTTATATCAATTTCAATTTTTGTGATTCAATTAATATTTTAATATTTTAATTCATTGTTAATATTTGAATATTATTTTTCAATTGCCAAATAATCAGATTTTATTGTTATAATTCATTAATATTAAAATTAAAAAATTGAATAAAAAATTAATTGTGAAACTTTTTACAAACTTCCTTTAATTCGGGAAGATATTTCTTTATAGTCAATACTGTTTATTGTCAATTTATAAAAATACTATTTTAATAAAAATTCCACCTAAAAGAAACTCTGGTTTCGAAATTAACTTCAGAATATGTAAGACATGAACTCCGAGACCGGATTGTAGCGTATATTTTAAAATATTTTAAGCTTAAATAATATTAATTATATTAATAATTATAATAATATTTATATTTATCTTACTTTTTTAATAATTATATTTACATTATTAAAATTAAAATTATTTTAATTTTATTAGCATTAATTATTTACACTTTAATTAATATTAATTATTTATTTTATTCAATTTTAGTTTAAAATAACACAAAAGGGATCCACTACAAATTTTTTATTCATTTGAAATTCTCTCTAACTTATTTTAAGTCTTGCAAGCTTTCATTTTATTCGAGCAATTGATTCTGCAATTGTCACATCACCCTTTGCAATTACAAATGCAATTCGATGGAAATTGTAATACCTTATACATTATTCATTTTAATACCACATATACTTGTATCAAGTAATCATACATAATATACGAATAAGACATAAGATTTATTAATATTTGTAGTATTTTTTTTATCATCCCATAACATTAGTTAATAAACGTGCAAATCGACATTGAGACTTTCATCACAATATAATATATTACATATACTAATATTTAAACTTCATGTCTATAGATTTACAAATTGTATTCATTTACACATATTAGAACTAACTTCGAGTAACAATATATGTGCAAATATATATGCCCAATTTATAGATGATATGTTCTCATAGTCATGTGGAATGCAAGGAGAAAGGGAGAGATGAGGAGACTCATTCAGTGACTTTTGATCCATGGCTTCTAAATGCAATTCAATATGAACTAACTGTTGTTCTTTATCTGAAAAATAATGCAATTTGGCGAGTTACAACTCAATGAAAATAACTACCAAATGAGTTCTAAAGTATCAAATATCTCATAATAATAAATAATAAGTATACACAATAGACATTTTATATTCCATTTCATTCACTGATGTCAAAAGGATATACGTAAAAATCAAAGCATATAATAATTGTTTTGATACTTATGCTTGTTCATTTCTTTTTGTTGAGATCATACTAAACATATATTGTTCTGAGTTTTCTTATGAACATTTGCATTTGCTAGCTAATTTGATTATTAGTTTCATTTGCACATTTGTTGAGCTATAAATCTCTGCATTTGGTATTCATTTGCATTTGATGATTTGTTTTAGACTTTAGGCCTTTTCTTTTGATTTATAATATCATTTAACTAGTCACAATACCTTTTAAGTCCGTATGCATATACATTTATAACCAATTATTCATCAACCATTATATTATATCAACATTTGTATATCAATTCATTCATCACATTATATAAAAAAAAGTAAATACATTTAATACAATCATGTTGCAAATATATCCACCAATTATTCGTCATCTCATTATCAAGGTCAAATCATAACAATCATATATTTCACATAATCACAAGTCATTTCATATTTCACATTTCATATAATAAGTAACATTTATATGTACCAAAGAAATTATTTAATAACTATACTCATCTTTTTCTTTGATATCCAAACCTTAAGTTATTATTTACTTCCTCCTTGTGGGTTTCTAATTTATTGTAAGTCTATTTTGGAAATATAATTAATTAATTTATGACTACAAAAACTTAATTTTAATATGATATAAGTAAATAACTAATATATTTCCTACCTGACAGTATGACTTTTCTTGAATTATCAATCTATAACTTATTCTATATTTGTCAAAGTTATGTGATTCTTATTTCTACTTAAAGCTAACATATAAGGTATGACATATTCAAATTTCAGAATTTTTGGAGTATCAAACTATTTTTAGTGAAATTTCAAAGTGTGTCATATATTTCTTTTTAATCTTTAGACGGTTGTAAGATACAAATTTTAATAATCCATATCTTACAACATCCATACTTAATTATTAAGAAACTTTCCAAAAACTTATCTAAGATACAAATAAATATTTTTCATATTTATAATATTTTCTAATTAAGCCTCTAAGGCCTTTAAACAATAGAAAATATATGATTGGTCCTGCACAAGGATGACATCCAGACCAATTTTCTTGTTAATAATCTAACTTACAAAATACATAATCTTTGAATGTAATACTTCCTCTGAAATTTAACTAAGACATAACTCAAAATTTTATGTTTTTTTATTTGTATAAATTTGGTCTTTCAATAGCTCAAAAATTACGATAAAGGAACCATTATGATTATTTTATTTATATCTCCTTATTTATACTGGATTTTACTACTACATTTTGTAGACATGTATAAGACATAAAAATCTACAACTTTCATGTAATGCCCGTAATTATGGCCTATAAGTTATGTTATTGATTAGTGAGAAATAGGAGATTAAATGGAGTTTTGGAAAGTTTGATGAGTTGTAGAAATCTGATGTTTCATGTCCGTGACATGACAATGGGTGTCATGACCATGAATATCAGATTTTAGTACATAGTTGTGATAAAGTTCTTCACAGCTGTGAAGAGTTGCTTCACGATTGTGATTCACGGCAGTGAAGGAGAGGCTTACTCTCGTGAAAGAGGAGTCACGACTGTGAATCCTGGGCAGACAAAACAGGTCATGCAGTCACTTTTTTTTTCTGCCATTCCCTTTAAATCCACTCTCATATCCTTATAATTGACCTAACATGCCATATCTTCATCTCCTTCACCTTTAGAAACTCTCTTCCTCCATAGGTGAAGTTGAAAAAACTAAGTTTTGAAGGAGTAAAATGAGAAATGAGAGTGAGAAATGAAGCTTATGAGCTTGTGGGTTAAGAGTAGATTTTTGTATTTATGGGTGTTGGTTGTTTTTCAGAGGTTAAGAGGACATTTCTTCATTTTGCTAGGACATGGAGGGAGTGTTGGAAGTCCATCTTAAGGGGGAGGACAAACTTGAAGAGATCAAGCTTTAGCCAATCTCCATCCTAGGTGTAAGGTTTATGCATAATAACACTTAAGGCAATTACTTTGTATTTTTGGTGTTATTTGTTTTAAATGCATGACCTAGATGATAAATGAGTAGATACATGGTGAAATGTAGGGTTAATATGCATGATGCAAAATCTTATGAACATGATTAGATTGACATATTTGAAGAACAATTCTAATTAATATTGATATTTAGAAATGATATTGTTGTGATAGATAGCTTGAATGCATACTGAAATATTGATAAGATGGCTGACATTAGTCAACTGTAGTGAGTATTGTATGTGGAAATGACATGATTTGTGATGTTCTATTTTTCTAGAAAAATTTCTAGATTCACTGTCGTGAAGGGTGGGTTCACAGGAAAAAAAACATGTAATGCATTTTTATTGCTGAAGTAGACCCATGAATGGGCAACTTCACGGTTGGATTCACGGTTTGGTTCACGCCCGTGAATGGGTGATCACAGTTGTGAATGTGTGCTGATTAACGGGTTGAATCACGACTTTTTTTACGAGAGAGGGGAACTACCCATGAAATAGTGCTTGACAGCCGTGAATGGTTATTCGTGGGTGTGAAGCTGTGTTATGATGAAAATTTTATATATTTGTTTTTGAATTGAAATTAATTCGTTGTGAGGCGGTAGGTGCTGATTGCATGCTTATAACATATTATGGAAATATATATTGTGAAAATGATTGTGAGAATCATGAAATTTATATAAAATATAGTAATGGATAATATGAATATACGCATGGTAACATGATAAGCCCAATACTCTGACTAGGACTAGAGCTGGGATATATGACATGTCATTGAGCAGAGAGTTTGGTATTGAGTGACCTATATTGGTCATATATATTTGAAGGCTCAAAGGTTAGCGAATAGAGCACCTCGGTTGGTTATATATCAAATAATATTATGTACGGTAAAACACTTATATGGTGATGGATGATGGTTGATAGGCCATGTAGTATATATATATATATTGCACATCACTCAACGCCACTGTTCTTGAACAACTTGGAGTCGGGCCTTCTTTTGGCACTATTACGGATACAAAAATAATGGAAAAAATTGGATTCAATTGTCAATTGAATATATATATATATATATATATATAATTATGATGGCGTGTCATATAGTATACGAGTTGGTGCATGTGCAGACTTCGAGGTAAGTCATCATAGTAGCTTAGTGAGTATATCATGCATATTATTTTATATGTTGTTGTATGATTTTCAGTTGTTATGTACCACTAGGCATAGGTTGCTTAGCATATGGATTTTTCCATATGCAGGTTTGGAGTTTAAGGGAGGTTTGACAGAGAAGGACGCCCAGTGACCAAAGCTGATGATATACATACATTGTGTATCTTATTTTGGTTATTTTTCTATAGGTTAGGTAGTTATAACTTTGCATGACGCATTTTAGAGACATGTAGTTTTATATCTACTCAATTTGTAAGGGCCATTACAAATGGTGGAGGCTCCCAGTCAGATTCAGGGTTCAGTGCCGACACAAGCCAAAGATAAGGGACAAGTCAGTTCAAGCAGAGGTGGATCTAAACCGCCCGTATGAGGGACAATGAATAAGCCAGCACCTAGTAGAGCACCAGCAAGGGCCTATGCTTTGAGGGCCAGAGAGGACCCGAGTGCATTGGACGTGGTTGTTGGTATTTTTTTTCTCTTTGACTCAGTTTTAATTTCTTTGATAGATTCAGGTTCTACATATTCTTATATATGTACCAATATAGTTGAGCAGTATAACATGTTAGTGGAGAGATTAGATTATGAGATAGAGGTGACTAGCCCTTTGGGGCATAACATAGTGGTAAACTGGGTGTATAAGAATTGTCTGATTATAGTTCAAGGGAAAGAGTTCACTGCAGACTTGATAGAGTTGCCATTTCATGAGCATGACACTATCCTGGATATGGATTAGCTATTTTGGCATGGTGCAGTAGTGGACTATAGGATGAAGATAGTAGAACTAAGAATGTCAGAAGAGGAGATAGTGGTCGTGCAAGGGGAGAGATCCTCACAGCAAACGAGGATCATCTCTATGATGAAAGCACATAAGATGATCAGAAAGGGGTGTGAGGCCTATTTGGCTCACGTGATTGACATTCAGAAGGGAGAACCCAAATCTTAGGGATATTTTGACAGTGGAGGAATTCCCATATGTGTTCCCAAAAGAGTTACTAGGGCTACCTTCGAAAGAAGAGATAGAGTTCTCAATTGAGCTTATTCTAGGTACAACTTCTATATCAACAGTATCATATTGGATGGCTCCATTAGAGATGAAGGAGTTAAAGGCACAGTTACAATAATTGCTAAATAATGGCTTTATGAGACCGAGTTTATCTCCATGGGGTGCACTGATGTTGTTTGTTAATAAGAAAGACAGGTCTATGAAGTTTTACATAGACTACAGACAATTGAATAAAGTGAATGTTAAGAATAGGTATCCATTACCATAGATTGATCATCTCTTTAATTAGTTGAGAGGTGGAGAGATATTCTCTAAGATTGACTTGAGATCGAGGTACCATCAGTTCAGAATCAAGGCGGGCGATATAGAAAAGATAGCCTTCAGAACCAGGTATGGTAATTATGAGTTCTCGGTTATGCCCTTTAGGTTGAACAATGCTCTGATAGCGTTTATGGACCTTATGAACCAGATCTTTAGACCATTTTTGGATCAGTTTATTATGGTGTTCATAGATGACATCTTGGTGTATTCAAGAAACAAGAATAAACATAAATAGCATTTGAGAACAATTTTGCAGACTCTTAAGGAGCAGAAGCTATATGTTAAACTCTTTAAGTGTGAGTTTTGGCTAGATAAGGTTGTATTTATTGGGCATATGGTATCGATCGATGGGATTAGAGTAGATCCGGGCAAGATCGAGGTGATATTGGATTGGAAACCCCCATAAAATATTACCGAGATTAGGAGTTTTCTCGGTTTAGCAAGGTACTATAGAAGGTTCGTCAAGGAGTTTTCCATAATTGCGGAATGATATCAAGTTTGACTGGATAGACAAGTGCCAAAACAGTTTTGATCAGCTTAAAAATCTTCTGATAGAAGCTCTAGTGTCGACACAACCAATTCTGGATAAGGAATATATGGTTTACAGTGACACATCACACAATGGATTGGGTTTCATATTAATGCAAGAAGGGAAAGTTGTCACCTATGCCTTTAAACAGTTAAAGTCTTATGAGAAGAACTATCTGAAGCATGATATAAAATTGACGACCATCGTCTTTGCATTGAAATATGGCGTCATTATCTATATGGAGGGAAGTGCTACATCTACACTGATCATAAGAGTTTGAAGTATATTCCTGCACAATGAGATTTGAATTTAAGGCAAATAAGGTGGTTGGAGTTGATAAAGGATTATGACTATGTGATTGATTATCATCTAGGAAAGACCAATATGGTGGCTGATGCACTCAGTAGGAAGATCATTGCAGTGTTGCACATCCAACCAATCTTGAGTCAAGAGATTAGAGATACACAGAAGCTTGATGGAAAACTAGTGGAATTGGTCATTTTGGTCTCTAAGGGGGAGAGACCGGGTTTTTCAGTTGAACTAGATGGTAGTTTACACTACCAGGATTGGTTATATGTGCCTGAAGTCTCAGGGTTGAGATAAAGGATTATGAGGGAGTTCCATGTGTGTGATTTTCAATGCACCCAAGCAGTAACAATATGTATAAGAACTTAAAAGAGGTGTACTGGTAGTCAGGGATGAAGAAAGACATCACAAATTTCATGACTAGATGTCTTACATGTCAGCAGGTAAATGTCGAATATCAGGTACCTTCAGGATTATTACAATAGATCACAATTTTGGAATGGAAATGGAAGAGAATCACCATAGATTTTTTAATTGGATTGTCGTGGATGTCGAGAAAACACAATGTTGTATGGGTGATCGTGGATAGGTTAACGAAGTTGGCTCATTTCTTACCTATTCGGAGAGACTATCCTTTCAACTGGTTGGCAGAGTTGTATGTGTATGAGATAGTGCATCTTCATGGAGTTCTAGTTTCCATCATTTCGGATAGAGATTTTCGGTTCACATATCAGTTTTGGGATAGTTTATAGCCAACTTCAGGTACCAAGCTCAACTTTAGCATGACTTTCCATCCGCAGACAGATGGTCAGTTAGAAAGAGATATTCAGATATTGGAAGACATGATGAGATTTCATGTGATTGAGTTTAAGAGAAGTTGGGATATATATCTGCTGTTGATGGAGTTCGCATACAATAATAGTTATCAATCTAGTATTCAGATGGCTTCGTATGAGACACTTTACAGTAGTAAAGTGTCGAACACCGTTGTGTTGGGCCGAGCTGAGTGAGAGAAAGTTATTGGGCTAGATCTGGTACAAGAGATAGAAGAGAAAGTGAAGATCATCTCCATAATCGACTGAAATGTAGCTTCTGCTAGACAGAAATTTTATACAGACCTCAAGAGAAAGGATGTGGAGTACTCAATGGGAGATAAGGTGTTTCTCAAGATATCTCCATGGAAGAAAGTTCTCAGATTTGGGAAAAAGGGCAGGTTGAAGCCTAGGTTCATTAGACCTTATAAGATCTTAGAGAGGATCAGACCAGTTGCATATAGACTCGCTTTGCCACTGGAGTTAAGTAGGATACACAATGTCTTCCATGTGTCCATGTTGAGAATGTATAGGTCAAACCCTTCTCACTTCATCACAACTTAAAGTATAGAGTTAAGATTAAAGTTATCTTATGAAGGATAGACTCATGCCCATGAAAGATGAGTCACAACCATGAAGCCTAGGTAGACAGAGCAGGTGAAATAGTCACCTTTTTATCTTTGTCATTCCTTTTAAATCCGCTTTCATACCCTTAAAACTGACCTAACATGCCATATATTCATCTTCTTTACCTTTAGAAACTTTTTTCCTCCATAGGTGAAGTTGGAAAAGCTAAGTTTTAATGGAGTAAAGTGAGAAAGGATAGTGAGAAAGGAAGCTTGTGAGCTTGTGGGTTAAAAGTAGATTTTTGTAATTTTGGGTGTTGGTCATTTTCTAGAGGCTAAGAGAACGTTTCTTCATCTTGTTAGGACCTAGAGGGAGTGCTGGAAGTTCATCTCAATGGAGAGGACACACTTGAAGAAATCACGTTTTAGCCAATCGCCATCTTAGGTTTGAGGTTTGTACATAACAACACTTAACGCAATTATTTTGTGTTTTTTTGTGTTATTTTCTTTAAATGCATAACTTAGATGATAAATGTGTAGATACATAGTGAAATGTTAGGTTAATATGCATGATGAGAAATCTTATGAACATGATTAGATTGACATGTCTGAGGAACAATTCTGATTAATATTGATGTTTAGAAATGATATGGTTGTGATATATAACTTGAATGCATGCTGAAATGTTAATAGAATGACTAATATTGGTCAACCATAGTGATTATTACATATGAAAATGACATGATTTGAAATGTTTTGTTTTTTCTAAATTTTTTTTTAGATTCACGGCAGTGAAGGGTGTGAATGTTGTGAAATTCATTTTTATTACTAAAGCAGACCCATGAAAGGGCAACTTCACGGTTGGATTTATGGTTTGGTTCATGCTCCTGAAGGGGTGATCACGGCCGTGAATGTGTGCTAATTCACGGGTTGATTCACAACTTATTTTATGAAGGAGGAGAACTACACATGAAGTAGTGTTTTACGTCCGTGAATAATGTATATGCTTGTTTTTTAATCGAAATTAATTCGTTGTGAGGCAGTAGGCCTTGGTTGCATGCTTATAGCATGATATGGAAATATATGTTGTGAAAATGATTGTGGAAATCATGAGATTTATATAAAATATGGTAATGGATAATATGAACATACGCATGGTAACATGGTATTCCCAATACTCTGGCTAAGACTATAGTTATGATAGATGACATGCCATTGAGGGGAAAGTTCGGTATCGAGTGACATATGTTGGTCATATATATTTGAAAGTCTAGAGGTTAGCGGACAATGCTTTAGTGGGTTATATATTTTTGAAGGCCCAGAGGTTAGCGGAAAGAGTGCCTCAGTGGGTTATATATTTTTTAAAACCCAGAGGTTAACAAACATAGCACCTCGGTGGGTTAAGTTACCGGTATCCATTTTAGTCTAGTTATGAGTAGGTGGGCAAATGTTAGATATTTGATAATATTATGTGCAACACTTATATGGTCCTAGATGACCATTGATTGGTGCAATATATATATATATATGATGGAATATCATGTAGTATACGAACTAGTGCATGTGCAGACTTTGAGGTAAGTTGTCATAATAGCTCGATAAGTATATCATGCATATTATTTTATATGTTGTTGTATGTCTTACACGTTGTTATATACCACTAGACACGAGTTGTTTAGCATATGAATTTTTCCATGCGTAAGTTTAAAGCTTAGGGAAGATTTGACAGAGGAGGATGCCCAGTGACTAGAGCCGAAGATATACATTCGGGGTGGGTGATACACTATATATTATTTTGGTTGTTTTTCTATGGATTGGATAATTATAGCTTTACATGATGTATTTCAGAGACATGTAGTCTTATAACACTCATTTTGTAAAATTTTGGATTTGTGTATGGCCGTATAATTTGTAAATAAACTTTATTTTATTTTGAATTCGATTTTATGATTTTAAGAATGTTTTTATTTTTTTAAGTCATCATACCCATAGTGCATAAAAATTTTAAAAATTATAACGTTTTAACTCATTTGCATTCTAACATATTTTAGTATAATTGGGTTTAGTCTTAATTATATCAAAGAGTGTTACATTTTATGTTTTATATTTTATTAAATTAAACTTCAAAAATTGTCAAAATAAAAAAAATTATAGGGTATTCTGCTGAAAATTGAATTAGAACCAATTTAACTCAAACAATGATTTTTTTTCAAATGCATTAAATATTGTAAAACTTTTTTAAATACACATTGATAAGACATAGATCTACAAATTTGATGTTTTGAAATTTTTCAAAATAAGTCTTTATAGTCACCAAACTCATAGTGCCAGTTGTTATATATTTACATATCCTAATAGCTCCAATCAATTAGTAACAATAAGGAATAATTAATTACTAATAATCTAGCTTTGCTAAGGACAAAGTTGTTGGAACTCTTAAGGGAAACAAGAAAATGAAAAGATGAGGGTTGTTATGGTGATAGAAAAGAAATAAAGAAGGAATATATAATAAGCAAAAATTGGGTGTAGAATGATGATAATGCAATGGGATAAACTTTGTATAATTTTGATTAGACAAAAGATAAATATCCGTCTCCCCCACCTTATTTCTTTTGTCCATTCCTTTTTTTTTCTTATTATTATTATTATTATTATTATTATTATTATTATTATTATTATTATTATTATTATTATTATTATTATTATTATTATTATCATCATCCAAATACAAAAAATATAATTTAATCCCTTATTTCAATTTAATTAAATTAACTATTTCAAATAAATCAATTTAGTCTCTTTATTCATTTTATTTTTAAATTTATGTCATCCAAATTTAGATTATAAAATAGTCACATACAACTTGGTACAATTGTAAAATACTAAAACACATAGCAAATGTATGTCATGAACTTGTTCAAATAAAAATGCATATGAAATTATTGTGTTCAAGTGACTTATATGTAAATTGAGCATATTCAAATGAAATAATTATAGAAATGCATTCGGAGAATGTCGAGAATGTTATAATTTTACCTTTTTTCAAACATTTCATACTCAAAATTTAATACTTGAGAATAAGTGTGGATATTGTCTTAATATATTTTTTTTCTGTTTTCTATATTGTCTCTTCATGTGAATGATTTTTCCATAACAATTTGACTAAATGAATCTTTCAGCTGTTTAATTGTTTTGTCTTGTATCCAGTGATTTTCATTGGTTATTCCACATAACTTATGTTATTTGTAATCTCAATGACTTGACCTTTAAGTACACGTGTAGGATCTGATATGTATCTTCTAAGCATGCTTATATAAAACACATTATGAATCTATGTAATCTTTGGTGGTAAATTTGACTTGTATTATGATGGACTAACTCTTTGAAGAATTTCATAAAGACTTGTGTACCTTAAACTTAATTTACCCATTTTGTCCAATCAGATTACCCTTTTTCCATGGAGATACTCGTAAAAATACTTTATCACCTGCCTCATAATCCATTTGTCTTTTGTGTTGACTTGGTTAATATGTTAATAATTACCCATATTGCATCATTTTTTTGTGGAGTTCTTGGAAATCCATAAACAAAATCATCGTTATTCTCTCTCATTTCCATTATGACACTGACAATGGATTTAGTTTATCAACCGGTGTCTGATGTTCGACCTTAATCTATTGATATGTTAAGCATTTAAAAATATATTCTGCTATATACTTTTTTTTTATTATTGGTCACCAGTAATAAGGTCTCAAACTGCAACACATCTTAATCATCCCCAAATGTGTAACATAAGGTGCATTATATGTCTCATCCATTATTTCTTGATGCAAGTTATCAATGTTTAAAACACATATGCATGACCTTAACATTAGTACATCCTCCTACAAATAAAAGCTTAGTACTATTTCCTTATCTTACTATTTCAAATTTCTCATGCAATTGAAAATATTTGTCTTGTGTTTCTTTGATCATATTCTTTAGTATATGCTTAACTTGAAGAGTAGTAATCAACGACCCACTATCCTACATATTCAATTTAACATTCATATACTGCAATTGGATCAAATATGTAAAGGGAGTACTTGCAAATGAGTTAAAATGCTACTAGATTTCCTACTCAATGTATCTGCTACTATATTGGCTTTCCCTAAATGATATTCAATTGTGCAATCATACTTTTTTGATAACTCTAACAATCGTTTTTGTCTCATATTTAACTCTTTTTGTCACTAAGTAACTCAAGCTCTTATAGCCTGTAAAGATTTGTAATATCTTACCATACAGATAATGCCTCCAAATTTTCAATCCAAACATGACTACAATTATGTCTGAGTCATGCACTAGATATGACATCTTATGTGGTCTCAACTATCTGGATGCATAAGTTATTACCTTACCATAATGTATTATTATACACCTTAATTTATTACCTTACCACAATGCATTATTATACACCCTAAGCCTTGGTAACAAGTATTGTTGTATACTGTAAAGTCACATGTACCTATAGGAATAGCTAACAATGAAGCTAAGGTTAACCTGTGTTTTAGTTCATCAAAACTTATTTTACATTCTAGCGTAAATTGAAAGACACGTTCTTTCTTAACAATTTAGTCAAAGAGTCGATAATTAATGAGTATCCATCAACAAATCTACGATAGTATATGGTTAAACCCAATAAACTACGTACTTTTGCAATATTTTTAGGAGCTTTTCAATTTACTATGACATCTATTTTCTTTGGATCTAGCTCTATGTCTTTGCCTAATACTACATTCCTAAGGAACACCATATGATTTAACAAAAACTCACATTTACTCAATTTAACATATAATTGTTTCTTTCTTAAAATTTGCAACACAGATCTTAAATATTATTTATATTCTTTCCCATCATTTGAGTACGCTAATATGTCATCAATAAATACTATTATAAACTTGTCTTGATACAGTTGAAATACTTTATTTATTATGTCATAAATGCAGCTGAAGCATTAATCAACCAAAATAGCATTACTAAGAATTTATAATGTTCATACTTAGTTCGATTAGTTTGAAAAATACTCTTTAGAATGTCTGCTTTTGCTAGCTTTAGCTGATAAAAATATGATTTTAAATCAATCTTGAAAAATATATGGGCTTCTTACAACTGATCAAACAAATCATCTATTCTGTGCAACAAATATTTATTATTAACTGTCATTTTGTTTAATTGTCTATAGTCAATTGACAATATTATGGTAATAACACTAAGGCTCTCCACAGTGACACACTAGGTTTGATTTACCTTGGTCTTCAATTCTTTTAACTTATTTGGGTCGTTCTGTAAAGTGACATTGATATTAGTGTTATCCTTAGTACTAGTTCAATAGTAAATTCTATTTTTCTATCACGGGATAAACCATGTAAATCATCTAAAAATACATTAGAAAATTCTCTCACCACTGGTATTTTTCAAGCAGACTATTAACAGTTATAATATCAGTTATATATGTTAAGTATGTCTCACATTCTCCTTTGATTATTTAGAATGCTTTTACAACTAAGACTAAACATGCAAGTACAAGTTTTCTTTCACCAAAAAATACAACATTTGGCTAGTTCAAAGATTCAAAAATTACTTTCTTAGTAAAACTATTCACATGATATTTAATTAACCACTATATTCTCATATCTCATCAAATTCATATAGTAGAAATAAGATCATATCATCTTTCAATTCAACTTTCTCAATGCATATCAAACAATCATTGCATATATTGTTCACAACTACTATTACTTTCAATGGGTTTTCATATGTTTTTTTTCCTGCACGTGATGCTTGTAATCCATGTGCATATGTATATCCTAGTGCAAGTTGAGTTTTGTGAAAATGATGTGATATCGCATGAAAATGTATTTCAATTGCCTCTTCCTCCTTGGTCAATTATATTGCATCATGGCTTTGAAACGCAAACATTTATATCACTTGACAATGTTCAACACATATGATACACATGTTATCATGTTCTTATGCCTAATACACATGTTATCAGCTTATATGTTCCCATTAAACCTATCTCTATTTTGATACCAAAAATGTAACATCTTATACATTATTCATTTTGATACCATATATACTTGTATCAAGTAATCATGCATATCATACAAATAAGACATAAGATCCTATTAATATTGGTAACATTTTTTTTTATCATCCCTAAATATCATTTAATATATATGCAAATCAATATTGAGGCTTTCATCACAACATAATATATGATATGTATTAAGACTTAAACTTCATGTCTAAAAGTTTACAAGTTGTATCCATTTACACACCTTAATACTAACTCCGAGTAATAATACATGTGCAAACATATATACCCAATTTTTAGATGATATGTTCTCATGCTAATGTGGAATGCAAGGAGAGAGAGAGAGAGAGAGAGAGAGAGAGGTGATGAGGCTTGGTTGATGACCTTTGATCCATGGCTTATAGATACATTTCAATATAGACTATTTATTGTTCCCTATTTAAAAAATAATGCAATTTAGTAAGTTGTGACTCATTAAGAATAACCATCAAATAAGTTCTAAGATACCAAATATTTTATAATAATAAATAATAAGTATATACAATAGGCATTTTATATTCCATTTTATTCACTGATATCCTATGGATATAAGTAAAAATCAAAACATACAATAATTGCTCTTATGCTTATGCGTGTTCATTTATTTTTATTGTGACCAGGCTAAACATACATTGTCCTAGATTTCTGTATGAATATTTGCATTTTCTAGTTAGTTTGATAATTTGTTTCATTTGCATATTTGTTGGGTCATAAGCCTCTACTTTTGCTATCTATTTGCATTTGATCATTTGTTTGAACCTTAGATCTTTTCTTTTGATTTTATAGTATCATTTAACTAGTCACAATGCATTTTAAGTCCATATGCATTTGTAACCAATCATTCATCAACCATAGTTATTGTATCAGCTTTTGCATATCAATTCATCCATCACATTATGTAAAAAATGCAAATACGTTTAACATAATCATGTCGCAAACATATCCACAAATTATTTGTCATTTCATTATCAAGGTCAAATCATGACAATTATATAATTCACCTAACCACAAGTAATTTCATATTTCACATAGCAAGTAACATTTATGTATACTAAACAAATCGTTCGATAATTATACTCAAATTTTTCTTTAATATCTAAACTTTAACTTATTATTTACTTTCTTCTTGTGGGTTTTTAATTTGTTATAAGTCTATTTTGGAAATATAATTGATTAATTTATGACTAGAAAAATTTAATCTTAATTTGATATAAATAAATAACTAATATTTTTCCTATGTGACAATATAACTTTTTCTGAATTATCAATTTATAACTTATTTTATACTTGTCCAATTTATGTGATTCTTATTTTTAGTTAAAGCTAACATATAGGGTATAACATGTTCAAAATTCAAAATTTTTAGAGCATCATACTATTTTTAATGAAATTTTAAAGTGTGCCATATTTTTTATCCTTAGACAGTTTTAAGATATCAACTTTAATAATTCATATCTTACAATGTCTATACTTAATTATTATGAAACTTTCCATACACTTATCTAAGATAAATAAACATTTTTTATATTTACAGTATTTTCTAATTATGCTTCTACAACTTTTGAATAATAGAAAATATATGACTGGTCATGCACAAAAGTGATATCTAGACCAATTGTTTTGTTAATAATATAATTTATAAAATACATAACATTTGAAGATAATGCTGTCACTAAATTTTATTAAGACTTAACCCCAAATTTTTTTTTTTATGTTTTTTACTTATATAAATTTGGTATTTAAATAGCTCAAAAATTAGAATAAACCTTTTGGAGCTACAAAGATACAAAAGAAACAATTACAATTAAAGGAATAGTTATGATTATTTTACCTATATCTCCTTATATATATTGAATTTTACTACAAAAGTTTGCAAACATGTAGAGAGTATATAAATCTATAACTTTCATGTTTTATCAAATTATATCTCTAAAATGATCAAAATAAACAAAAAATGTAGAGTATTCTGCTAAAAATTGAACTAGAACCAGTTTCACTCAAAGAATAATTGTTTTTTCAAATACATCAAATCTTGCAAAATTATTTTATTGATAAGACATCGATCTATAAATTTCATGTTTTGAACTTTTTCAAAAGAAGTCTCTATGGTTACCAAAATTGTGGTGCAAATTACTTCATATTTACAGACTCTAATAACCCTAATCAAAATTAATAACAATAAGGAATAATTACTTACAAATAATCTAGCTTTGCTAAGGCTAAAGTTGTTAGAAATCTTAAGCAAAATAAAAAAATGAAGATATGAGGGTTGTTATGGTGATAGAAAAGAAAGAAAGAGAGAATGTGAAAGAAGTAAAGATTAGGTGTAGAATGGTGATAATGCAAAGGGATAAGCTTGCATAATTTTGATTAGACAAAGGACAAATATCCTTGTCTCCCCCACCCTTCTTTCTTTTGTTTGTTCCCTTGCTTTTTTTTTCTTTTTATTTATTTATTTATTTATTTATTTATTTATTTATTTATTATTATTATTATTCCCAATACAAAAATATATTTTAATTTTTTTACTTCAATTTAAATAAATTATGTCAAATTTTTACTAATTCAATTTAGTCTCTTTATTTACTTTATTTTTAAATTTATGTCATCCACATTTAAATTATAAAATAGACACGTGCAATTCGATACAATTGTAAAATACTAAAATACATAGCAACTATATGTCATGAAATTGTTCAAACAAAAATGCATATGGAATGCATGTGTTCAAGTGACTTATATGTAAAATAAATATATTCAAATGAAATACTTATAGAAATGCATATGGAGAATATTGAGGATATTATAGAGATGCTCTAATTCCACCAATTGAGACGTGATTGTAAAAAAGAGTAAATATTTTAGCTTTGGCACCTAAAAAGGCTTATGTGGTTATGGCATATCTGATGATTTGTGTTAATTTATGATCATGTAGTGTATAATCATATATAATCATGTATTCATATCATATATATAATACAAGATGACTCATTTAAATTGTTTAATTATAATTGTGTATATTCATGTATAATCTTGTATAATTGTATATAATAATATCATGTAAATATTTTAACACAACTTTATTAAATAAAAAGGATAAAATGTGTCTTTTGCGGGTTAACCCATATTAACATAGTTTTTTTTTATTGTGTTATAAATAGATCAATTCATTTATGATCCAAACTAATATTCCAAAATCAAACTCGCTGCACTTCGTATTATGTCGTATTATTTAAAGGGGTCTTGTTTAAAATTTGCAGTTCTAGCTATGCTCTTAAATTTGTGGCTTTTATTCTCACTCTGCACTTTCAAATTTGTATTCATGGATATAGAAAAATATTTAAATTTTTGTCTAAGTACATGTTGGGGAAAGTAGAGGGCACGATTAAAATTTGAATTGTTTGGAAGACTTAAAATTTTTAACCAACTGGGTCACAAGTAATTCTCGATATGAGAAGTATAGTAGTTAATTAAGCTTTTTGTAGTCTTAAGATTAATTAGTTATTCTGATGTGTTATGGGTTAATTACTTTTTGGCTTTCATTTTATTGTATTTCCTTGAAGTAGTACTAGAATGTAAGCTTTACCTAGTTTAACCTAAAACCAACATGTACAAGGACCAACTTTATATAAGATAGGGAACGTGCCATCTAAAAATTTCTCCCTCAAATTTGAGAAAAACTTACAAATAAATTAATGATGACCTCATTAAAATTAAAATTAATTAAATTTTTTTTCCTTAGAACTTAGATTGACGGTAAATACTGTTTTTTTTTTTTTGAAAGAAGGCGAGCAAAAATTCAATATATATATATTTTAAAAAAAATTTATAAGACTGCAATTAGGATCGAGATATCATGATAATGAAAATCGATTTCATTATAATTGATGTTCAGAATTTGCATATAATTTTGTAACAATCCTTCTACTTTTAGAATATAGATTTTATTTTTACTCTATTTTCCTTTTGGCCTTCAATTGACATTGGACAGTAACATATTTCTTCTCGCATTTTTTAGTGAGAATTTCTAGTTGCATTACTACGTCCCTCGAAATATAAAATTACAGTCTGATGAATGTTGATGGGCTTTGCTATAGACATGGTAAGTCTTCAGCAGCCATCTACCACGCATTAAACTTATGATACCTTGAAGAAAAAAATTAGGCGATGATAGTTGGTGAGCTTCTAGTTTTTCCACGTTTGTGGTAGTAACTAAAAACTAGCACTATATCATTTGTATCATCATGCAATGAGTTAAAAACATTCAGATGTTGTGTATGACACACTCTATTTATAAACTTGCTAAGTCTCCTGCTAACTATTAATGTACATCGGATGTCAAAAAAAAGTAATAATAAATAAACCATATCTGCATGTGGACCAACAAGCTTGACACCTTGCTGAATAAATTGAGTTGCACTTCCCAAATTACATTCTGAAGTATATATTCCGGGTTTGCTCCAAAATTTTTAGCTTCTGGACTGGGCCTTTATTTCTATAGTTTTGGGAAAAAGAGAATTGCCTCTACTTGACTCGTTTAAACTGATTCTCTGAGTTGCCTATCATTTTTACAGGATATCAATCCTAGCTAGATCACGGTTATTGTAATCTCAAGTGTGTATATATATGGACCGCTAGTAATATTCTTACCATGTTTTTTGTGGTTCTCAAATAACAATCTTCCTAAATCCTGAGGCTTCATGTTGCTATGACCCAACAAGGCTAAAAATTGACTTTGCTCGAGGGTAATTATATATATATATATATATATATATATATATATATATATATATGTTGGGTCCTCATTCCCAAACGGATACAGAACACAACGTGATCAGTACTTGTAAATCTGTAAAATAATATATAGAACGTCAATCATTGAAGCGAAAGAAAATTTATAGTTCTAACTATTCAAGAAAAGGATAATGGGAATGATGACTAAAATCAAAAATTGCTTAGCCAGCTAATCAAAAACATCATGACTACATTTGAGTTTTATTTAATTTGGTTACTTCGTTTCGAATCACCAAACATTACCTATATAAGTATATTGATGATGTCTCATATGTCATATATAAAGGAAATAAAAGTGGGGCACAAAATAATCAAAAGAACCAATAATCTCTATGTAGAACCATTTTCCAACCTCCCAACTTCTGTTTTGTCCACAAAATCTCCCATTGTTGCTTCTAACTCATCATTGTATATATGCTAATTATTATTTGCTTATATGTGTCCGTCGTTCATATATTTATATGTACTTTACTAGATTAAAGAGTAACATTATTTGCCAATTCTCTTCGAGGATTATAAACATGTCTCTACGTCATTAGCCACAAATGTTGGTATTTTACCTCTCGAGCTTGATTGCCCTGGGCTTCAGATGACCCATAAACCTTTCTTGTTCAGTGAGGACATGGCGGAAGTGGCAGCGATGGCCATAAGGACAGTTATCACCAGCAAGGACCATTCTGCAGACCTCAGTCTTGTAACGAGGGTGACGGATGACTGGGCGGAGCTCCTTAATGCCGTGTGCAAATTGACAGTGATCACCATATGGGCAAGTGCCTGTCTCCTGCCATTTGTCACACAATTCAGTCTTTAACATTCCTTGGTTGTAGACTTCAAGCTCCAGAGGCTCATCTTCTTTCTTCCCTTGCATATAAACCTTGCATAACATCATCACAGCCATCAAACTCTACAAACTCGCGTCTCCCCTAGCAAAATATGTGCTAATAACTGACAGAGTGCCCTAACTAAATATGAACCGTCCTATACCAAGAAGTTTTCCACTTTTCAAAGCTTTTCGTCGGAAAACTTGAATCAATAACCGATTTTCGACATGTAAAAACTAAAAATTATAATAGCAAAGAAAAGCAGATTAAATAAGAAATGTTAATTAAAAAAGAGAGAGAGAGAGAGACAGAAAAGACAAAATACCGCTGCTTTGAGTGGAGTGGTTTTAGGCCGAGTCACGCCCCGAGTCTTGCTGGCGCTAGCCTCGCTCGACTTCAAGTAGCTATTGGACCTCACAGAAATACTCTTAGGCAGCGATGTCCTCTCCGCTGTGTCGGCGGTCTCCACTTCCATCACGCTTGTAGGACTCTCGTTTTCGCGCATTTCTTCGCCTCCATCGTCGCCAATGATGCCCAAATTGCGGAAACCATTCAGGATCTCGAAAGGAGTCGAGCCGTAATCAGTTAAGAGACAATTATTCTGGACCGAAGCATGCATAAGGAAGCTCAAGTGATTGCTGAGTTCGCGGTTGGTGGATCGGAGAGCAGCATTCTCCAGGCGAAAGGACTCTACTTCCCTGGCCGCCTCACGAAGGCGAGTGAGGCAAAGTGCGTTGCGATTTATCATGTCCTGGTGTTGCATCACAGAGCGAGATTCCACATATGGCATGATAGAGCAGGACGCTTTGGGACGGAAAATGGAGGTAAAATCTACTTCGTTTGGGAGGTAGTTTCTGGATTTGGTAGTAACGATCCGGTCATCTTTAGCGGTGGAGGCGGAGCCGACGTCGGTTTGCATTTCCAATGCAGTATATGCTTCTTTTTTCTTTTTTTCTTCTTTTTGTTGCTGAAATTTTACCAAAAAAATTCCATGAAATAGAGTTAAATTCCGAGAAAAATATCCACACACTTCATAAACAATAAAATCCATACCAACAGAAACCTTGACTCGCAAGCTTTGAATAAGAGCTATGTTTATTATATAACAAAATTGTAAGCGCTACAAGAAACGTAAAATACATTTCTGTTTGGATCTAAAGATGTCGCCATAGAACGCATCAAAGAGCCAACAAAATAGTTATCACCATCAGCGATATACGGCAGAAAGTATTACTAAAATTATTCTTAATTTATATTCTAATTCATAATACAAGATTACTATCTAAACAAATTCTGTTTAAGATGATTAAATTAAAAAAGAAGAAAAAGAAATACAAGAAACTCGATCTTTTGAGGCATTAATGTTCAATGATGATTCCTTCACTAAAACAAGAATCGAAAAAGAAAACCTCATATATATACATCGAAATCAAAATGAATTAAAAGGAGAACATAATTAAATATTAGATTGATTTGATTAATTAAAGAACTGTAACCGAAACAAAAACAAAAAAAAAAAAAAGAGAAAAAATCAATTGAAATCGCACCTGAAACAGTAGATAACAGAGAAGCAGAAGCTTGAGTAGTCGTTGATATTTCAGCTAGAGAGAGAAGGAGCGGTTTTATAGGGGAAGAAAATGAGAGATTTATAGAGAGAGAAAAATTGGAGGGAAAGAAAAAGAAGCATGTTTGGTGCCAGGGGACATTGAGATACTGCTGCTAGACAGAAAATTCTGAAAACCGTTTCAAAACAAACTTTTCTAACCGAATTTACCCCTCCCCTTTCTTTCTCCGGTTCTATCCGGTTATGTAAATGTCCCTCCTTTACAACTTACCCTTATTAGCTCTTTCTTGCTTTGTTCACGGGGGGCATTTCAGTTATTTTGTTTAAAATTACGCTCGCTACTCCTCTGTTGCAATATATATATATGAACCATCAAATAAAATTTTATTAGTTGTTACTATTTATATCTTAAACATCAATGAAAAATATAATTTAAACTAGAATCATTTTATTTTTTGCTTTATGTGTTAACTTATACAAATTAAATGAGAATAGAAAAAAAATTAAATAAAAAATTATAATCAATTTTTGTGTATCTTTATAATAAAAAGGTAAAATTTTCAATTTATAGATACAAAAATTATATTTTATTGCAGATATAACTTTACATTGTCTTATCTATCATTCGTTATTTTTAATTAGTTCATTAAATATTTGTCCCATGAAAAAATTATCTCAAAAAAGATAATTTTGTTATGTATTAGCTAATTTTAATAGGGATAATATAAACCAAACATAAAAGAAAATAAATCCAAATTATGATTTAAATTTTAAAATAAGCTCATATTGCATATTTTGTTTATCAACTTAGTCATTGGGGAATCCCATAATTATTAGCAAACTTCCAATAGTTAAATCAAATCCTTTCTAAATTAATAATATTTTACATCATTATAGTTTTTTTTAATGCCAAAAAATTCTTATTAATGATTAAGTAAAGTTACAATAAAATTATATAATTTTAAAATACATAAAATTCACAAAAAAAAATAAAATTATTAGAATAAGGATTCTTAATAAGAAGAATGGAGAATGATAACATACTAACATGACATAAAGAATCGGACTAAAAAACAAAAACCTCTCATATATGGAGGATAATTTTTTCGTATCAACAACTTCACTTTCATCTAATTTTATTAAGGGTGTGTTTTGACGTTAAGTTTGGAAAAAACGCTTTTGGAGAAATTTTTTTTATTTTTAATTTTTTTGAGTTTTAAAAACTGTATTTGGAGGAAAACAAATAAATAAATATTTTTTTCAAAAGTAAGTTTGAGAAAAACAGTTTATAAAAAATTAAAAAAATCGGTCAATTAAATCAAAAAAATTATAAATCTGATTTTCGGATACCTAATAAAAATTCCAAACACTCCTAATAAATAAACACATAATAAAATTATATCTGAAAAAATACAAAATTTACTAAAAAAATAATTAAAAAAATATCAAAATAGATTATAGATTTGAACAAATAACAACATATCTTATATTATTGAACAAAAACTAAAAAAATAGAATAATAGAGGACTACCATCCGCACTGAACACCGATTACACCCTTAAAAAATTAAAACTATAAACAGACGAAGATGAAAAGGATTAGTTATATCATATATTGTTTTTTATTTATTTATAAAACTAAATAAGATGTATTTATCATATGAATTGGCATTAGTATACTTTTGCATTAAACAGGAAAAATTATTAGAAATAGTAAATGATATAATATAAAAAGTCTTTTTTTCCCCAAACATCTTTCAATTAGTTTGATTAGAATATAAAAATAAGATGGTGAACAGTTAAGATAGACAGAATGGAAGGTACCGTTGCGGTTAGAGAAGCATTTGATTATATAATCGCTTGTTTTTGAAGTTAAAATTAGGAAGAGAAATGGGTGAAACAGTTGGTGGTGGTGGTGGTGGTGGTGGCAGGGAGATTTTCAATACCCAATTTTTCAAGTCAAGAACTTGGATTAAGACATATAATACCCTTAAATTATGAATGAAAATTTGGGGAAAAAAAAAGTCATCATGTTTTTCTTGTTAAAAGAGTTTGCTTCTTTCTCACAACTCCCATATATTTTGTCCAATTCCTCCACTATCTATATCTTATTTTAACTTTTATTTAATAATTCCGGTTGGTCAATAAAACAAATAATTTATTTAATTTATTTGAAACCACAAATCTCCCCAATGAGAATTATCTTTGTTAATATCATGGTTGTTAAGTTAGCCACACAATTTTTATCAGCATAACCCACATAATTCATTTGCAATAACCCACATAGCTAGGTTTCTCTATCATTTTCATTCATGTTTGGTCATCTTACTTCTGTTTATTCCATCTCTTAGCTGTTGCTGGGTATTATCATGGGCAAAAGGCCAATTGATTTTCTTGTTTGGTCATTAAAGCTATTTATTCATACACCATTAACATCTGTTCTTCCAATTCCTTCTTTAATAAGCAAATTAAAAATGAAGCTTAAACTTGATCTTTGTGCAGATTAATAAATTTTAGTTTCGTGATATTAGAGTCATATCTCAAACTATAAATATTGACTTAATAATACTAAAATTATTCATAAAATTCTTTGGTAATGAAAAGAAAACATCATACACATAAGTTTAGGCTTCATCATTTCCATGGACGACATAATCAACTTGTACCTGTAAAAGTGTAAGGGAGCAAACAGAGAAAGAAAAGAAAAAAAAAGTCCAAGAATTTGTTTGCCAAGCTGCTTAAATAGCTTTCATATGGGGCAGATGCAAAGCTCTCTGTTAGAAGGAGAGGGAATAGGCATTTGGGACTGAAAGAATTGGTTGAATTGAAGTATAAACATACAGCCGAATCACTTTCAGTTTTATGTACAGAAGAAACCATAGCATAGAAGATTCCAACAGTAGCTTCTTGTTCCGTCTATACTATCAGACTCGGAGTCTTCTATCTTTACAACTCGACCTTTTACTCACTTCCGCACATCACTTCTTGCTTTCCTGGGTGCATATCTAATTCGTTTTTCTTGCCTGCAGAAGAAAAAAGCTGTGAGATATATATATACATTTTCCATAAAAATGCTGATCATGCCTCTCTATAGCTGTAAGGAATGTCAAATGCAAATCATAAGTTCTGTTACAAATTTAAGCTTTTTTGTTAAAGAAATGGACCAAGGTTTAGATTTTTGGACAATTGATAAAAAGATGAGCTAAATGTAATAACTTAAAATTATAAATTAGGATTCACTTATATTTAAGTGAACATGAAAGGTTATATAATTCACATAATCTCAATCACTAATAAATGATTAGGATTATTTAAAAAAAAAAAAACTTTTGACATGTTAAGAAGTGGATGATTAGTTATTAGATAATTTGATCTGAATACTCATCTTGAACTGAACCATTGATCTTGAATAAACATACTAGTCAATTATCTTATTAATTGATTACTCGAGGCATTTTGGACTTAAATTCTAGTTTACACCCTAAGATCTGTAAAATTCTGTTTTGACTAATTGCTTGGAAAAGGGAGTTAATATTATGAAAGAATAATGTTAAAGTACTTTGTGCATGATCAGCCACAAACCAGGGCTCTAAAATTCCTATCCAACCACAGGCTCCACAAAAAACATGGACATCACGGACTATCAAACATAGATTTCATGAGGGCCAAAAATATAATACAGTGTAGATAAAATTCGCAACAACCAAACAATGCATTAGACAGTATATATCTGACTAATTCCAGTCAAAATGATTTAGTGTCACCATGCCATTGCTACATTCTGCCTAAAAGTTATTGTAATCATGTATGGTTTTGTTTCTTGTATATTAATGGCTTATCCCTTTTATTCACATTGTTGCAGTCCCTGTCTTTTGTCTTTAATTGGGAAATTCAAGTACAAAATGCCTCTGAATATATAATTTAGCCTTCTATAGAATCTAACAGAAATTAAGTTTTGACATAATTCTTCCAAATTTTCCAATATCAAAATAATTATACTACTAATGGGAAGTACCATAAGTTATACTACAAATGTTATTCATTAATTTGGCACAAGTTGGAGGATGGAAATTTTGAGCATAATGTCGAAGTATGCAATATAGTTGCTGACAAATGTACACTCTGCTTGCGTATTTAAAATTTTCCCAGGAAATGGAGAAAATGAAAAGAAAATAAAAGAGATGATGTTAATTTTCCCTCACTATTTGGGTATATCGTTAGAGCATTGGAAGAAGCTGAACTTCTCTTGTTTATTTGTGTATGGAAAAGAAGAAAATGATTTTTTCCCCATTTCTCCTGGTTCTGTTCCAAAACTTTTCTAACATAAGAAGGTAATTGCGAAAAATATCCTTACTCTCTCCCTATTTCCCCTATACCTAAAGTTCCAAATAAATAAGTAATTGCACCTTTATTTCTCTTCTCTCAACCTTCACTTCCCTGAAACAAACAAATCAAAAGTGATGTCTAATTGAAGAGGAGACAGTACCTAATGAATGTGTTAAGCATAAAAAAAATTTATGGACCATCATTGACAAGCGTCAACTTTTTGGACTTTAGTATAATTTCAAAGCTTGTTCCACTTTAAGATCCACTATTCAATTCCAGGAAACCTAATTTATTATGATTCTTCCAGAAAAGGGTAAATGGCAGGCATATTCTGGCCCTGCGTTCAAGCCAAATTAAGCATGCACCCTATTTTCAGGTTTATACCTACAAGCTTGAGATATTAAGTTGAGTGCTTCTTAACAGAAAGGAAGATAATTTTGGGAAAGACCCTTGAAGTAAAAATTCATCAATATTCATTTTTAAAACCTAACAGAAGTGTCAAAGCTGATACTTACATTCGGGTCTTTTTCTTTTCCTTGTACCTTGTCACTGCATTTTCTTTGGCTTCCGAATGTAAACCCTCCAGGTCAGGTGAGTGGCATGAAACTTCTGCCCCTACAGTATACGGTGAAAGTCCACTATCAAGACACTCAGTGCCACTACTATCAGCACATAACCTCGAAATGGAGAATGACATGGCTGAATAAGATGGTTGAATTGTCCGAGGAATATCCAGACTTCCTGGTAAGCTGTAAACTTGGATAGAAGTACCCTTATCTTTGTCCATGTGAACAGGCTGATTAATATAAACTGATGATGCAACAGAAGTTTCCTGTCATGATTCAGAGTCAGAACAGAACAGAATACAACAAGAAGAAAAGAAAAAAAAAATCTGTAAGTTGTAAAATCTTCTAGAATGCCCAAAAGAATATTTGAATCTCCATATCTATTTACAGGAAGGGTGATAAAAGTTATTAAAAGAAGGGAAACATGCTTCAATTAGGGCTGGTGCACCTATTTGCACCATGCCAGTCACAGTTGACTATACTCCAACGAGATTTGAGAGCTCCCATACCATCTAACAATTTCAACCCAAATTCAAAGCTTTTTTTTTTTTTTCCTAACATTCCTTCATAATTTTGTTTATCATTACATTGTCTTAACTATTGGTGCACATGCTCTATAGTTAGTGCGTTCAATATTTTTTCTTCAATTTTATCCTTTAACCACTCTGTAGACAGGCTTAATTTTGCCTATACATGGTTTAGACAATGTATAGCCTAAAATTCCAAACTAATCTAAAATGAACAACAGATCCCATTGACTGCATTTGGACAGTGAGACAAGAACCCAGGTATGCTCTCCCTAGGCCAGAAGATCAAATTAAAAGGCAATTGTGCAAAAACATTCACAAAAGGAATTTGATTGATATTTTGCAGATTAAAGTACCACTAAGCATAAAACAGCTTATAAAGTTGTCAATTGAAGGTTCACCCATTAGCAATTTACAGAATACTTCCTAAGTTCTCCCAACCCATAACACACTACCAAAGAGAAAAATAGTACAAAAATGGGATGAAGTCAGAATATCAAATAAACCAATGAAAATTTATAGTTTTGTAATAGCAAGTCTTTTGATCCTTCTTGTTGTTAACATAGTTATAGATAATATGATTAACCTCGAGAAACAACCAGCCATAACGCATTTCCACCCTATTCTGTTTTTTCAGATAGAGAATGGTTTTTGATCGAAAGTCAGGGAAAGCTTTGTTAGATTGCGGACTTCCAATGCACACACGAAGATAAAGGTAATGTAGAAACGGCCACCTGTATGTTGGCAACTTGGACTGTTTTGCTGATAAAAATGAATTTTGTTTCAAAAAAGAGTGGAATGAATTTTACCTCTCTTGTTCCTCCATTTCTGTTATGTGATGTATCAAAGGAGATATCCTTCTTGACAGAGGAATATGATTCGTCTTTTTCATCAAGGAGTTCCCTAATTGGATCTTGTTCAGTTCCAAACAGTTCTTCAAAGTTGCGAAATGTAATATCAACATCAGGTATATTAAAATCATCATGACAAACAATGTCTTCACAGACACCAAGATCTTGAATATTTTGAGACCACAACTGCAGAAGTCCATTTGAAGTATGGAGGTCAGTGTCAATGACTGAAAGAAAAATTAGCACATCCACGAGGCAACGAGAACCATTACTGATTTAACTCGTAGTGCTTTGAACAAACCTGACTACTTTGAGCTGGGCTTTTGTATTGCCAAAAGGATTCTCCAAGTAAAGGATTTGCAGCAGTAGTAGGCAAGGGTACATGCTTTGATTGAGAAAATGGCAAAGGCAAAGAGTCTACCTTGAGCTCCTGATGCAGAGAGTCATTGTTACCAGCGTCTTGACAATTTTGTACATGATTAACACTGTCATCAAACTTCTTTAAGTTTTTAAATACTGAAGAAGATACATCTGTTTCTTCTAAACCGCTCATTACAGGTGAACTACTATCCATCTCTGTCAGCTGAAGCTTTTTCAAATCAAGAATCTGCTGCAGGATAAAGCCAATATTTTGCTGTTCTTTATCTCTACATAATTTCTGTGAGATGAAGAAGAACATTAGGAACGCCTATAAAGGATTTTAAGGTCTTTAAGAACACAAAAAGGATTAACAAGAAATTAAAAGAAGTATGACTTGCAATCCAACAAATATCACTGGCTGAGAATCATATTTTATGCACTGATACCTAGGTCCTCAACTCTTATTATTACCACATAATTTAACTAGAAGCTGGATTTGAAAAAACAAACAAACAAATGCTTTGCATCGCTAGAAGGTTGCAAACTTGAGAAACAAAATCAATCTTTCTTTTTTTGGAAAAAACAAGATGATGATGCTATAGTTGTTCATTTTAAATATGTAGAAGAAGCAGCAGATCACTATCAGTCTCTACAGATAGTCTCATCCTTCAGAAAGGTAGTGAATTATGAGATAATACTGCTACATATGACTCAGAAGTCATGATTGTGAACTTAGCTAAAACATAAAACCAGTTCTACATTTAACTATACGAATCTTAGCTTTGGGTTCATAACTTATCAATTAGCATGCTAAAACTTAGAATTTTTCCAATGCAATATAAAGTTCGTGATATCGAGAATCCTGTGCTATCCGAAGAAGAACGGTTCATCATGATTTCCAATTCTTTGAGTCTTTGCTGACTGAAACATTTGATCAAGGACGACAGAATGTCTTACTAACTATTGTTTTTAGGAAACATAATACAAAGAATCATCAATAACATCAATCAAATCAAAAACCAAAGTATCAAAGCAATCATGTACATTCAATTTTTAACCGTGACTCACCTCAGCTTGTTTGCTTCTGAACCCCACTTCTGACTGTGAGCCGGAGATCAAAGTTGAGTAATTCAGCTTAGATGTTTTTGAAGAGCTTCCAATATTTGGGTAAGACTCTTTGGGAAAGTCAAAGACCAGCTCGCTAGGTTGCACTGAATTACATAGATTGGAAAATGACTGATCCTGAGCAACAACTTTATCCAGCTCATCCAATGCAAAACCCCATAATGCAGCAAAATCTTTAGCAGAAGGACAACCCATGTAGCTACTAAGTATCCGCCTCTGGTGTTGGGAAGATCCTCCATGAATGCTCCGGTCACAGCCACGACATACAAACATCCGGTGATCCAAACACCGAGCATAAGCAGGTCGATTTCTGCACGAGTCACATAGGAGATTCCGGAGATGCTTGTTGGAGAGTGCATTAGCTGAATGGACCTTTGCATCGCAAGAAAGGCAAAGAAATGCTGCATCAGGCTTACAGTAAACAACCGGCCTCAATGCTGTGCAGAATTCACAAATTTTCTCCATTTGATTATTTCTAGGTCATCAATAGCCCCGAGATTCCTGGGCCTCATAAGTTAAAGCTTCAATTCTCAATTTAAATTCGAAAATAATAACACTGCAGATCATTTCATGATCAACATAAAAATCTTTCTAGTAAAATTTTGCTGCTGCAGTTATTGAAAGTCCCTGCATAAAAATGGAAAGATATCAATTAATAGTAAGTGAATTAGCTTGCTAGAGTTCATCTCTATTCCTCATACTTTGCCCCAACAGAATTAAGAATTTGTTTATATCATCTTAATGAATTAAATCCAACAGATTTCAATTCATTTGTATAACACAAATCATGAATGGTATATTTAAAGATTTTGCATAGAAAATTAAATCCATAGATTTAAAGAATGGTTTCCTTAATTTAAATACTAAAAATTAAAGAACAAATAATTATTAAAAATTAAGAGGGTGCATGGGAGAAGATCTTATATTTTACCCCCCAAAAAAAAAACACATATAGGCTTCAAAAATTGGAAAATCACAATCTCAGCTACAGTAAGAGACAATCATAGAATTCAACCAAATTCTGATAAATTCAAAGTAAGAAGATCTAATCAAAAGACAAAGAATCCAAGTGAAGAAAAAGTACCTGTTCAGGGATTAAAAAAAAGAAAAAAGAAAAGAAATTTGTCACTTCAAATCAAATATTATTAATTTTTTTCCTCTTCGCTTTTTATCACTTTGCTGTTGCTGCGTGTGTGGAGTGTAGGCTGCAAAAAAAAAAAAAAATTAAACTGATAAAATTGAATCGATTTAATTCAATTCAAACCGAAAATTATGCTTTAAATGGTTTAATAAATGATTATATTTTTAAAATTTTTATAAAATGATTATTTGGTTTGGTTTTGATTTAAAAAATATAAATTTAATAAAACCAAATCGAACTAATAATATAGGTATTTATATATATATATATATATATATATATATATATATATATATATATATATATATATATATATATTAATCCTAATAATTTTCTAATTTTTTCAAATCATAGACTTTTTAATTGTTTACACTATTCAACTTCTTTAGAACACTATAATTGAACAAAAATTTATTTCACTAATTTATAAATTATATTTTAAATTTTCTAGTAATTAAAATAATGTGCTGAATTTTTATATTTTAAAAAATATTCATGTTGTTATTTAAATCATAATTTTAAATTAATATTTATTAAAATTTTATGATATTTTAATTAATTCATTTATTTATTAAACCGATCAAATTAACTATCTAATTGAATCTAAATAGTATTAATTTAAATATTTTTAATAGTATTTAGTTTGATTAAAAATTAAAATCGATTTTAATGATTTAATTATAAATTTTTATTATAAATCGACAAACCAAACCACGAGTACGTGAAATGCCTTTTTGAGCTGACGTGGGAGTTGGGAGCATGAACTTTTCTGACATGGAAGTGTATTAGTGAGGCTCCCACTAGGACGTTATCCATCTGCATGTGAACTCCACAAGTAGCTGCGAATCTATTATCCATCATCATCATGTGATCCACAACTTTACCTCTTCTACCCAATCACTTCCTTCCACGTATGCACTGGATTTTGACGGGATTACGGCCACGAAGGCTTCTTTCTTCACTGGCGCCCTCCTCTATCCCCGGCTCGAATTTGAAACCAAGAAGCCAATCCAAATATTTTAGATTTCGGGGATTTATTACATTAAATTATTAATTATAAGATTTCTGTAGAGATTCGATCAATAATTGGGAATTGAATTCTTATTTCGTTTATTTCTTACATAAAGCCCTGCATTCTACACCAATTAGGTCATGTACTAAAAGCCTAGCAAACATTTCCTTTCTTTCTGCAAAATGCTTGCCGTAACCATATTTTCCCCTTTCAGCCTCACATTATTTCTTACATTTTTTTTTGGGGGCTAAACCTATATTTAGATTTTACTTTCAGAGTCCAACCTTAACTAGTAAAGGCTAAAAAGTAAATTGCTGAATGAGAGTTAAGCAAAAGTCCACTTTGCCGTTTAAATATTAGGTGACTGTCTTTTTCCTAATAAAGTGCAAGAAAGCTTTGATATATTAAACAATTAGACGCTTTGATATATGCACATAATTTTCTAAAGTTCAATGACTGCAATTCCACTGTACACTTTTAGGGCCAAAAATTGAAAAACTTCCAAGTCAATGTGCATATAATGCCGATGGCAGCAAAAATGTGGAGAATCAAACATGAAGATGCTTCCAGCACCTTATTGGAAACAAAAATCTGCATAAAAAGAAGCTCTAACAAAAATAGCTTAGCCTCTGGAAGGTTATGCACTTGCAACAGGGAAACGTAATAAGAAGTTTCAATGGAATTCACAAGCAATAATAACATGAATCAAAAAACAATGAAGATAAAGATGGAAAAGATTTTATTTTTTTTTAAGAAAAAGTTAAAATGAAAAAGAAAAAATTGCAAGAATCACAGATCTAGGCACGGGTAATCATGGATCAACAGTTCAATATTTTAACTTCCAAAACTGTACGTGTAACTGTATTTCTTGAATCTTTTGCAATCAATTACTGTCACTTCCACTAGGCCGAGGACATGCAAACATTATTCAGTATCCTGTTTACTACTCCAACCATAAGAACTGCAGAAGTATCAATAATGCTTCTCAAATATATCCTGAATTTTGCATTAAATTTTTTTTTCCCATGCACCCTTATTGTCAGGCAAGCATTTTGAAAATGCTTCACTTAACACCAAAATTGTTTATGAGAATGGAATTGAGATATATCATACTAAAGCATGACTCCATCTTTTGATCGCAGTGACTAACCATCATATAAGTTGTATCTCAAAAGTCAACATTTCTCATTGTTGTGATTAACTATCATTCATTGTGTTAAAAAATACATGGAGAAAAAAAAAAGTGAAACCAGATTTTCTTTTTAACCTGTTTTGTTCTTTTCTCAATTTCATATAATACCCAACCCACCTACACCCAGAAAAAGAAATAGTAATAAACTTAAATAAACAAGTAGATAGATAAACAAATAAAATTTGATAGGCCAGTGCACTCATAGATGTAAAAAGAAAGTAAAAACTCAACAGAGAAATGAATATCAAAACATGTGGAAATATACTATAGAGTACTTTTTGAGGGAATGGTAATCCAAAACTTCAGTAATTAATTACCTATTTTATCTTTTCTTTACATGCACTTCAACAATGTCATCATCCTCCATGCCAAGACTGCTGGGGTTCGAAGTTGGACTGACTTTATCCCCATCAAAGGAAAATACTAAGCTTTCAATATTAAGTTGGACTTTATCAGCATACAATTTGAAGAGCCGCTCAAACTTGTCATCCTATTTAAAATAACAGAAATTATATTTCACAGATTTCTAAATGTCAAGTCAATATATATTTTATGACAACACATGGGAAGAATATAAACAACATTTATTCAGATATTTGGAGGAATAAATGAGAAAGCCTTAGATCATTGGGCACTTGAATCCGCAAAAACGTCATCCTTAAAATAGTGACTAAGACAAAAGGCCAACAACGTGTATAAACAAAGTATTAAAAAGATTACCGAGGAAGTTGAATTTCTTCCCCAAAGTTGGAATATTCAGTGCAAAATCATTAATCAAGTCATGAGTTTCTGAGATTGTATCTCTTCAAAAGAAGATAACAATTTTATGAATAGTGATACCCTCAAAGTCAAAACTTTGTTCGAGCTTGAATGCCACAGCAAGGGCAGGTGAACAGAGTTATCTAAACAGTAAGATGAACTTCATGTAGGGCCTTTTTACATGCACAAAAAAATTGAAATATAGAATGCACTTTTTTCTTTTATAAAAAAAGAAAATCAACATGTTATTTTTGTTTAAACAGTCTCCATTTTCTGATTGATGCCTTCAAAACAGGGTGAAGAAAAATGAAAAATGAAAACTAACCTTGTGGCAATTTCTTTTGAGGGACTTATGAGTCAAAACATCAAGAATTTTCAGGCAAAAATGCCTAAATAGTAATTGTGAACTTCTAGATTTCTTGAAAAGATGACTAAAAGCTGCTATTAGGTTTCTTGTAAAGAAGATTAGCACCGAAAATTCTCACATCATTCAAATCAAGCATTAGATAAAAGCACTGGTTGGGGCAAAACTGCTTTCTTAAACAGTGCTGGGAGGTTTTTGAATATAATGATACCTAGTCCCTTAGTCACTAATAATCTGAATTTAATGTACAGAACTTTCCATTATTTGTGGGTTTTCCAGAAACAATAACTGCATAGAGGAAAGCTATACCTAAAGACCATATCAAGCAACCATATAAATCCGAAATATACCTTGTACACTCGAAACTGCTTACACTCATCCTTATTTTGAATAGAAATTACTATTTTAGCTCTTTCACTGGCATGCTTTATTGGTTGCTCCATGACTGTTTCAAAAGAATCATTCAATGCAACTGAACTACAAAGTTCTCTTTTTACAGAGTCTTCCACAGCTCGCAACACTTCCACACCTGATTTTGCAAGTGATTCCAGTTCCTGCTTCTTTAACCTACATTCAAGATTCACATGATATTAGGAGAAATGAGTGCTCAGATAAATGCGAATAACAGAGAACTACTTCATTAAAGGTATGATTCAAGAAAGGACTAAAACTATGACTAATTAACAAATGCATGGATGATTTATAGCATAAGCTAAATGTTCACTCTCTAACATTTTCCATCCCTCTAAATTTGTTGTTGGAAACAAATATCTCCGGAATTTTTAGGTCAAACAATAACACTAGAGCTCATTGTTGCCCTCTGCAGAAAGATTGAACAGAACTAAAATAAAATGCCAAGCAAGTTCCAGTGAAAATTCACCAATGACACTTCAGTGCATATTTTGGCAATTCAATAGTCCATGCCCTTAACACTAATCAAAATAAAGACTACAAAGGAACATAGGAGTTGCCTGGTCCCTACCAAAGAGATGGTCAAGCTCTAGAGGGACAAAATATGCCAATATAAATATTATCTGCAGTACATGTTATATGACTGAAAACCAGCAATGCTAACCCAAAAAAAAACAATATTGGGTTTTCTTTATTTCCTGATATTACAAAAAAATTAATGCTTAATGCATCTTCATTAGAAATGCATTTAGTTGGCAATATTTATAACCAACAGCAAGAAATTCCTAAACATTCCACCTCAAAATGTGATTGCCATAAACACAATAAAAAATATGAACACATTAATAAACTGTGACAAATACAGGATTAAGCGAAATGAAAATGCAGGGACATATTGCTATATGTTTATATACATGCTTTTACCAGGAAATTAAGATGAGAGTGCATGATTTAGCAAATTAAAAAAATACCCCAGAATTTCCTATGTTCACATTGTAATAAAATGCAAGCACAAACATTGACCAATCAATTGAATACATTTCTCTTCTTCAATGAAAGGTAATTTTTAGATAATCATTAATCAAAAGTTATAATTTATATCCATGACAAGCAGATTGATATAAATCAACAAGCAGGAACTCATTTTTGGAATTCTTTCATTCGTTTCACATATTAGTTGACGTCAAACACTTCTGAGTCAGAACTGATGGACACGAAAGAATTCCAATTGCATGGTTTATTTTTACATTAATGAAATATTTTACAAGCTTTCCATTCTGATAAGTCACAATTAAAACTCTATAATGAAAATCCCCAGCACAGAAATTTAATTAATACATCATAATACCTCAATTGCGTTATAGTGGAATCCTCACCAAGCCGGTTTTGGAAATCAGTGGAAACTTTGGGCGGAGGAGGCAGCCAATCTTCTTCGTCTTTATCTTTACAATTTACAGTTTCTATTACTTTCACGTCATCATCCAAATCTTCTACCTAATCCCCAAATTAATTCAATAAAACGAAGGCATAAAGAGTCAGTTTTATTATATATATATATATTGAATCAAAATTAAATAACCACAAATACACAATCTTACAACAGATTTTGGATTCTGACAAATTTTCCTTCGTTTTTGAGAGGGAACTGGCGACGAATCAGAACCATCATCTAACAGGGAAACCAAAGCCAATTTTGCTTATTTTCTTTAAAATCACACAATTCTCAACAAAAAAAAAATCGAAAGACACATGAAATCAAGCTTGCTACATTTGGAATTTGCATAAAAACACATCAATTATTTCTCGGGAGGCAAGCAACAAATATTTTAAAGCTCAAAAACTCAAATTTATAGTTCTCTAGTCACTTTTGACAAATCCTTCAAAATATTTAACAGCGCACCGTCGAGGCAAATAAAATCGCGAGGCTGTACGCGCCTGTAATCGAACAAGGGTTCCAGTTCTTCCGTGGAATCCGCCTGCAAATTCAAACACTAATGATTAAACAAGAGGAGACATAGTGCGATAAACAATAGTAGCAGAAGATAAGTTGAAATTGAAACTCGAAATGAAGACTCACCATTAGCGACCTTCAAAATCAATCCTTTTACCGAGTTTCGCTATTCTTCAAGATTTTGACAGACAGAAGCAATATGAATCAAATATGTAAACGCAGACGAACTTCTGCTTAGGCGGGTTCGAGTGAGTTGGAATTGGGCTGCGGGGCATCAAGCATTTAGGCCGGATCAAGGGTTTATTTGAGATATTTGATTCCACCTAATTATAATAGATTTGGGACAGATTTAGATATCAATTTTAATATTCATATTAGGTATGAGAAGTGATCGAATTTAGGTGTCTGAATACTTGATATCGCCTATGGTCTACAAATAATGGATAGCAAGTTAAGAATTTCCTATTCATATACTTATTTGTTAATTTTAATTATTTTATTTTTATTGTGTTATAATAAATTTTAATTATATTATTGATTTAAATATTTATTTGATTGTTTGAATGAATTCAATTAAATTTTTATATAGTTTTTTTATATTTTTATTTTTTAGAAATTATTACTAAATGAGTATGTGTAAAAAGATCATAATATATATATATATATATAATAATTTTAAACAGATTTTGGATGTATTCAAATTTAGATAGCCGCATTTTTCAATTTTCATGGTTACTCGTTGTCATCCAAGATCAATGGCAATCCATTGTGCACTTGGTGAATAATGATGTATGACAAAATAGTTAGATTTTGAGCATATTTTATCGGGATAATTATTAAATAACAAAATTTAATATTTTATACATTTTTCAATTATGCTAACATAAAAATCTTAACTATTGGACACATAGTGTTACTTTTGCTTTTCAATCAAGAGTGTCTATCCATTATTCTATCCATATCTAATATCTAATCTAATATATAATGTAAAGTAAAAATAAGAGAATGCTGACATAGTATTCTCTATAAATAGTATTTAGCATTTTTCTATTCATCTTTTTATATAAAATATTGAGTTTTTTGCTTTAATTTTTTTTATTAGCCTACAAGTATTGTCACGCCTATCAGTTTAGATCTCGATCGACATGCACATTTTGTGACTAGATACATTGTATAAAGGAGATTTAAAGATATTCTCAGTCAGTCATTTATGATATGTATTCTCAGTCAATTATCTAGAATCACACATATTTATTCATAAATTTTAAGGTAATTGTATACACATAACTCGAATTTGAGACATCTGGTTACGTTAAAAGAAATTCATATCATATTATCCATACTTTTATGAGTTTTTTCTACATTTTTTTTTAATTTAAATGAATTATTATTAATATTTCGAAAATATAGTGGCATATGATAATAATACAATTAAGATAGTCTACATTATCTTCAAATTAAAGAAAAGATGTTTTGAAGTCAAATTCATATTTGGAACAAATCTAAACAATAATTTTTTGTACAAGACTCCTTATCAAGTATAAATAAGGCCATTGGATTGCTTGAATACTTTCTCTTGCAAGGCATTCATATTATGTACAAATACTATGAGTTATGTAATACCTATAAAGTAGGGCCTATAAGTTATGTATTTAGAGATAGAAAGATTTGGATTAAAGTGTATTAAATTTTAGGTTTTAATTTGTGAAATTGAAAGCTTTCACATTTATGAATAGTTATTTTATACATGTAAAAATTGATGCTATAGTTCAAAACTACAGAGTTTTGAACATGGCGAGATCGTTTTGAAAAGATAGCACATTCATACACGTGAAGGGTTTTCACGACAGTGAATTGAGTTTTACGTCTGTGAATACAAGTCGGTTGGCTATGAGCAGCCACCTTTTTTTTCTATGCATCTTATCTTGCTTTAAATCATCTTCACTGCCCTAGATCATTCTCTGACACACCTAGAGACTTTTATGTCATATTCTCCACTCCTCTTAATCCTAAAACATCATTGTTGAAGCTTGAAAAGCTTGAGAAATATGGAAGTTTGAATGAGTTGCCAAGATTAAGGTAGAACTCAGTTTTTATGATTGTTTTAGATCATTTATATTTATGTGGTTTTGACAGGAATGTTCTTATGATAATAGGTTTGGCTAGTGAGCAGAAGAACACATCACAAAAGAGAAAACGAGCTTAAAAATCTTAGAAAGTTAATGAACACTCTATTTTGGTAAAATGTATGTACATATAGGTATATAAATTCATTTTCTATGCTTCTAGATGTGTTTTGGATTCTGTAAATATGAAAGAATGATAAAATGACATGTTATGGTTAATTAATAATATGGTTATGTGGTTTTAAGTGTTAAATGATATATAAAATATATTATGTCTTAAAATGACCTAGAAATAGATTTATTGATTTAAATGATATTTGAACATATTTTAGACATGATATAAGGATGAATTGGTTAATCTTTAGAGATATTGTATGAAATGTATAAATGTCCTGTTTTTGGGTTGCTAGAAACGCATGATTCAAGTTTGTGAATAATAGTGTCATGACCATGAATGTCGAGGACAGATGAACTTGCATGAATCCAAAATTTCACGATTTGGTGTTACAGGTGAAAAGTCATGATGACGTGGTGTCATGGTTATTAATAGGTAATTCATTCTCATAAATGCTCTATTTTGATTTAAGTGATGGTTCATGGATAAGCTAACCGTGAAAGATACCTTTACAGTCATGAGTAAGTAGTTCACACTCGTGAAGCATGATGAATATATTATATATACATTTTGATTTACAGTCTTAATTCATGGTTTATTAAATACACATTATAGGATGTATATATACATGGAAAATAACATTTGGAATATATGATTTGACATTTATGTATTGGTATGAGAATGTATAAATGAGAGATAATATTGGTAATAGCATGTAACAAAATGAATTCAAAGATAAATGGTTATGAGTTAAATGTCTAGTTCTTTAGTCTTTGACTTGACATAGGATAAATGGTATAATATTGAGGGAGGTGAATGGTACCGTATAAGTTACTTTGAGATGATATAAAGATAAGTGGTTAAAGCTCGATATGTGAGCACACTTGATCCTGTATTTGCTAACATACTATATTATTCTCAGTTAATATAGCTTAAGCTCGAGTTATTGAGTAACATTGACTTTAGGGCTCAGATGAGCTGATATTTTGTGAGCATGATGGTTTAAGGTTAGGTTGTTGAGAGCCCATATCTTATATCCTGTAACACCTAACACCTTATACATCTATATACCGCATATACTGATTTTATATTGTTATCACGTATAAAATAAAATTAAATAAAATTCAAGTTTACAGCGAGAGTAATTTTTTTTACTCATCTCATATTATCAACAATAATTTCACAATCAATATAGAAGTTTTAATTGTAGTCTATAACATCACATATATTAATAATATATATATATATATATATATATATATATATATATATATATATCTTAGTACACATTCATTGTAATTATACATATGCAAGTATTCAACCCCCAAACATAAATGAAATGTTTTTATGCTTATGTGGAATGCAATGAGAGAAAGTGAGGAGGCTCAGCTAGTGACCTTTGATCCATGACTTTTATATGCACCTCAATATAAACTACTAATCTTCTCTACCTGAAAAATGATGCAATTTGGTGAGTTGCGACTCAGTGAGAATAACCATCAAATGAGTCCCAAAGCACCAAGCATTTCATAATAGCAAATAACAAGTATAATTAATACATACTTTATACTCCATTTCATCATTCAATAACATATAAATATAGATAAAATCAAGTATTCAATAATTGCTCTTTACTTATGCTTATGCTTATTCATTTTATTTTGTTGTGACCAGGTTAAATAGACATTGCCCCGGGTTTCCATGTGAACATTTGTCATGTGAACATTTGCATTTGCTAGCTAGCTTGATCATTTGTTTCATTTGCACATTTGTTGGGCCATAAGCCTCTTCTTTTGCTTTGCAATGTCGATTAACTAGTCACAACGCCTTTTAAGTCATTATGCATATGCACTTGTACTTACATATTCATCAACCATTGTATCTTATCACATATACCATACATTCCACATATATACCTCATATGTCAACACATATACCATACATATACCACATATATACTTTATATGCAATACATATACCATACATATACCATATATATACTTCATATGCAACACATATACCATACATATATCACATATATACCTCACAGGTCAACACATATACCATACATTTACCACATATATACCTCATATGTCAACACATATACCTTGCATATACTATACATATACCATGTATATATATCATATGTCAAATATATACCTCAAATATACCACAAGTACACAACTCATATGTACCACAAATGTCACAAATTATTCATCATCATAATTTCAAGGAAAAATCATCACAATTATATAAACATTCATATGCACTAAATAATTCAATTGATAATTAGACTCACCTTTTTCCTTTGATTCCAACCCTTAACTTATTGTTTACCCTCTTTTTGTATATCTCCAATTTGTCTTGAGCCTAATATTGAAATATAATTGGTTAATTTATTACTAGATAAACTTAATGTGGCTTAAACAAATTAATATACATTATTCATATCAATAATTAAAATTTTTCCTATGAGACAGTGTGACCTTATGAGACTGTTTTAACTATAACTTTTTCTGTACTTGACCAATTAATCTGATTCTTATTCCTAATTAAAATTAACATATATATATATATAACATATTAATATTTCAGACCAATTGGATCATTGTACAATTTTTGGTGGAATTTCTAAACGTGTTCTGATTTCTGTCCTGTTTTCTGCCCTAAGGCAGTTTCAGGGTACCAATTTAATCTCATCATAACTTATGATATATAACTCATATTGCAATGAAACTTTATTGACACTTATATGGGTTAAAATGGAATATTTTTCATGTTTACAACTTTCATCAATTATATATCTAAGACCCTCAAATTATAGGCAACAGTTTACTGTTATAGAACCGAGTTGGTTTTCAGGACAATATGACTTTTAACGGTCATAACTTACTCTATACATAACCTATTAAGATGATATTAGTACCCAATTTTCGATAAGACATATACCTATAACTTCCCTATTTTGATTATTTACCTAATCGATCTGTAAGAAGCTCTAAATAATTAAACAAATTGCTGGACCTGTATAGGGCACCTAATAGGCAGTTCAAATCATGGAACAGTCATAGTTCCATTTACAATAACTCAAATATTACAAGACCTATGAACTTGAATTTTGGTATACGGATCCATAACACATATATCTATAACTTTTATGTTTTGCGATACTTCAAATATTGACTTTAACATATCCAAAACTAACAAACATATTAGCTAACTTACTTAGGGTTCACATCTGGACCAGTTTTAGTATGAAGAGGATATCTCATTCTATACACCACATCTTGCACAAATATTTACATATCCATAAATCTAAGACATAAAGAAAAAACTTTTATGTTTTACACTTCTTCATATTCGACCTCTAAGATCATCAAAACCATAGTACAAAATACTGTCTATTTATGAATCATAAACATCATAATCAAGTTTAACACAAATTAATTGTTTACTCACATATAATCACCCTTAGCTAACCTTGTTGCTGTAATTTATGGAGTGAAAAGAGAAGAAGATGTTACTGGAACTTCAAAGAAATGGAATGAATCAAAGAGAAAGAAGAAGAGGAGGAGGAAGAAGAAGAACATTTTGCCTAATAAGTTAAAAATATTTGTCTTCCTTTTCTCCTTTTCTTTTTCACCCGACCCCTTTTAATTAATAAAAATACAACTTAATCATCTACTTAAATTTAATTAATTAACTATATCAAATTTAATTAATTCAATCTATTTCTTTATTCAATTAAATATTAATTTCATGTCATTTTCATCTATATTATAAAACAGACATATGCATTTGTACATAATTATAAAATACTTGAAAATAAACTAATTGTATGTCATGAATATATTTAAATAAAACTGCATATTATGCATGTGTTCGAGTGATATATATATGCAAAATGTATATGTGCAAATGAGATGCTATAGAAATGCATATGGAAAAAGTCAAGGATGTTACATATCTTACATCCAGATAGTCAAGTTTAGAATTCTGAGGCACAAACACGTGTAATAATGAAAGCTTAGAGTTTTCAGGCAAGAACATATATAATAATGAAAGCTTAAAAAGTCTTGGACTAGCTAATGAATGATAAATCGCTAAAGGTGATAAAATATATAGTTGTTGCAACATAATGCAATGGTAATATCAGATAATTGATATGATATAGAAATGTGATATATGTATAAATGTATAATATACATGAATTTATTATAATATGTCAATGGTAAGATAGACATGTTGATATAATATTAAAATATGAAATGACTAGAATATATGATTTTATGAACGATCATTAAGTGAAGACATTTCATGTATTTTTGTTTATATCATGTGATTTTTGGATTTTATTTTATATGTCTCAGTTTTAAGAATATGTAATGGTATTTATATGATGTACTTATAATACGAGGCTAGTGAAACGAGAAAATATTTCATGTTTTATGTTATATTGATCATTGGATTAGATTTTATATTTTTTATGCTTTAAATGCACAATTATATTTAAACGGGTATTTAAATATAAAAAATTTTAATTTAATCAGGTTTCTATAAAACAAACCGTAGCATCCGTCGGTATAGTAGAGAAAACTTTCTGACTACATCTGAATGTATTACAAGTTGATTATTTTGTCACCAATCATGTTAATTATTTATATTATCTAATAATTAACATAATTCGTATCCTAATGGGTGGATTAACCAATAAAATTATTAGGTATTTTAATATTTATTTTATGTACTAAATACATCTTATTTATTTATTTATTTTAATTTGCATCTACTTCTTCTATCTTATTTTCTAATAGTTATTTTTCTATCTTTCTTTTGTTTAATTTGATCTAACTTTATATTTTGCAACAATAATTATGAAATCTTATATTGGTCCTAATTTTAAATTCTTAGATTTATATTTTTGTTCTAATATCATCTTAAATTTATTATTATTAATTGTATTTTACATTTTTTAGTTACAAGGGAGGGGAAGCTTTGAATTTACCTTTTTTGCATCATAAATTTTGTTTATATAAAATAGAATTGATATGATTTTATCTTATATATATATATATATATATATATATATATATATATATATATATTACTAATCAAACTAAAATTCCTACTCAGTTTTTAAAGAAAGCTTTTTTTTTTGGCTATTGGTCAGAAGTTGTAGGACATGTTATATACCTCATTAACAAAATAAATACTCTACTTTTGAATAATAAAACTCTTTTTGAACTTTTATTTGCTAAGACTCTTGATTTTCACAACTCAAAGTCATTGGTTGTCATGCTATTGCCTCCTCCTTAGAGCAAAATAGAAGAAAGTTTGACACTATGGCTATTAGGTGTGTTTTCTTGGGATATCTAGAGTTAAAGGCTATAAGCTTTTGGACTTAAAAAACATGTCAGATTTTATAAACATGTTTTCCTTATCACAATGACAAATCTATTGTACATGCTTATTGTTCTCTCATTCCTTACGTAGACATTTCTGATAATGTAGAACAACAATTCGTCACCATCACTACTTTAGTAACTTTAGTTCACTCTCACTCTATAAGTGTTTTGCACTTATCATCACCATCCCATAAAAAAAGATCCACCACAGCTAGACACCCTCTTTAATATCTTTAAGATTATCACTGCCAGTTGGCTCTTTCTCTATCTTAGTAGTCTTTTCAATTATAATCCATTACAACATAAAATTAAAAGCAAAATTTCTCCTATCCTCATACTTTGTCTCAATTACTCTTTTATTCTAAACTTAGTCCTTATCATAGAGCCTATTCTGTTAATATTAACAACTACATTAAGCCAAGAAATTACAAGCAAATAGTTTAAGATGTCAATTGACAATAGGACATGTCTAAGGAAATCAAAGCTCTTAAGCTCAATAATACTTGGACGCTCAATAAAATTACAAGCTGGGAAACATCCTATTGGTTGCAGGTGGGTATATAAGATCAAATATAAGACATATGACTCTATTGAAAGGTACAAAGCCAGAGTGGTGGCCAAAGGTCACATACAATAAGAAGACATTGACTTCATGGATGCATCTTGGAGCAGCTTGATATAAATAATGTTTTTTTCCATAGAGACTTGAATGAGGAAGTTTATATGGATTTAACTCAAGGGTTCACTGCCTTTACTCCAAATAAAATGTGCAAACTGAATAAATCCCTTTATGGTCTTAAACAAGCCAACATATAATGGACTGCAAAGTTGACTAGTGCTTTGCTTCATCAAGGCTACACTCAAGCCATCTCAAATTCCTATTTGTTTATTAAAAAGCAAGGTGACTTTCTTATTGTCTTGTTGTTTTATATTGATGATATCATTATTGCTTTTCTTGGCTTTGAAATAGCAAGAAATGACAAGGGAATACCTTTTTGCCAAATAATATGCATTTAAATTGTTACAAGACACTATTTTTCTCATTTTTAAGCCTGTGCAAACCACCTTTGGTTCCTAACCAAGAGATTATATAGGCATCTTCATTGATTGATAATATTGCTTATAGGAGATGATCGAATTGGAAGATTGTTATACATGAAAAATTCCAAGCCTGACATCACATTCTCAAAACATTTTGATTTTTCTACTTAATTTCACTTGCAACAGGATCATAGGATGCTTAGATATATCAAACATTTTCTAGAGCAAGTTTTCTTTATTCCTCATCACACTACTTTGAAAATCCGAGCCTTGTTTGATATAGATTGGGCCACCTACCCACTTAAAAAAAACCGTTATCTAGTTTTTGTGTTTTCATTAAGGAATTCTTAGTCTTATGGAAATCAAAAAAGTAATTAGTGGTCTTTAGATCCTTTACTAAAATAGAATATAGAGCCATGTCTATTACTCTATGTGTAACGCCCGTTATTAGAGCCTATAAATTATATTATTTGTTAGTGAAAAATGGAGGATTAAATGGAGTTTTAAGATGATGAGAATGGATACAATCAGATGTTTCACGGGGGTGACAATTGGTGTCACAGCCGTGAATATCAGGTTTTAGTGCACAGCCGTGATGAGGTTCTTTAAGGCCGCAAAGAGTTACTTCACAACTGTAAAGGATAGGCTCACGCCCATGAAAAAAGAGTCATGGTCGTGAAATTTGGGTAGACAGAACTGGTGAGGCAGTCACATTTTTTTCTCTGTCATTCCCTTTAAATCTGCTTTTCACTCCCTATTAACCAACCTAACATGCCATATGTACCTTTTCTTCCTTTAGACTCCACTTTCTTCTATTAGAGAAGCTTGGAAGATCAATATTTCTTGAAAAAAAAAAGTGAGAAAGAAGAGAGAGAAGAGGGAGGTTGAGAGTTTAAAGAAAAGCTTGGTTTTACTTTTTTGGACCTTGGACCGTTTTCTAAAAGCTAAAAGGACATTTCTTCATCTTGCTAGAACTTGGAGAAAGTGTTGGAAGTTCATCTCAAGAGAGAGGATAAGTTTGAAGAGATCAAACTTTAGCTAATCTTCATCCTAGGTGTAAGGTTTGTACATAACAATACTTAAAGCCATAACTTTGTATTTTCTGTGTTCTTTGCTTTAAAGGCATGTTTTAGATGACCAATGAGTAGATAAAATGGTAAAATACGAGATTAATATGTATGATGTAAAACCTTATAAACATGGTCAAATTGACATATTTGAGAAACAATTCTAATTTTTATTGATGATTAGAGATGATATAGTCATGTTAGATAGCTTGAATGCATACTAGAATATTGTTAGGGTGACTGACATTGGTCAACCGTAGTGAGTATTGCATGTGGAATTGGCATGATTTATGATGCTATATTTTTTAGAAAAATTTCCAGATTCACGGCTATGAAAGGTAGGTTCACGGGCGTGAATGTTGAGAGATACATTCTTATTACTGAAGCAGACCCGTTCACGGTTGGGGTTCATGTCTGTAAAGGGATGATTACGATCGTTAATATGTGTTGATTCACATATTGAATCACGGCTTGAGTCACGGAGGGGACTACCTGTGAAGTGGTTTTTCATAACCGTGAATGGTTATTCACGGACATAAAGCAATTTTTGATAAAATATTGATATGTTTGGTTTTGAATCAGATTTGATTCTTTAGGAGGTGATAGGTCTCGAATGCATGCTATTGGCATGATATGGAAATATATGATTGTAGAAATCATGAGATTTATATAAAATATGGTAATGAATAGTATGAATATATGTATGATAATATTGTAAGCCCAATACTCTGATTAGGACTAGAACTAGGATATATGACATACCATTAAGGGGAGAGTTCGGTACCGAGTAACCTATATTAGTCATATATATTTGAAGACTTGGAGGTTAGCGGATCAGAGCATTTTGATAGGTTATATATTTGAAGGCCTAGAGATTAGCGAACTAGAGTGTCTTGATGGATTATATATTTGAAGGCCCAGAAGTTAGTGGATCAAAACATCTCGATGAGTTATATATTAAAGGCCCAAAGGTTAGTAGACCAGAGCACTTTGGTGGGTTATATATATTTTACATTCAGAAGTTAGTAGACCAGAGCGCCCCGGCTAAGTTTCCTATATCCATTTTAGTCTAGTTATAAGTAGGTGAGTAAAGGTAAGATAATTAGTAAATTGTTATGTGTGATAAATACATGTATGACACTGAAAGATTGTTTGATATGTCATGTAGTGATGTGCATCATATATATATATATATATTTAATTTGAATGACATGTTATGTAGTATACAAGCTAGTGTATGTGCGGACTTCTAGGTAAGTAATTCTAATAGCTCAGTGAGTATATCATGCATATTATGTATATATTGTTGTATGTTTTGCAAATTGTTATGTACCACTAAACATGAGTTGCTTAACGTATAGATTTTTCATGAGAAAATTTGGAGTTTAGGGAAGGACCAACATAGGAAGACGCTTAGTGATCAAAGTTTGGGATATACAATCAGGGTAGGTGATACACCGTTGTATCTTATTTTTAGTTATTTTGCTATGAGTTGGGTAGTTATAATTTTACATGTTGTATTTTCAAAAACATGTAGTTTTATAACTACTCATTTTGTAAAATTTTGGACTTGTGTATGTCCTTATAATTCGTATTAAAAATTTATTTTATTGAGCTTGATTTCATAATTTAAGAATGCTTTTATTTTATTAAGTCATAATTGTCATGATGTATAAAAGTTTTCAAAATCATAACATTTTAACTCATACGCATTATAGTATTTTTTGGTATAATTGAGTTTAATCTTAATTATATCGAAGGGTGTTACACTATATGAAATCTAATAAATATTGCACTTGTTCAAGGATCTCCATGTGCCTCATCGTAAATAAACTCTAATGTTCTATGATAATCAGTTAGCTATGTACTTAATTAGCTCACAATCTTATTTTTCGTGAGAGGTCAAAACACACATAAGTGGATTGCCACTTCATTCAATAGAAGGTCCAATAAGGTGTTTTTAAGCTGATTCGTGTAAAATTTACAGAACAATTGGCAGATTTATTTACAAAAGCACAATACTTCACTATATTTCATCAATTCAAAAGTTGGGAGTTCTTGATAATCACTCTCCAGCTTGGGGGGGGGGGGGGGGGGGAGGGGTAATAAGGCATATTTTGTGTGGTAATATGTAGCCCATGCAGTTCATGCATCAACAAGTTCAAAATTGCTACTAGTTTGTTCTCTCTGCTTATGGAACAACTAGTTTCATCCAATGGAGAATTGAATTGATTAATATTCAGGAATGGTGTCATAAACTATTCTACTCATATGAGTAGATGTTTAACTCATGTAACTAATTCGGAAAAGTTATTAGATAGTTTAGCTGAAATTAGTTAGATTGTTAATAGTTGGTTTTGCCGACTCAACAGTAGAACTTTTGTATATATATATATATATGTTCAGGAGCTGAGCTCCTTGCTTCTTCATATGTGACTGAAATTAAGCAATTACTCATTTTTCTTCAGTTTCTCATCAATTAGGAATATATTAAAAAACTGAAAGAATATAATTTATGCTATTTTGTTGATAAAACATAAAACAAAGACATGAAAGAAAATTAACAAACCAACTATATTTTTTAGTGTTATAATTTAAGACAAATAAAAATGGAAAATTAACATATCATTTTGGCACAGAGGAATTATCTTGTTGTATTGGGTTAAATGTGTCTTATGAATTTAATTCCCAACCTTTATCCCAAAAGAATTAAAATTTAAAAGGAAATGCCAATTTTATTAATTTGAAAACTTTACAATTCAACTTTTCTATTTTTGTTTCACGTTTCTTATTACACTTTCACTTTGGTCAAATGAGCCTATTGGTTAATACATTTTGGTCCATTCAACTTATTACTATATTGTATTTATCCATTAAACTGTAGTATTATTAAATTGTATTTATCGATTTTATATTATAATTATAAATGCTATTAAATTCACATTGTCTTTGAACACTCCAAATTATCAAATTAATTATGCCAAAATAACTAATAATTGATCATTTTAATTTCACAACGATCTTATTAAAATTTTAATTTGTGAGTCTTTTCTCTTTGCATTAACTCTTTAATTGGGTGGAGTATGAAAACCTTCAATTTATTAAAATCAAAACATTTTCACTTTATCACAGTCATAAATATATTCTTCTTGAAAAAAGAAAGAGAAATTCAGAAATGGAAAACCACTTCGCAAAAATAGACGTAACGGTAGTCAACCAATGTCAGTCAAATCAGCAGCGGCTCCCAGTTGACTAGATAGTTTTTCACAAGGGGATGGGGCCATGAATTTGGACACTTCAGAATATACGTGTAATCTAATTATTGGATCAAAAAGTGAACCCCACTTCTTACTTTATATCTGCTTTTGTACTTTTCCGTATTCTTTTTCAAATTACTCTGTAATATGATATGCTCATTTCTTTATTTCACTTTCTTCCATTTCTTCTCTTCTTGTTTGAATTTTTTTTAATTTTTTTTTTCTCATCCTTCTCCTCCTCCTTCTTGTTATTCTCTTCTCACTAGTAATCATTTTTTCTAGGAAAAACAAATAATAATTATTTTTTCTCCTTTTTTGGAGGAAAATTTTGACTTTATAATCCTCTTTGATTCTAATTTCTCTATTTTGTTATTAGAAAAAACTAATGGAAGATAGAAGTAGTTTGATCCCTAGCTTCGCTCGGGGGCTCAGTATTCTGTTGGTGGATTATGATACGACATCTCTCATGTATCTATGTTCAATGCTTGAACAATATGCCTACAAGGGTAAAATAAATAGCTTATTTTATTTATTTGTTCTCCTACTTTTATTAATAAAATTCAATACACTTTCTATTTATATATATATATATATATATATATATATATATATATATATTTCAAGATTAATATTCTAGTCTTGAGAATTTAGATTTTCACAATGAATTCTATATGCAGTATATATATATATATATATATATATAGCGTTTTTTTTAAATAATTTATAATATGAAATTTTTTATTGTTTTGAAATTTAACGCACCCGCGCAAACTTAAATTATTATTTAATAAAATTAATTGTTCATATTTATTATCTGGGAAAAGGAAAAAAAAATCACTATTAGGATTTCATTTGAGAGTTTTAAATTTTATAGTTTTATTTACACTTAAGATAAGAATTTACATGTGGATCTAGGAGGGGTTTAGTGTTACCACAATAACCAGAAAGTAATTAGTGAATAAATCTGGGAAAAGTTTAGCTATTAATGGATTAAAATAGTTTAGAATGAGAAAGACGGTGGCTTTTATCACATTGATAGTTTTGTTCACTGAATTATCAAGCAATCAACATTTTTATTAAATTTCAAATCTGAAATGTTGGATTTAGAGTTTATATATAGGTCAAAAATTTTAATCCTCAATTAGTTATTTTCCTTTTGTAAATAAAAGGTTTTTATCCAACATTTGTGCTTTCCTATTCCTATTACTTACATATGTCTTCTTTTTTGAAATTTCCAATTTCAAATTTAGCCACTTGTACTATATAATTTTGTTATTCTATTTTATCATATACTTTGAGGATCAAAGAATGAAATCTAAACTCTCATACTTACTCTAATAAAATCTTTGTTTTCTTTTTTTTTTTCCCAAAGAAAAAACTCTCAAATTTATCACTTTTACTTCTTAAAATATCAAGGTGAAATTCAGTATAAACAAAATGAATTGTATAGGAACATGTTAAGAATGAAGTTTATCTTACGTATATGTCACTTGCATGATTACATATATATAGCCATAAGAATCATTGATTATGAAATTTCATGTGTGACAAATACATAATATTAGGAAAAGAATTCTTTCTAATTTTATTGCATATTTGTATACATGTATTTGGGCAACGAATTCACATATAAAAGAAAAGAAAATGTAATATGGGATAAACATTTGGAAGGATAATCAATGGATTTAAATTATCTCACTTTAGGTAGTCACATATATTTGCTAAGTCACAGGAAATTTACCCTTTTAGATGCATTACTTATTTCTGATATAAATATTTGGGCTGGAGAGTTTTTAAGTTTCAGACCGAATGCTTTCTCATCCTTGCTATGTGCAATATATAAGTTAATCTTTGGGAACCAATACCCACATCAGGTATATGGGTTTTGTAAAGTTAAATTATAGGATGTAGAAATTCAGTATATATTTTAAAACTAACACATTCACTATTGTACATATGTTCATCACTGACCACACTGCATTCTTCTCGAATATACATGATTGTTTGGTTTGGTATATGATGGATCGGTCTAGGTAATTATTTTCTAGTCATATTGTGCCTTTTTTCTTTTTTTTTGTCCTTGCAGTTACCACCACTAAGCTAGCAAGGACTGCTTTATCCATGATCGGAGAGCAAAAGGACAGATTCAAACTGGTGATGGCTAATGTTAACATGCCAGATATGAACAGTCTTGAATTTCTGCGAGTAGTATTGGAGAAGGACATTCCTCTTATATGTGAGATACCTTTGATCACTTTGAGTTGATAAAAGTACATTAGGGTTTCACATTTTTATTTTTAAGAGATAGTGGGTTTTCTTTTTCTTTTCTTTTTTTTTTGTCGGAAAAGTACCATGTCAATAATCAATTTAAGAATAAAAATGTCAAAAATTCAAATTATTTGTATTTATTAGACATAGAAAAATCCATGTCCCTTAAATGCCAACTTGTGAAACTATATGCTATTTTTATGAAATTTATTTGTTTAAAAGATGAGAAAAATTTAGGTAGACTTGTTTTATCATTTCATCCTTAAAATAATTCAAGCACGTAAATTCATTAATTTTCATTTAATATAAATAAAATAATTAAATGTGCATCCATATGTGATTAGATTAATTTATGAATAAAATGGTAAACTTAATTTACCTAAGAATTTCTCTTAAAAAATACTAAAGATTTCATTGTCAAGAAAATAATTGACTTTGATGCAGTGATTTCCTCAAGAAGAAGTATAAGTGCAGCTAGGAAAGCCATAGCTGAGGGAGCATCATTCTATCTTAATAGGCCAATTTACTTAGATGACTTGAAGTACATATGGCAACATGCATTTAGGAAGAAAACAAGTGGAAACTCAACTGATACCAAAGGCAAAGATAAGGAAGAGGAAGTGAAAGGCAAGCATATGAAGATGGATCGTAAGAGGAATCTTAAAAGACAGGGAACAGATAACTTGGAAATTTCAGCAAGCACTTGCATTGGAAAATTAATAACGGCAGATCATAGCATTCAGAAAGAAAATGGATTGAAATCGAAGATGCTGAATGAGGATGGAGGGAAAAAGAAGGAAAAAAGAGCTAGAATCATATTTGAACAATTGAATAATTTTACATGGAGGAAGAAAATGGGAGAGGAAATCGAAAAGAGAAACAGTAACAGCTCCTCAGGGAAAAGGCCTCGAATTGTTTGGACTCCAGACCTTCACCTCAAATTTACAGCAGCCATTAGCGCACTAGGCGATAAAAGTAATACTCTAATCTCGATTTAAAATTTTTAATGTAATTGTTTCACTAATATTTTATATATTGTTTTTGTTTTGGATAACATGTAGACGCTCGTCCAAAGGCAATATTGGAGATAATGAATGTACCTCATTTGACACACCGCCAAGTTGCAAGCCATCTTCAGGTAATTAATCTCTTCCTTTTTCCAACAAATATATTTTAATATTAAAAGTCTTATAGGATTTCGCCATTAATTTTCACTTGTTTGGACACTCAAAGTTAACCTCAACTCAAAGAGGGAATGGAATTCAATATCATAATTTTATCCATGATTTCTAAACTTTGGGTTTTATAATCTAATCGTTCTTGAAGATTAATTTATAGTGATAAAGTCTCAAAACCTCAATTTGCTTTCAATAGTCTTTTTTTTTTTGCTAAAAAATAAATTTTTCCTGTGATTTTTTTATCTTTAAACTAGGACCTTTTTCTATTTAGTCCTTAAATTTTTGTTGTGATTATACTAGGTTTAAATAGGGATTTTATAACCAAAAAAATGATAGTTTAGAACAAATTTTTTTTTTCAGCACACATTAGGTCACTAAACTACTTTTTTTTTCCACTGGGTCACTACTTATGTATGCTAAAAAAATATTTAAAATCTCAAAGTAAATAGCAACATGTCAATAATTCAAGTACCAAAAGGTTATAACAAATTGATCTTTTGGCCGAAAGGATGACAGTTTGAAATTAAATCAGAGTTTTGGGGCTTTATTTATTGTTACAAATTGATTTTTAAGGATGGTTGGGTTCTATGATCCAAAATTCAGAAATTGTGGATGAAATTAACCCATGATATACATATGTTTGTGTATTGAAAATTATTATGTATTAATCACATTTACAATAAACTAAACTAATGAGAGAGTAGATATTAAGCAAAAAGAAAAAAAGAATAAGAATAAGAAAAAAGATATATGAATTGGAATGGGTAATGATAAAATATACAAACAGTACTATTTGTAATTCTTTGATAATTGTGGCCAATTTACTGACCAATTGGTATATATATTCTTATGGTTTCAGAAATACAAATCTCAAGTGCAGCGTATTTGTGAAACTGGCACCACCAATTTACCTGCAGTAAGCAGATCATCTAATTTTTATTGTCGGACCAGAGTTTTCGAAACCCCTGAGAAGAAGACTAGTGCCTTCTCCAATTATCAGCCAACACAATCTTCTGACATTGGAATCAAAGGTAATTGTTCTTTAATTCCTCCAACTTCTATTTCCATTAATCTTGAATTTTACTCAACCTTGTCAATTAATTAATTAAGTTGCTTGTTATTATTAATTTCAGGAAATATATTTGAGATATTAAAGGCATCTTCAAACATTTGTACTCCACTTCTCACCTCATCCTGCGCTACTTCACAAAATAATAATAACCAAGTTTCAGCAACATCAAGTCGTACAACGCCAGAATTGGATTCCACGGCAGGATTCCAATTTCCAGCTAACTCCATTGCAGGCGAATTTCCAATGAATTTGATTGATGGGAACGACCAATTGCAAGAAGAATATATCAATAATGTTATGCAAGTTTCAAATAATAATAATTCAGGCGGTGATGATCCTGATGATGCACGCTGCTTCGATGATTGGATGGATGGAATCTTGAATCCGGACTCAGGTGAAGTGCCTGATTTGGACAAGATTATGACAGGCTCAGACGTGTCGGAGACGAGCGATGGGAAGCAAAAGCAGCTGGAAGCTGAAGCTGTTTCAGCAACTGATGCGTATGCACGTGTGATGAATATTCTCGAGGAAGAACCGGCCGACTGCATCAAAGGTTTAGCAGGTGAACCAAATCCAGGTGATGTTGATCGCTATTGTCAGTGGCTTACTGATGCACTGCACGAAAACAGCTCTTGATACCTATAATATTGTCTGGCAGTCATCATCAACTTCAAATATTCCATCATAAATTTTATAATCTTGTTTTCTTTTTTGTGTTGTTATTAATAGCATAAATTAAGGAGTCATTCTCCAGATAAAATTCAAAGCATCTCGCATGCAATTTTCTGTAATATATAATGAATAACTAACAAACAATCCTTATAGATTTCGATCCATCGTTAAATTTATAATTAATTTGATCACTAACTGCACTGTATGCATTTAGTTATTGTTATATATGGTGAGTTGTGATTCAATTGATTTATAAATTTATTTGTCTACGCAGAACAAATTGCTAACTAATTAATAGGCTTCTTGATCAGAAAATATCATTGACTGCAAATAATTGTCATAGGGGTTACCGGTGGCAAAAGGTTGGAAATTGGATGAATATTATTGTTGGATATGGAATTGCACGTTGTAATAATAATAATAATAAAATATTATTATTGTGGATGAACTAATTTGAAATTGGTTTAGACTATTTTTGGCTTTCTATGTCAGACTAGAATACTAATTCCTAGTTTAAGTAAGTTAATATTCATGTCTTTTATTAACTATTATATACATTTAGTTTGAATATGATATACCTATACAAGGCTTGAAAACAAAATTCCTACCTTGAGTATTAATAGGGTCATCGTGAAGAAATTGAACAACAGACCTTCTACATTAAGTATGATTATCAGTAAATAAGGACTCTTATTGATTAGGATTCGATCACTCATAAAAGGAGTTAGAATAACAAACTTCTTACTTCAAAGAAAATGTTAAATACATTCTCTATATTGTCTTCTATTTATTCTTTTTCATTTTTTATTGACATAAATATCCTATTTTTTTTATATGAGACCTATAACATTAAAAATTAGATGAATGTTAAGGATATTCTCCATTTTTGGATATTCTCCAATACTTACTTTCTAATTAGTTGGTGATGCAAGAAAAAAAATCTAAAAATAAGAAGAGAAAAAAAATTATTTTTGAAAATTTCTCTAAGTGTTAGAGAGTGTTTTTAACATTATTCTAAAAATTATGTGTCACTCAGATGATGGGGAATGTAAAAGAAAAGATAGGTAACACTCCTTAAGGATTATTCATAAAGGGTTTAGAAATGGAATTCCTACCTTCAGTATGCTAAAAAATCGAGATTAAACAAATTGCTTAAGTGCTCTATCAAAGTAGGCAAAGAAGTGAAATGGCTAGCTGAACTTCAATTAATGTGTGGAGTAACATTAATAAAGTTTAGCAACTCATGAATAAAAGACAATAGTTCTTCGCAAATTCAATAATAAAAAAAATTAATAATTGAGTTTTTTTTTTGTTTATAAAAATTTTACCTACTATTTGATGACATATTCTCATAGTATTAGGTGAAAATTCCATGGATTTAATTCAATTTTGCTGATAAAAATGTAAATTCTAAATTTCAATAAATAATTATATATACGGTGGTGTAAATTTCAATAAATAATTATATATATGGTGGTGTAGACCAAAACAATACAAACACTCAAGTACTAAAAAAAATTATAAAAATACAAATTAAGTTAAGCCTTATAATATGTAAAAAGAAGTGTATCAAGCATTCACAGGCTTAATGACGTAGATTGTAATGATCGGTAATTAGGACTTATAAGATATACAGTTCATTAATGAGAGAAATTTTGTAGATTAAGGTTTAAAATGTTAAAATAGTAATGAAAGTACTTTCATATCTATGAATGGGTAATTGATCACGCTCGTGAAAGTCAAGTGGCCGGTTCCAAATGACGAAGTTTTAAATGAGGCGAGATCATTTTGAGTGAATAGCGAGTGAAAGGTACATTCACACCCATGAATTGTTAAGTTATAACTATGAATAATGTTCACACCTAAGAAGATTAGTGTCAAGCCTGTGAACGCATGTCTTTTGAACATGTGAACAGTGACACTTTCTCTCTCATCTGCTCCTTATCTCTGCCATTACCTGCTCTCCACTGCTCATATAATCCAACCTAACATGTCAGAGACTTCTTCGTCATCCTCATTTCCTTCTTTCACACCCAAAACTTCATTGTTAAAGCTTGGAGAAAAACATAAAATCAAAGGAAAAAGGTAGAGTGTTCTTGAGTGAAGTGAGCTTAAAGAAAAGAGAGGGAGAGCTCAATTGGAAAGGAGATCAATATTCAAATTTTCGTGAATATAGGAAGAGGTAGAGATCTAGAGGAATAATAACAAAAATGAAGGATAACTTAGATTGAGCTTGAAGAGGTTTAAAGAAGATCATTGACTAAAGGTTAGTACATATGTATATTAAATCTAAAAATATGTTTTTTTGAGTATATTAAGTGATTAAATGAATTTTATATGATATTATGGTTTGATCTTGATAAAGGAATTTATAATTGTTGTTGCCTATGAATGACTGTTATTGTAAATTACTGTACCACCGAGTTATATAACTTAGTGAATAATTTATTTTTCTCTCGCTTAGATTTGAAGTAAAGATAGAGTGATAAACAGCAGTGAAAGTCACTCCCAGCGGGTTGGTTATTTTAATCATATTTTACTATTTGGAATAAATTTTATTTAAATAAAATTTTAAAAGTTATGTGGGATGTGTCATATATTATATAAGTGGGTGTATAAGTATGAAAATTTTATATACTTACTGGTTATTAATAAATTTTAGTTTGTATATATATTTCAAAATTTATTATTATTATTATTATTATTTTAAAAAAAAATATTTACAGAAAAGTAATACTCTTTATCTGTCTAATATACGATGGTGTATATAGAGGGGTAAGGGATGTTACATGAATTTTGGTTTATTTTTAGATTTTTAGTCAAATTATTAAAACATTTATTGAGAATTATTGAATATTATGTTGGTGAAATCGATGATGGAAAATGAAAGAAAATGAGTTAAAGTGATTATAGGAATTTATTTGGAATTTTTAGAACATTTATTGAATTTATAGAAAATTTTGGGTGGAAAAAAATTATAAAATAATTTTCTTTTCAAAACGGTCTCTTTGATTTTGCAAAACGACCACCAGTGCGAAAATTATATTTTTATGATTTAATCAATTTGCTTGATATTTGGCTTGTAAAAATTCATTCGTCATCCGATTTTTGAATTATTAGTTTTAAAAATTTTAGAATTTAATTGCGATCAGATTGACATCATTGTGATTGTGACTCATATCTCAAACTTCTAATCAGAAAATCAGACCATAAATTCAAATTAGAAGTTGTATTTGGGCATATTAGAACCCTTAACCTTAAAATCTTACCTTATAACTTCACATATAATCTTAAAATAATATTTTCTATGATCTAGTATGCTTAAATTATATTTTCACTTTCAGGAAAAAAAATCTAGATATCAATATCGGTGATGATACTCATATGTGCATACCATAATGCTTAGGTGGTACTTTCAAATGCTTGTATGACAACCCCGTTATCGTAGGTGTTTGGGCATAAATGGTTTCTAGGTGTTTGGGCATAAATAAAATGAATATGTGATAATAAAAATTGTTTGTAAATGTGATAAATACTTGTCCTTATGCATGAGTATGTGATGTAGTCATAGATGGAAGGATATGTATTAAAAAAAAAGCTATTAGAAAAGGGAAAATAAATGTTTTAATATATAAGTAACATAGAATACTAGAATAATGACATGACATAACATGTTGCATAGTTATATGCCACTGATGTTTGTGAGATAAAATGTTATAATATCATAAATGTTAAATATGAATGTTCATGGATTTTAAGATGACATTGGTATGATTTATGCATAAATGTATTTTATGAAGTTAAAGACATTGTTAGCATGATATATAACTGAAAATATTGATATGAGTGATTGACATTGGTCAATCTTAAAGCTTTAAGTGTATTGAATATTTTGTTATGTTTTTAGCTTGTTTCTGTTTTTGAAATCCCATAATTCATGTATATACAGTCGTGAATGCTCAATCTAAAACAGGTTTCATGCCTATGACACAAGGTTCACACCTGTAAAATCTCTATTTGGAAAATGCCCATAATGGGTAGTAATTTTTACGCATTGATTCATGGCTAGGGAAATAGTGAAAGCAAGGGTTCATGCCCATGAATGAGTAGTTATGTCCGTAAACATTGATACCCAATTTTTCATTGTCCACATCTAGTATTTTACAATTTGTTTCACGGCCAGAAAGTCGAGAAGCATGATTTCATGTCCGTAAAATGATATTTATTTAAAAATAGTAGTGTTCACGTTTTGATTCATGGGTTGGTAACCTGTGAAGGACACCTTTACAACCCTAAATGGGTATTCACGCCCATGAAATATAGTAAGTTTCGATATGCAGTTTTTTATTATAATGTTATATGATGGATATGACTAAATCACATGTTATGAGCTATCTGAATATATGATATGAGTATGCATAAAATCCTAAGATTTGGTATGAGTGACATGTTGCTATAAGCTTACGATATGTTGAAATAAATAAGTGATGAATAATGTTATTATATGAAACCTAGTATGCGAGCAATTATATGCATAAATGAGAAATTGCATGGTACATAATGTGAGATTTTCATATATGCATTGCTATGCAAAGATTATGTTTAACTAGCATATAAACATGAAATGAAAAGTTAATTCATAAAAAAGTGAGCATGAAACGAGATGACTATGAATATATGAAATAATGTCTTCTATATTTGGAATTGTTATGAGCATGAAATGCACACGAATTTGCACATGTGATGATACATAATAAGTAATATAGTTTTATTAATGTTTATGAGCATGGATATAATTATGGAAATTAAAAAGGAAAAGTGGTATAATTATGAAAGCCTAATTTTCTAATCTAGGACTTGATATAGAATAGATGACACGTCATTGAGAGTGTTACAGTATTGTATATTATTATTTATACTCAATTAGAGTGGCTTAAACTCCGGTGAGAACGTTTCTGATTCAAAAAATTCAATTGAGAATATCTAGATAAAAGATAAAATGGCTTAAACTCAAGCTGTGAATGCCTTTGATCCTATTTTATTACTTAGTTAAGATGACTTAAACTTGAGTTGTGAGTACTCTTAACTTGAAAGGCTCAGATGAGCATATATATGCAATGACAAAGTGACTTAAGCTCTAGTGAGAGCACTTCTGTATTACAGCCCACATCCAGATATTCTGATTTAGAGTTTTGAAAAAATAAAGTAAAAAAGATATGGTGAACTGAACATATGGAAATAGTTGAAATACACGTATTATTATGTATGATGAGTTTTAAAAAAGAATGAAAAGGAATTTGATACTTTGGCTATTGATATGACTATATAGAAATAGTATATGTGATATATGGATTTTTGTCTGCAATGGTTTATATGCGAAACAGGTTAATAAGGAGAAGGAAAACCAGTCATATGGAATATGTTGAAAAGAAAATATGTTGGTAATATGTTGATAAGTTATAAATGTATAAACGGTTGTGAATATATGTTATGTCGTTATATGAACCCACTTATTATTTATGTATGTGAACATGGTTGCAAAGGTAAGGATCACGTGAGTGTGTGCCCCTTAATGCATGATTATTATGAAATGGTTATAAAGATGATATAATGATGATATGATATTATATGGATGCATGTTTACATTGATTGCAATCTATGTTACAAGTATATACATTCATGTGGTAAAAATGTATGTAATATTTATAATTTACATTCCTATGCATGAATACAAAGTAAATAATATGAACAGTGATAAATGAATCCATTTACATATGTTAATAAAGTTAATTAGGATGTTTAATTATGAATGTTGGCATGATGTAATGGACTAAATTGGTAAACAATGAATATATTTATGAACAAATAGATTTTACATGGTTGGATATACTTGTCTTAAACATACATTGATGTGTGTTTGTCTATGTGAGTTAATTATTTAACATAGTGATGAATATATATATATATATATATATATATACTATTACACATGAGTAGCTTAACATATGAGTAATTAGCTAGTTACATGGTTGCTGACAGAGAATGAAAGCCTAAAAGAAGAGTTACAAAACAAAACCTAATTTGGGTGAGTGATATACCAATAAGTCTTAATTTTATTTTTATGTGTTAAAAAGGATTTGTATTTTCCCTTTTGGGGATGTGATTTGTAAACTCTAAAGCTATGTGAAGCCTATACAATATTTTTATGTAATGAAACAATTATTTTATTTTTTCTTTTACTTTTCTTCGTATCAATTTTAAACTATTCATCATGGTTATGATGCAAACTAAGTGATTTAAAAAAAAATTCATTTTAATTATATTTCAAAAAGAAGATTTTATAGCACTTGTTTATATAATGGATCAATTTCAATTATATTAATGGGAGTTACATAGGCTATCATGGTGGTGTGTACTTAATCTCGTTTTAGACCTTAATAGTATGTAGCAAATGTATTAGTTCATGTAAATAGCAAGCGGTGAGGTGAGTATTGTTCCATAGATATCATATATGATTATGTGAATGAATGAATGTTGAGTATAAGTAAGACAAGACAATTAGAAATGAAGATAATTAACACTAAACTAAATAAACTAACAACTAAAAACTAAACTAAGCAATTGAAAATAAATCCACACAAGAAAACACAATAAGATATAAGTTGGAATATTACTCTAATCCCACTAGTGAATATGCTCATACATTACATACATTAATTGCTTATAATGATAAAAGATGGTAGGGAGATCATAGTTGAGCTGTCTTATTAGGGTTCACACTCTTTTGTTAGTCTTGGTTCCCTTTTAGTTAAGTCTAAATTAATAAGTATAAATCTAATTCATCTTTGATAAAATTTGGTCTACAAAAGCTACTCTATAAATCAAAGGTCCCTTTCAATTAAATATCTCCCTATAGATTTATGCAATCAACTTAAAAATTATTCATCAAGTTAATATTGAATCTAAACTTAATTTTACTTTTCTATTTATAATTAATATGATCAAATCAATACACTACCTAATAAAAACATTTAGCACATAAATGAACATCCAAAAATACTTAAGGATTGCATAAAATATCAAATTTGTCATTAAAAGGCAACAATATAGAGTATTTATATATTCTTGGGGTTTAAAGCTTCCCCCAATAAGAGTTTTAATTATCCATATACAAATACATCATCAAACAACCAACAAATAACATCACAAAAATAGAGTAAACGAAAGAAAGAAGGCAAAAAGCAAACTCAACGGATTTTGAATTAAATAGTCTTCAAGTATGTATGCAAGTTTTCTCTTCCAAGCTCTTCCTCTTGTTTAAATTAAACTATTTTCTTGCCTAAATTGATGAATTGTATAGGTCCCAAAGTGTTGAATAGGGAGGTGAATTGAGCTTTAAAAATTTATCTTCATTAGAACATTGTGTTCTACTTTTTATTTCTACTGGGTGGAACACATATTTTTACTCAATAAAAAAATTGACAGTTTTCTACAATTGACTTCTATTTGTAACTTTTAATATCAAAAATTGATCTTTTGTATCAGATATGTAATGAGCAATTAGAAACAAACTTATTGAATCACTATTGAATCAAATTGATTTTTCTTCTTAGAGCAAATGCTTTTGAATCTTTTTTTTTTTATTTATCAAAGTTGATAACTCTGCTTTATCAAGCACAAAACTTTATACATTAATTTTAAATTGATAAATTAAAACTGAAATTTGTAGAAATAAAAATAGTGAAAAGAAAATAAGTAAACCAATCAGAACACAATAATTTATAGTGGTTCAACTTTTATTTGCCTACTCCACTCCTTAGGAAAATATTTTTGAGAGTTTCTCTAACTAGTGACCTTTTTAGTGGGATCAAACTTCATTATATTCCTAGTGTTCTAATTTCCGTAGATACATCCTCACTGTAATTTTAAAGTTTTACACACAATGCTAACCTAAAACTTTTTCATTTTTCACAAATAAAGGACAACCACACAACTTCTTCCTTTTTAAAGGCAACCTTTCAAGCAACTAGCTTGTACAAAAATTACAAAGAAAGACTTTATCTGTTTCATAAAGATAATAAAATTGAATTTGTAACCAGAAATGAGGAGAATATTTACAATGTAAATCTTGAAAATAGAAGTAAAACCGTTATAGCAGTTTTGAAAATATGATATCCACTTTATTTTCACAATTTTCTTCTTTTAATTTATGGTTTAAAGCTCATATTTATAGTTGAGATTCAAAAATATATCCGGTATTAACGTTTGAATGTAACTGTCAGAAAATGCATTAAATGTTCACCTAACTGTGGCTACTTGTCTCAAAGTTGTCTACTGGTAGTTCTATTTGGAGAACAATCATCCACCTCTACTTGGTAGAAAGCATCATTTTTCCTCAGAACAATTTTGGTTGAAATCTTTTTAAATCAAAACCTTTCATTAATTATGATGTTTTCATGCATAGCAAACCTTTAATTTTTGAAAACCATTTTTCATAAAATGCAACCCTAACTCGTTTTTTGTTTTACATAAATTCCTAAAGATCTTCATTATTCTTCTTGATTTTATTCTCCATAAGATCTTCAAGGATTTTTTTTTGAGTTCCATGATACAAACTTCTTCAAGATAGATCTATGCTAAACATAATTAGTAAAGTATATTTTCCATTGTTTTATTATCATCAAAACCAACTAGAAATTGTCGCCTTTTGAGCCAACAACTTGGAGCGGATTAATTGCAGGAGAATGAAAATTGAGTATTTAAGAGAATGAGGTAAGTGGATAAGTGCACTTCTTCTCCAAATTGGGAAAAATAATAGCTTTTATACTCTCCTAAAAGCTCTAATCCCAATGTTAATGCTGTAGGTACATTCTAGACCTTTCAAGTGCTATGGAGAGGATAAATTTTGAATATTTTCAAGAGGTCATAAGCTAAAAGAGGTTGAAATTCGCTTTTTTTGGATGTCATTACAGCCGCATAGGTAGCTACAACGGGCATGTGGCTACCCATGTCCTCCTTTGGAACTCAAAGCTCGAAATAAAGTCATCAGGGAAGCACAACATGGGTGGCGACGTGCCTGTGTGGCTACCTGTGTCTTCCTCCAAAAATCTTTTACTATCTTGGCTCAATTCTGCTCTTCCCACATGCATACTTCCAAGCCCACAAGTGCCCATATCAGACTTCTGATGATTTTTCAAGCTTTTTGTCCTCTTTTGACTCTCCTCTTGGACTTGGACTTGGAAATTGATGCAAATTCGGTCTCTGTGACTTCATTTTAGCCCAAAAATACTTCCTCAAGCACATATAATTATAAATTAGCAGTAAAACAGAATAAAAACTAAATTTAACTAAAAACCAGAACCGAACACAATTAAAAACATGTAAAATTTTGCAAATTCATAAGGAAAAATAATGCATTTTCAAGTTCTATTACTTAAGCCGGCAATATGCTTCAATTTGAAAGGAAAAAAAATTGTTTACTTCAATTTGAGTACAACTTCAAATTCAAGCTCTGATAAGAAGCCAATGAGTCTGGCATGAGAAAATACAAAGCAAAGTAGAGCCAAGGACGCTTGCCGCAAATTAAACCACTGTTGTAAGACAGATCAACGTATTAATTCTAATTTGTATGCGGCAAGTCATCCTTGGCTCAGCTTCACTATGTATCTCTTCATGCAAGACTATCAGACAATTATAAGCCTTCATCTTCTTCAGTTTCTCATCTTTTCTAATAAGCTCATCTCATATATTCTCATTATGTTTCCATGTCAAAAACTTGCACAATTGCTATTATATTTATAGTTAGGGAAAAGGATCATATCTAAGGGATTAGTGCATTATTGTTACGTTCTTTTCATTTATTGTTTCTGGGTCCATAACTAGTGGATAGGTCTTTAATTCCAAGTATATATATATATATATATGGATCGACAGGTGGCATTGTCCATCCACAATATGGCATCTTTTTGGTCAAATTATATATGCATATAGAAAAGCACTGTGGTCCTATGCATTCCAATAGCAAAAGAAAGTAAATGTTTCTTTTGCTAGATTTGGGATAGAATTATTGAATTTTCGAGAGAATTCATAGAATGTTATATGTCAAAGAGAATTTATTCTTGTTTTATTTGTTTATTTATTAATTTATAGATAGTTAACATTATAAAAAAGAAACTGAAAAAATGACACTCATTGGGCTTCTGTAGAAAAGTTCCTAAAATGATATATTTCAAAGTCACTTGCTTATGATTCTCCCTTAAAAATAATAATAATAATAATAATAATAATAATAATAATAATAATAATAATAATAATAATAATAATAATAACATTATAAAAAGAACAAAAAATGGCATTCATATGGGTTAGAAAAATAAATATTATTCCGTGCTTTGCGCATTTCTCATAAATATTTTGCTCTCATTGTCTCATTTATTTTTAATTAATCATTCCATCAAAATCCATACTTATCCAATATCTTTGAAATAAATATTATGATGATTTTCTACCTAGAGTTAATTAGAACGTTGATCAATAAGGGAAAAAAGAAAAGCAAGATGAAAAGAGAAATTAAAATTATATAGATCTATAAGAAATTTTTTTTAAAAAAATTGTTTGAAAGAGTTGTGAATATTTTTATTCTTATTCAGAATTTGTACATTATTATAATAGGTATTATATGTTTTGGTTCATGTACTTCCTTTATTGATTTTCTTATTTTTTCTATTAAAATTTTAAAATTTTATTTTATAACAATTTAGTCCTTAATTATTTACTATGATTTTTGTCCTTAAATTTTTATAAATATTGACGTATTCTCGATTTTTTTTGTTATATTTAATTCACAAATTATTATTTCTTCACATTTTAGTCTCGTGTTAATATATTCAATTAAAATCTATTAAACTTAATTAATCGATGTTGTTAATTAAAATAATAAAGCATTAAAAACTATCAACATGAAAAAGAAAAAAGATTAAAATATATAATTTTTTTATCAGAAAAAAAAAAACCACGAACATGAATGTCGTGGTGTTTGCAAGAAAATAAAAGTAGGAATATATGGCTAGGGAAATGATAATTGATAGTGCAATTTTCAATAACACAGCTATTTAAACACCCAAAAAAAAAACATTTTAATAAGTGGATAAGTGACTAAAATTTTATTTTATTGAGTCCTTTAATATTATGATTTGTCTTATATTCCTATCGACTCCCTATTAATTAATTAATTAGTGCTATTAAACGTAGGAATAACAACATGATGGGCGCGGGATGGAATTCTCCATTTTCATTTCCGATTCTGACATCCCGTTCCGATACCTTATTTTTATTAAAAAAATTTATTTTATTTTAATGCTAAAAATAATTTTCTTTTTTTATTATTTTAATTAATTAATTATATAGTTGTTTAAATAAAAATATATATTTTTTTATTTTAATTGAATGTTATATTTTTATTTTATAATTTTTTAAAATATTAATTATGTTAAAATATAAATAATTATTATATATATATAATTAATATTCGGGACAGGTAGCGGAGCAGGGAATGTCTATACCGTTTCCGTCTCATCCTTGTAAAAAAATTTTGGGATTGGAACTAGACAAAAAAATTATAAAAATATCCACCCTATTTGGGGTGATATCAAGAAAGAATACTGTAGAAACGAGTATAATTATCATCTCTAATTAAAAGTATGTATAATGCTATTGTGTTTTTCCATGAAATAAGAATTAAAATATTACAAAATAATTGTTCTTTGAGGATTCACCAAATTAAGCAAACTAAAATACATTATGCATTCAATCAAAATATGAATTTGCCTTATTCATAGTAAAAAAAAAATTCCAATTTTTAAAATTTAATTTTCATATGGTAAGTTACGCATGCATATATATATATATATTTCTAAATTTAAGGCTATGTTAAATTTAAAGTCGAATCTATATATATTCGGCTTTGTGAAATATAAAGCAAATGAACAGTTACAATGAATGTGTTGATGAGAATCTCACGTCGGATATTTAAGAAATTGAAGAAATACTTATAATTATACTGCAACTAATTTTATATTGACTTAAATCATTTTGAAAAAATGGTTAATCCAAGATATCAAGTAAAATCTGAGATTCAATAAATGGAAAGACCCAGATTAAATATTAAATAAGTATATAGTTCAAGAAAAAATAAAAAAAGACAGACATATAAAAATAGTAGATTAAACAAGTGACAATTGAGTCTAGACCTGTTGCATTTGAAGAGAATTGTTGAAAAGAATTTCACATTGGAAAAATCCCATTCAATTCCAATAGAATGTTTGTGTCAGCCCATTCAATTCTAATAGAATGTTTGTCCAAAACGTCCTTTTAATAAAGGCTAATGAAAACGGAATTCTCTCAACATCATTTACGCCCTTTTGATAAGAAATGACGTCCTTTTAATGAAGGCTCTTTCTCAATTTGATTATTTCACTTCTTCTCCTTCTCCATTACGTTGTTAGCTTCTGCTTGCATATGATATCTGCTTTACTGGAAATATTGGTTACAGAAGCATGACTTATGTTTCATATTTCTGGTTTGTTTATAATTTCTATTATTGATTATTTATTTATTTATTTATTGCCTAGGTTAGGTTCCTCTCTCTATCAGGTTGAACAATAAATTGTGTTTACTTTGATTAGGTTAGTGGATAAAAATTTTACAAAATAAAGTGTTTACTCTGAAGCCTGACTGTTTCTTGCCCTTGTTTACTGATATCACAAAATGCTCTTCATCTTGTATTCTAATAGTAGACTGGTATTTGAACATAAAAATAAATACTAAAGAAAGAAGAGTTTCATAATGAAAACAAACAATGTTATTCCAAACCATCAAATAAAAGTTCACACTACAAATAAAAATGCAAATTTTTACTCTAATATCCCGTTAAACCTTAGGCCTTTGATTCTCTGCTTTTATCAGTTTATTTGACTAGGGGTTCATTTGACATTAAGTTTGCCAAAAGCGTTTTTGGAGAAAAAATTTTTATTTTTAAATTTTTTGAGTTTTGAAAACTGTTTTTGAACAAAAGCAGATAAATAGATGTTTTTACCAGAAGCAAGTTTGGAAAAAGCAGTTTACAAAAAATTAAAAAATCAGTTAATTAAATCAAAAAAATTTTAAACCTGCTTTTTGAACACCTAACAGCATTTCCAAACACACCCTATATCGGGTTTAAGAACTTTGTTTATGGTCAAGTTTTCTTTCCATTTTTACATAACTTTTTTTTTTTTATAGTGTTGCGAAAAGAAATTACAAAATTTTTTAAGGGTAATTAAGCCTCGCATTACTGTGAAAAGAAGTCTCTCAATTTGAGCATTAATGGGCTTAACCTGGCAAAACTTGTATACTTCAATTTTTAGAGATTTTTAAGTTGGATTCTCTTTCTTCGCTTAGATGATAAGTGAGTCTGGCATGAGAAAATACAGAGCGAAGAAGAGCCAAGGACGCTTGCCATAGAAAGCACTGTTTAAGCTGTATAAATATATTGCTTAAGACAGAAATGTATTGTGTGCGGCAAGTCATCCTTGGCTCAGCTTCACAATGTATCTCTTCATGCAAGACTGTTAGACTTAGACAATAAGCATTCATCTTCTTCAATTCTTTGCTAGTAAGCTCTTCTCATTCTTGTTAAATTTTCATGTCATGAACTTGCACATTTGCTCTTATATTTATAGTTGAGAAAGGACATCGATCGAAGGGATTAGTGCATTGTCACTTTTCTTTCTTTTTCTGGTCCATAACTATAGGATAGGTATTTAATTCCAAGTCTATGCAGCACGTCATAAATTAGACCAAAAAGAGAGAAATTCTTAAATAAACTCAATTTGTTAGATTAATCTAATCGCACAATAACATATATGCAGATTCATTAATTGTTATATTCACATCAAATCATGTAAATAAAACAATTAAATATATATTATTATCTAATTAAATTAGTTTACAGATGATATAATTGAGTGAATTTAACTAAAAATTTCTCTGAAAAAGATGTCATATTGTGGGTGGACAATGTCACCTGTCGGTCACTGTACAAGTAGAAGCTGCTAGCTGAATATTACAAGTTGTTTTTCAATTCCGTTTCATCGATCCATATGAACCAGCTTGTATATATATGGTCCTATGCATTCCATCAGAACTTTTTTTGGCTATATTTGGGATAGAATCACTTGATTTGGAGAGAGATTTTGTAAAATGATATGTGTCAGAGAATTTATTCTCTCTTTTTTCCTTACTTATTTTAGACAAAACTTATAATAAACCTAACGTTTTCGGTTTTTCTGATTTAAGCACCTCTTATTTTATTTCTGTCAATCAAGCCCTCTTTTTTTTAAAATCAATTTAAGCCCTTCTTTAACAGATATCATTTTTGATATAATTATATATTAACGCCATTTATCATTTGGCCAAACTAATATATTAAAAGACTATCATTATTCTCAAGAAATCTATATTGCATATGGGTGGTATCTAAAACTTTTACAGGAGAAGATATAATAATAATAATAATTCCAAAATAAACGTGTTACTGAACCCTCAAATCCAAGCTAGAAACGAATTTCAACACATATACTAATTAATCTTGAATTATTTTTTAACAGACAGACAAATAAAAGCCCTAATTACATTATCAAGTAACAGAGAAACCCACATAGATCCTTTTCAAACTCTTCTTTTTCAGCCACTGATTAGCCGAATTCAACCACCAAAAAATCAAAATTACTTCAATAATTGAAGTGGCTATTCTTCTATAAGTCACCAATTCTTCAAGGAATCTCAGTTGACTAAAGATAAAGCTGAGATTTTTGTGGGTTTTTTGTTCATCACACAAGACAGAGTGAAGCAAGAGAGAAGCTTCTACCAAAAGCTTTTTATGCCGTGTTTTTTTTTAGATTATTTTTCTTTTTCTATAATAATTATCTTTCATTTATTTTGATTTATTTTATTTTAAATTTTGAGTCTGTCTTTTTATTTTTTATCGAAACAAACTGCATAGCATGCAATTTTCAAGCACTTGCACGGCATGCGCCATCAGTATATATAAACACCCTTATGGGACAATAATGAATACATCTCACGATTATTTTATATGGTATCAGAAATTTATTGATGACACCACATAGATCACAAAATTTTCTTCTTCTTCTTTTCTTACTACTATTGTGTTTCAATGGCATCAGATGGCTTTGTTCCATTACCCAATCTTATTCACCAACTATCCATCAAATTAATCCCGACCAATTTCTTATTGCGGAAAACTCAATTGTTACCAATGTTAAACGGATGCAATATTGCACACCATATTGACTGTATTAGCTCTCCACCTAGTAAATTTAGAGGATAATAAAATCAACCTAGAGTTTAGTCATTGGGAGTAACAAGATTAGCTCGTTCTAAGTTGGATTATTGCATCAGTCTTCAAAAGCATGCTTCAACAAATTGTTGGTACAAATTAGTTCAGGCATATGCTTCTAGATCAAAGCCCCGAATTCGAGAACTTAAGTTATATCTTCATAATCTTTGACATAACAATAACAATATTTTAGCCTATATTCAAAAGGCTAAAGAAATTTCAAATTAGCTTGTTAACCTTTAATGCAAAGTTTCAGATGAAGATATAGGGGAATTTGTTCTTGACAATATAGGGTCAGTCTATTGTCCCTTTATTTGTGCTCTTGAGGAACGTATAGAAAATATAAGTTTTCATGACCTTTATGGTCTATTGCTTGATGAAGAATGACAAATCACTAAGAATAATGCAATTGAATTTTTTTCCTCTATCACTATTATAACTTAAAATGTTAATCATCAATAGCCTAGCAATCATAGTAGAGGTAAAGGACGCAACAATAGAGGTCGCGAATAATTTGATAACATGATTGGTTAATCATCTATGGTTTTTAATCGCAGTTCTAACAGCTCATTTGTTTTCTATTCTACTGCCTGTTTTGAACAACCTACGATTGTTTGTTATAACAATAATGGTTCTAGCACCTTGCTAATGTTTGTCCTTCACTGTGCCAACCTCTTCAAACTCGCCCATCTTCAAATCATGCAGCCACAACTTCCTTTGCATCATAGCAACCATGATTATTGGATTTTGGAACAACTCATCACTTGACAATTAACTTCAAAAATCTTGCTATTCATATTGAATACTAAGGAATTGAGGAAGTCGTTGTTGGTAATGGAACTTCCTTTCCAATTTCTCATTTTGGTTCCCCTTATTTTCTTTTTGATGGCTAAAAATTTCATTTTACTAATATGCTTCATGTTCCTCGTGCCACAAATTGCTTTCAATTAGTTTCTTTACTAACTCTAACCAATTGGCAACCAATCGAACTGATAGATTCTCCTTTATCTGACATATTTCTTTCTTGTTATCTCCAGTAACGATAAGATCATCCACATAAATCAAGATTATTGCTAATTTTCCTTTTCGAGCTTTGACAAACAAACTCGAATCAGCTAGTGCAACAACATAGCCACTATGAATGAGAAACTCAACAATCTTGTCATACCAACCTTTAGGTGTTTGCTTTAATCCATACAATGCCTTTTTTTTATTTGCAAACATATTCAATATGGAATTTGTTCCCGAATCCTTCTGGCCGCTCCATATACAGTTCTCGGTCAAGCTCTTCATTTAGAAAAGTATTTTTCACATCCATTTACCATAGATTCCATGACTTATTTGCTGCAAGTGCTAGCAAAATTTGAACTATTGCAATTTTGGCTACTGGACTAAACGTCTCATCAGTCTAGTTCATACTGCTGTGAAAAACCTCATGCCACCAATTGAGTCTTAAACCTCTTGATTGATCCATCTGTGTAAGTCTTGATCTTGCATACCCATTAGCATGGTGTGGGCTTCACATCTTTGGGCTTTGGAACTAGGTCCCAAGTTTGATTTTCTACAAGAGATTTGATTTGCTCTTCCATGGATTTTCTCCATTAAACTTTTTGTGATGCCTTTTTTATAAGATGTTGGCTCTTTTTCTTCTTTCATTAGTGCAATATTGGCATATTTGGGATTTTTCTTTCTCAGTCTGTTTGATCTTCTTAGCTGAGGTGGGGAAGCTTGTGATACTGGTTGATCTTCCACTTCTGGTTGATTTTCCATTTCTGTTCTCTGATAAACACCAGTCTGGCATGATCTCTTTTGAGTTTGAGATTGTACTAGTGTCTTTGAACTTTGTTGGGCTTCTTCTTACTTCATATTTTCTTGCAATTGTTCGACTTCTTTAGAATTAGGAAGTATAACATATTCTGGTATCCACCAAGATGATGTCTCATCAAACAAAATATTTTGTGAGATATGACATTTGTTAGTTGTAGAATCACAACATCGCCAACCTTTCCTATTCTCATTATAGCCCACAAAAATGCATCTGATTGCCTTTTTGTCAAACTTGCTATGTAGATGATCGGGAATAAATACATAACACACACAACCAAACACTTTGAAATGGCTTACTGTAGGTTTCATCTTCCATAATTTCTCATATGGAGACATGAATCCTATTTTCGATTGTACAAATTTGTTGATTATGCAAGTTGTTGTTCTTATGCACTCGGCCCAAAATCTTCCAAGAACATTTTTAACATGCAACATACTCTAACATGTCTCTATAAGATATTTGTTCTTTCTTTCTGCAACACTATTTGTTGTAGTGTGTTTAGACAAGTCAGTTATCGTCGAATCTTGCACTGAGCAAGGTAATTGGAGAACTCATCAAAAATGTATTCTCCCCCCTTATTAGTACAGAGGCATTGAATTTTCATTCCAACTTCACCTTCAACCATCAACTTGAACTTTTTGAACTTTGCTAAAGTTTCAGATTTTTTCTTCATGAAATACACCCAAATGTACCTTGAGTAGTCATCAATGAATGTTACCATGTAATGCATACCATTGATTGATGATTGCTTCACCTTTCCAAATACATCTGAATGAATCAATTCCAGTGGTTGCTTAGCTTCGAATGATGACTCCTCGTATGGTAATTGATGTGTTTTTCCATACTGACATCCAGCACAAACTGTGAACATTCAGATCAGGTAGTCCTTTTAGTAAAAATTTGCTCATCATCAACTTTAACTTGTGATAATTGACATGTCCCAACCATGCATGTCATAAGTCAGTTGTGTCATTGTTCCTTGTCTTGTCAACATACGTCTTTTCTACTAGTATGACATACATAAGTCCACTTCCTATCCCTCCATTATTGGTGTGTCAACTATTTTGACTTGTTAACAAACCTTAACATCATTTGGGCCAAGTACAACAAACTTGTTAGAATCTGGGAGCTATAAGACTGACAAAAGATTATTTTTCATTCCTGATACTCGATAAACATCCTCTAGTTGCACTTCCTTTTGACTAAGACATGAATCAATCATCATGTCACCAACATGAGTGATTGGTAAAACATTACATAGTTTCTTCTTATCTCCTGTCATATGGCTGGAACATCCAAAATCAAAGATCTAGTCTTTCTCATAATCAATTGCATGAGAACTAGAAGCATTAGAGGTTTGCTCATTTTCTTCTTCCATTGTGGTTGCCATAAGGCAAGGAACTTCTTCAATTTATGAATTCTCTCCATCTTACATTATTTCTAGAGTCAGAAGTATTCAGGCTCAATCTAATGACGATTACTCATTGTTGCTGCATTGCTTTCAACAAATTTCCTCTTAGACTGACAATCCCTTACGTAGTGTCCCTTTTTTCCACAATTGAGACACTCGCCATTTTGACATCTAACATTTTTAGACTATCAATTGTCTTGGTTCTGCTTTTGCTGAGTTCCCCCTAATTGAGGATTCCTTTGTGTGGTCCATTTATTCTGATCACAAGGTTGATTCTTTCTCATGTTGGTGAAGAGTGCCACCTCTTTACTGTTCAAGGACACTCCAACCATCTGCTTTGCTAGATTTTCTTGACTTACTAATAAATTTTCTAATTCTTCAATTTGAGGTTGTGTGGGTCAACCTTAAACTGCAGCAATGAAACCCCTATACTCAAGTCATAGGCCATGTATGATGATTCGTCTCATTCTTTCACTGACAATTTTAGATGTCTTATCCAACTCAGCAATTTCTCGACATAATGACTTCACCTTGGTGAAATACTAACTAATTGACATATCCCGATGTGAGATAGACATTAGTTCATTCTCTAGCAATTGAAGTCTTGTGTCATTCTTCTTTGCAAACTGCAAAGCAAGAGAATCCCAAGTCTATTGGGGTGTTACAGCTTCTCTGATGTGCTTCATCATCTCTTCTCCAATAGTAGTTTTGATGGTGAACATGGCTTTTCCAACTTTAATCTTCCATTTTCTGAGATTGCTAGCATCATCTTCTGGTGGTGGTGTAGTCTCTGTCCAAGCAAAAACCTCTCATAGGTCTTGCCCTTGCAAGTATGACTCCATACAAGTCTTCCACATGTTATAATTGTTATTATTTAATTTTTTTTAATAACACTGTCATTGCTTTATTTTGCCATTATGACTTGGTTTTAGCAGCTTCGCAATTAACCAAGTAAACGTGGTTCCAAACCGATAGGCTTCACAGTTATAAACTGTGCACGAGCAAAATCTCCCTTTTACAATTACTTTTTATGCAAATGTCAAAAAAATTGGGACCCTTGATTGAGTGACTCTAATAAAACCTTCAAGAGTGAATAATAATTTAATTTTTTTCTGATGTGGAGGATCCACTTATTAGTGACAATCACAGAGCATATGATAAGTAAATATTAACATCTAAGTCAGACTCTGATACCAATTGTTGAGAAAAAAAATATTTTATAAAAAAAATATTACAAAAAATAGTTTTCAATTCTCACAACCACTCAATACTCATAAGATTACACTATATATAAGACTTGTAGTCTTATTTTCTTATTCATTCTTTGATGTGTGTTTGTAAACCTTGGAAGTGTGTCTATTTATAGATACAAAAATAAATCATCGTCATATATTTGTTCAAATCTACACCACAAATTTTAAGTGAAAAGTTTAGTGGTGGTAGATGTACCAAATTTACCAACTAATTAATGGTGATGGGTGTACCTAATTTTATAACATATGTTAATAAATTTCTAACAATTAAACTAAATTAGTGATGTTATTTAACACGGTATATGTTTTTTGGCAATAAATAATCATAACATTATTATGCAACACAAACAATTACTTTTCAACATTCATATTAGTATTACTATATGTCAAACTTAATTTACAATTTATAATTACTTATACTCTGTTTATACAATTTCTAGCATAAGATTTTATAACATTAATAGTATTATTATTACTATAGCTATATTCATATTCTTTCAGTATCATACAAGTATACACTTTATTTTATACTACTCATGTTAGAAACTTGCCCACACCACAATAGCACACCTTACATGCCTATAACATACCATGTCAAAAGATAACATCTTTCAATAATAACAATTAGCAAGTATAATATAAGTCAATTTATTCAACACGTATTATATTTTTTCTCAATTTTTCACCAATCATTATCTAAATCAGGAGACACAACGGACTATTTGGCCACACAACCTATATAACTCAGTGCTTATAAAATTTTGTTATATATTGAGGTGTTATATGTCCTTATCAATGTGGGCAATGTAATGCCTAGTATCTCAATTCACAAGTCATTCATAGCCTAACATATTATTTTACAGGGTAATCATAACCTATATTTTTATTTCTAATTGATATGTCAACTTATCTATACCCCTTTCAGTCTAGGCCAGGTATTAACTCCTGGGCCCAATATCATATAATTCATGTTTCATTCATACCATAAATCATTTATTATTGTTTCATAAATTTATATAGTCATTTCTAGCATTTTATGTAACACCACATCTTATGCATTTGAGTATAACCTATCCTGTATCAAGTAATCATACATGGCATACTGGAAAGATAAAATACCCTGTTAACAATAGTAGTAAATTTTTTTTTCATATCCTGTAATATAATTCAATGACTTTGCAAGTCTCATATCCTATAATTTTATTCAATGACTTGCAAGTCTCATATCATGTAATATTATTCACTGACTCTGCAAAGTTAACACTGAGGTTTTCACCACAATATAATATATCACATATATCAAAACATAAACTTTACACATAAATAATTTCGAGTTGATTTCATTTATACATTTTTAGACTCATTCCAAAATGACTATACATATTCAAGCACGTAAATACAAAACACATATGACATATTTTCATGCTTGTGTGGAATGCAAAGAGAGGAGTGATGAGGCTCGGCCAATGACCTGTGCTCCATGTCTTCTATACACTACTCAAAATGAGCTATCACTTTTCTTTACCTGAAAAATGATGCAAATTGATGAGTTGCGGCTCAGTGAGAATAACCATCCAATGAGCTATAAAGTACCAAACAACTCATAGTAATAAATCACAAATCCAATATATACCATATATTCCATTCCATTCATCAATATCATATATGGATCAATAAAGTTGAAACATATAATCATTACTCTTTATGTATGCATATGCTTTGCTTATTTCATTTTGTTGTGACCAAGTTAAACAGACATTGCCCCGGGTTTCCATGTGAACATTTGTCATGTGAACATTTGCATTTGCTAGCTAGCTTGATCATTTATTTCATTTGCACATTTGTTGGGCCATAGGCCTCTTCTTTTGCTTTACAATATCGATTAACTAGTCACAACGCCTTTTTAGTCCATATGCATATGCACTTGTATTTAAGCATTCATCAATCATTGTATCTTATCACATAAAATATACATATACCACATATATACCTCATATGCCACACATATACCTTGCATATACTATATATATACCATGTATATATATTACATATGTCAACATATACCTCAAATATACACAAGTATACCATTTATATGTACCACAAATGTCACAAATTACCCATCATATCATCAAAGACAAATCATGACAATCATATGAATCACATAGCAAGCAACATTCGTTTACACTAAAGAATTCAATTGATAATTAGACTCACCGTTCTCCTTTGATTTCGACCCCTAACTTATTGTCTATCCACTCCTTATGGGTCTCCGATATGTTGCGAGTCTAATATGAAAACATAATCGATTAACTCATGATTAGGGAGACTTAATGTGGCTTAAACAAATTAATATGCATTGTTCATGTCAATAGTTAAGATTTTTCCTATGAGGCAATGTGACATTATGTGACTGTTTAGTCTATAACTTTTTCTAAACTTGACCAAATAATATGATTCTTGTTCCTAATTAAAGAACATATTAAAATTTCAGACCAATTGGATCATTTTACAATATTTTGTGGAATTTCTAAGTGTGTTCTGTTTTCTGCCTTTAGACAGTTTTAGGGTACTCATTTTGGTTCATCATAAATTATAATCTATAAGTCCTATTTTAATGAAACTTTACATAAACTTATATGGGTTAATATTGAACATTTTTTATGTTTACAACTTTTATTAATTATGTCTCTAAAGTCTTCAAATTATAATAAACATTTCACTGGTCCATAATAGAATTTTCTTCCAGACCAGTATGACTTATAAAGGCCATAACTTAGTCTATACATGACATATCAAGCTGAAATTAGTACCAAAATTTATTTAAGACATATACCTATAACTTTTATGTTTTGATCATTTACATAATCTAGCTCTAAAATTCTCAAATTAGCCAAACAAATTACTGGATCTGCCCAGGGCACTCAGTAGGCAGTTCAAATCATGGAACAGTCATGGTTCCATTCACCATAACTCAAAATTTACAAGACCTATGAACCTGAAATTTTGTATACAGATACATAACACATATATCTACAACTTTTATGTTTTAAGATACTTCAAATAATGTCTTTAACATATTCAAAATCAAAGAACACAGTAGCTAACTTGGTTAGGGTTCACACCCTGACCAGTTTCAGTACGAAGAGAATATCTCATTCTATACACAAAGTCATGAAAAAAAGTTTACATATCCATAAATATAAGACATAAATGAATAAAGTTTGTGTTTTAAACTTTTCCAGAATCAATTTCTATGTGCATCAAAATTGGGTTGCAAATCAGTGTCTACTAATGAACCTAAGCAACTCAAATCAACCCTAAAGCAATAAGAATTGATTACTTACCAAGGACGAACTTGCAAGGGATCAATTTGGTGCAAAAACTAGGTGAAACAAGGAAGAATTGAAATCTGAAATGGAGGAAATTGAAGAAGAAGTCGGGGCTGAAGTGAGGAGGCAGAAATGAGGGAGGAAGATAAAGCCAACTTTTTGTTTGTCTTTTTATCTTTTTCTTATCTCTTTTCTCATCTCTTTTCTCCTTTCTCTTCTCTTTTCTCTTCTCTTCTCTTTTATTTCTCTTTTGTGTCATTTTCATTTTATTTTGTCTATATTATTATTATTATTATATATATATATATATATATATATATATATAATTTGACTAATCTACACAATAATACAGTTTAATCATTTGGTCCGGTTTAACTAAATTGACAATGCAAAATGTTTACTAATCTTAATCTAATCATTTTGCTTACTTTAATTTGGTCACTTATTCAATTTATTTCTAATGCTTCGTAGTCCTCATATAGATTATAATTACACACGTGCGACTCGATACAAGTGCCAAATGCTAGGACACGTAGCTAGTGCGTGTCATAAACTTGTTCCTACGAAAATATGTATGAAATGCATTTGTTCAATTGAATTGTATGCAAGATGCTTATGTTCAATGAAATGCATATGATTATGCATGTGGGGAAGGTCAAGGATGTTACATTTTATGCATTCACAAGATCATTTATAATGTTGCATGCGTTATTGCATTGCTAAAAAATATTGTGGTTGCGCTTAAGCCTGTGAATTGCTCTGTTTATTAACTCACCTTTTGCAACAATCTTTTACGACACATTTTGCAGTCACACTTGAGCCTGCGAATCGTTTTGTTTGTTGACTCACCTTTTGCGACACATTTTTCTATCACACTTAAGCCTTCGAATTGTTCTATTTCTTTACTCACCTTAGAATGTGGCCACTAAATGGTCAGTGTGAGCATGAAAGGCTCCTTACGGTCAATTCTCTGGTTGTCACGATTACACCCCTCCAAATGAATTGTATTGTTTCTCAATTTTACCTCTTTTGAGGCCGCAATAGGGGGAAGCACGATTGCGACTTACAAGGCATAAATGTTATACTTGCAATTCAAACACAATCACTCAATCAATTCAATTCATAACCACGTATTTCATGCTTTTAGCACTTAATTGCCTCAATCAACAACTCAAATCTCAATAATTCACATTATACATACATTGGTACCTTAAATCATACTCACCTCATTCACTCCTTTTGTGATCATAGACCAAAAATATTCCATTCATCAAAGGTTTAATTACATATAAGACACACTCATACCATATTGTAATATTAATACATTCTTCAAAGTGTTATCTAATTCAAGTTCATGTCTCATCTATCATTCACGTATACAATTCCATAACTTATTTACACACATTAGATAATCAAATTCCTATTTTAGATTAACTAACATTTTAAGCCATTATGCATATAATTAGTTCTTTATTTAAAGATAATTAAACCACAAATTAAGGTATATCATCTAAGTTCATGGTTTTGCTCTTACTTTAGTCATACTTTTAGGGTTTACTAGTTTTTCCCCTTTTTATATCCTATTCACAAGCTTCCTTAATTTCTATCTCAATATAAGTCACGCTAATCCATGTTAACAACTAAAGTACAATGTATTCATACGTAATCAATTCAATCACTTTCAATTAAAACATATTTAAGGCTTATTGACATAAAGCATACACTTACCTCTTTTAAGCTTAAATATCCCCATTTATCCCTCTTCCTTTGGCTTTTAAGCCTTCCTCCCTCCTCTTTGTTCTTCTTTTTAACAAGAGTTGCCTCTCTTGGTGGTGTATGTGTGCCTAGCACATCATTAATAGACAAAACCTCATGTCATGCACTGTTTTTCCTTCTAGCTAATGTGATGTTAATGTGGTACTCATGAGTTACTATTTATATGCTTTAACTTTTTCCCCTCTTTTTTTAGTCATAACCATAGTTTTATGTTAACTTACAATTCTTCTAATCTAATTGAATTTAGAGAAGTTGATCATTCTAAAGACCCAAAAACCACTTTTGATGAACATTTTAAGGTAAAATCTACCTACCTCAACTTAGCTTCCCTTTTGAACTGTCACCTATCCTCTTTTTTCAAATTTTTTACTTTATTTGCTTGTTTGTATTCTTCTCCTTCTACACATGGATGTATTTCACTTTACCTTCAGTTGTAATCACCTTAAAGCTTTTCTTTTCTTCCTTATTGCTCTTCTCATTTTTCCTTTTCTTTCTTTTTCCTTTGCCTTTTTTCTAATATAGGCAATATATAATTGGTCAATTCCTATATCAATCAATCACCTCTCTTTTTTTATGTTTCTCTCACTAAACACAAACTTATTGCAACATTTTAATGGAGAATAAGAAGCCTGGTAATGGAGAGTTGGAAGAAGAATATGATAAATATGGATGAAGAATGTTCAAGACAATCAAATTTGGACCCTCTTCCAATTTATACCCTCAATTAATAATTACTTAATCTATTGAGTGAAGAATCAAGGCTTTAATTCGATGATATGAGAGGTAAGCAAAATGATTAATATTAATCATCATAAATTACCGATTTAGTCCTCTATTTCTCCCATTTTCATAATCGGGTCCCATAACTTTTCATTCTTTTTAATTAAGTCCATAAGTAAAATTTGTCTTTTCCATATCAAGCACCACACATTGTAGTTTTCATGGATTATATTTTCGTTTATGTTTCGTATTTTTTGTGAGCCTGGATTTAGAATTTGTTTGGTTTAACACACAACTTATGACCTAAATTAACGAAGGTTACATTAGTAGTCTAAAGCCTCACCATTTTCCATTTATGATAGTACAAGTTCTTCCACCAACTAATCCCAGATGTTACACATAAGATGTCAAATTTCATCAGTGACAAAGAATAATGGCAAAAGAGTATAATGCTTTTATAACAAATGGCTAGTGGGAACTTGTTCTTGCTAAAAATGTTACCAACATCATTGATTACAAATGGGTGTTCTAAACAAAAACCAAATCAAATGACATTATTGATCGATACAAAGGCGTGTTTGGTCACTAAAGGGTACTATTAGCAATCGATGTTGAATATATAGATACTTATAGTCTAATGGTTAAGCCCACCACAATCATATTACTTATCTCTATGATTGTTACTCACAATTGGTCTATATGACAATTGGATGCTTTCAATGCATTATTCCATGAGAATCTTGGTGAAGTAATTTACATATAACAACCTCTTGGGTTTTCAGTCCTAACTTTTTTAGCCATATTTATCATCAATTGGATTCTTTGATATTTGAGTGGTACAATTCATCATGGTATTTTTCTCTCTAAATCCACTCATAATCATCTCACAGCTTTTTCGATGTCAATTAAGGTGGTTTAATTGATGATAGAAAATCAACCACTGATTATGCATTTTATGTTGGATTTATTTTTATTTCTTAGAGCTCGTGAAAGAAAAAAGTTGGGTCCTGCTCATCTACTAAAGCTGAATATCGAGCTTTGGCAACTATTACTTCAAAACTTACCTAACTTCAGTTATTAATGGTTGAAATTAGTCTATCTCCCTTCCATGCACTTGAGATTTTGTGACAATCTCAATGCTACTTACCTTATTGCCAATCCAGTTTTCCAAACTCAAACCAAATACATGGGATTTTCATTTTGTTCAAGACAAGGTTCGGCTAAAATAGCTAGTTGTATATATCAGTTCTACAAATCAGATTATTGATCGAATCACTAAAGCACTTAACAAGATATAGTTTGTTCTATTTTGAGACAATTTGACTCGGGTTTCACTCAGCCTCCAGTACAATTTGCGGGGGTGTGATAAGGATGTTGCAATCTGATAAGGATATAATCCAACCTTTTCATATTTATCTATGATTCTAATTTGTATAGTTTTGTTATTTTGTTATACTTCCTATTTTGTATGTCAATTTTAGGGTTTGTGTTGTAATTTATCAATGTATATAAACACTCTTATGGGACAATAATGAACACGCCTCACAATTATTTTATGTTATAGATTTTGCCTTTTTTTTTTAATTTACTAGCTTTCATTTTGTTTCAAACTTCTAATTTTATATAGTAGGATATCTCATATTGATTGATTATAATATATAAGTGCTTCTTATAATAGTTTTGATAATTTTTCTTCCTTGAGTTAGATTTTAAAAGCGAGTTAAGTCCAAAATTCATTTTCAACATGATATTAGAGCTACTAGTTATGTGATGCTTTTAGGTTATTAAGATTTCATCTGAATGGGCAGATCATAAGGGCACAATACATGTCAAAATTGCAACTTGAGGGATGAGATATTCTCTTCAACTCATTTTCTTTCGATTCTTTAAATAAAGAATCTACCTATTCGTTCCTTGCAGCTTGGCCACCATTTTTTATGACCCCCCATTTTTGGTGTCTTCCTTAGCTTTGAAGTTTCTCACCATTACATATTATATATGGAATTTTAATTAGAAAGATATCTGTTGAATTATGGTTCTTAATCCAATTCTGGTACTCATGATATCAATTAGAAAGATACCCTTGGAATCTACCGAAGACGGGCCGAAGCTAAAATCAAACAATGATATGCTAGAAAGCAGTTTCTAGAAAAGAATGCAGATTTATTCATAACTTTTTTTTTTCTTTCCAATATTCCTTTATGATATCTTTATAAAGAGCAAGTTTTTTTTCTTCTTTTTTTTTTTCCCCATCTTGGTTGCAATGTAGTTATCAAGCTTTCAACTCTTGACTTGCTACATATTTATAAGGTAGTGACTCGACTATTAGTGGACCTGGCAATCGGGCTATGTTGAGGGGCGGTTCGGGTCATCTTCTAGTCAGCTCCTTTTCAGATTAATTTCATGTTTAGATCATACTTTTTCACGGCTAATTTTTGGATTAAGTCGGATCTGGACATGACAATTGAATCAGGCGAGATCCAATTTGAATTCGTGTAATTTCGAATTCAAATCAGTATTTTCAGGTTAGGTTCAATTGAATTGTTTTCAGATCATTTTCAGATTTAATTTTATCATATTTTTTCGAATAAATTAGATTGAATTATTTTCAATTAATAGAATTGGATTTTTTTTTTTGAATCGTGAAATTAAATTATTTGAATAAAAAGTACGTACCAGGAGCCATTATAGTATTAAGAAACTATGAATAAGATCTACGCATAATTTTATAAAAATAAATAAATGAATGAATATTATCGTATTGGAGCCACAATATAATTTAGAAATGTATGTGCTTATCATAAGTGTATAAATGTGTAATTTTTTATTTGTTTAATAATTGCTCTTACTAATTTATTTAATGTACTGATCTAATCTAAAAACAAAATATATTCATTTTTAAAATTTTTATATTGTCAAATAATTAAAAAATGTTATCATAAAATTAATTTGTAAATAACAATTAAAAATACATATTTATCATATCCAACCATTAGAAATGGATAAAAATAAATAAATTAAAATATGGTACAAAAATATAAAAATCCAATTTCATATTTATATATTGTATCAAATTATAACTATTAAAATTTAAACTATAGCATAAATTCGTGTGATTTTAATTTTATAGTTTAACACATAATAAATTAATAAATAATCAAAACATAAATTCATTTGACTTTATATATATATATATATATATATATATATATATATATATATATATATATATATATATATATATATATCCATAAAAAATTAAATTACCGTCTTTGGATTTTGATTTTGGATATTTTCTAAAATCATTTTCAGTTTTCTTTTTCTCGTTTTGGAATTCAAACTGAGTTCGCATATCGAATAAACAAATTGGCATCTTTATTCTTTCCTTATCCTCTCTATTTTTACTTTTTTCTAATTCCCGCAAAGTATGTGACTTTGATGCTTCAGTTCCACCCATAATTGTGCTGAGAATTAAGAAGACCTTCTCAATAATAATTAAAAGAATAGCGAAATATATACGATGAAACAATTGCTTAACAGAAAGGGTTGTCAATTACTTACACTTGAATTTCTTAAATATTTAAATTTATAAATTTATAATTTGCATGCCATATTGTGAAAGTGTAATATCTTGTCTTCTCTTTTTTTTTAAATATTATTTACACCTTATTTCAAAAAAAAAAAAAAGAGTCTTCACTTTAGGTGTCTATGAAAATCAATACAAACCCAATTATTCAGAAGTTATCAAATTTATCAACTCTTATATATATATATATATATATTTAAAATTTTACGTATCTAATTAGTGTAAATTTAAGTGCAAAGGCCATGGCCAGTAAACTTTGTTGTCAATTTATGTATAAAAACATTCAAAATATAACGATCAATGCCTCAATGATCAAGAATTACTGACAAAAGGAAAAAATTAAATCTCATCAAAGAGAAGAACCTTATGGGAAAATAGATTAACTCTAGCAATATGTGGTTATACGTATCGATGACCAGATAAAGTAACAAATAATACTTTCAGACTTCAAAAATTAAGAGGGCACAAAATTATTGTTATGGTGAAAGCAATAGAATAAGAGGGAGAATTTCAAAATTCAATTGTTTTTTATTCAATAGCAATTTTTTATTTTTATTTTTATTTTTTTTGTAATAACGGTCTCTTACTGCAGGTTAAAACGTAAGTCATGAATAATGATCTGGAGCATTGCCATGCTATATAGCACATGTAGAATGTGGTCGGTTAGAAAAAGGAAAAATGCAAAAGATTACTATAAAAAAAGAGAGGGAGTTTAAAGTTTAAACATTCCTAAGAGATGGAAGCTCTTCATCTGCTTCAGCCATCTACATTGGTTATAGGACCTTTGAACCATTGGCGGGCACTCAAGATCCAGAAAGAAACAGTGAGGATGAGCAAGCCACAGACCGCACCAGGAGTATAGTTGAGTGTCTCATTAATAATGGGATAAGCTACAGGCAATGAGAAGAGAATGGAGATGGTTTTGTTGGAGCCAAGAAATCCCATATTGGAAAAACTAAACAAAAAATGAGTAAGATTAAAATGGATCAGACCAAAAAATCTTAAAGCATTTTGATCAAAATGTCTCATTAATAATTTTCAAACTTATAAAATTCATACTTTTTCTATTTGCAATGAATCAGACTTATTAATTTCAACATGGTATCAGATTCAATTGTATAACAACTCATTTAATTATCTAACGAACTATGGAAATCCAATAGATTTAAGAATATAATTCAAGACAGAGCAAAATAACGACCCGAGGCATTTGAGATTCAAAATGGATCTATCAAATTGGACTTTGAGGGGGAGTGTTTAAGCCAAGAAATCCCATATGGCTAAAACTAAATAAAAAATTGTCTATTTATAAGATTAAAATGGGTTAAATCATAATATTTTACAGTATTTTGGTGAAAATATTTCAAACCTACAAAATTCACACTATTCCCATTTATAATTAACTAGGCCATCAATTTCAACACACCCAAGGAACTGCAATCCAACCAACAGCAACACCATACTGACCCAGATTGAATGGTGCTGGAGTAAACGACTTGCGCGTCAATGTCACCCTGAAGAAGATAGGCATGGCATATGCAATATACAATCCAACGGTGGCTATGGATACCATGGCCTGAAATGCTACTGTGCTCCCAAGATGCTGCTCAGCATTAACAACCAATAAAGAATATGATTATGCTTACTGGAAGCATAAATTCTTTTATTGATTATGTTTAAATAACATGAAGAATAAAAGAAATAGAAAGGGATACCGTTAATGCCATGCAAAACGAAATTAATGCACCGAGCCAAACAGCATTTATAGGGACCTCTTGCTTTTTCACCTTGTGCCATAGTGATGACAGTGGCATGGCTCCATCTTTGGAGAATACATATGCCAATATGAGAATTAATGAATGTGCAGCCTTATTATTAACTGAGTGAAGAGTTATAACTCTTGAAAATTCTTCGTGTGAGATATCGAACCAGAAGCATTATACCTGGAGTTGCTGGTTACTGAACTCATACCACAGAAAAATATGGCAACAACAACGACTCCTAAGCAAATGATTCCCCCAACTCCACTACCTTTTCTACTTTTGAATGCTTGGTAAAATATTTCAGCACTGGCATAACCACCGACATCATTGTCTTCACTCAAAATGTATGGTATGTTGGTAACAGCAAAGGTAAAACCATATCCAAATATAACAGATATCCCAATAGCGCTAATTATTCCTTTAGGTCCATTCTTTTCAGCTCTTTGGGTTTCCTCTGTCTGGATATAACAGTTAAATAACATATTATTACTTCCAGTTCCATCCTTCCGATTATCATCGTGCCATTAAATAGATAGGATGAAAAATACTCTAATGAACTAGTCAATGTGCAAGTAAAATTCTTTACAAGATGTTAATTATGTGAGCATGGACATTTTGAACAGTATTCATTGAGAGGTATGATGAGTTTCTGCTCTGAATTTGTAGGCACTTTTCCTGCAGGTCGAAATGAGGAGAAAATGAAAAGAGAGTACAACATATATATATCAAATGAGCAGATGCATTATACCCAGTAAGGGTATACAGACTCATAAGAAGTCCCAGGACAAATATGTACTCATGGCTACTGATTCCGTCTCCGCTATCTGTGTTGAAGTACGTGAAAACAAACTTGGCACTGGCCCTCTGAGTTGCAACACAGGGAATGAGAATTGTAAAAACCACAACACCTATACAATCCAAAGACACAGCAAGGAGTTAAGAAAGAGGTTGGCCAGAGGAAGGGGAAACAAGGCAATAGAACCAGAAATTCATACCTACAAGATTCCAAGCTGCAGCAAGTAGTCCAAAGAAAGATAACACTAAGATGGGAAGACTATTCAGTATAGCATGTATAAGTAAAATTGCTCCATGCATCGCAATAACTACATACTTCAAAGCCTCATATCCTCCACCATTTTTACCACCTGTGATAAGGAGAATGAGTGCCTTAAACAAGCTTGGCTACATGTAGTCAATGAAGGCTATCAAACTCCAGCATTGATTCTCAGGAGTACCTGACCAACAATGTTGAATCTGCAAGGAAACAACCAATTTACTTGGTATCAGAACATATCCAGGAGGGTTAACTTTGGCGTCTCCACAGACAAAAAGTGAACAGATGCATAACTGTATATTTGAACTTTCACCCACAAGAAAATGCAGGAGATCATTTTAGCAGTCCAAAATCTGTTGCAAAATTTAAAATTAAGTAGAGAATTAACTCAACATGTTAAGGAACAGTTAACCCAAGCCATATTTCATTGTGCTCTGCATATATATATATATATATATATATATATATATAAAGAAATATTGTTCTGCATTACATCCTTCATTTTTGCCAAATCAAATTCAATGTGAAACCTGCATTTTGGTGTGAAACTTTCAACTTTTCTCGGTTTATGAAAGTTTCAATTATGATTAATATTGCACCTCCCTTTTTATCAAATTTGAGGCAGGTAATCTTTTTAAGAATCAATGTCAGCCCAAATCATCATGCTTAAGTCCAAACCCAAATAATCAAGTCCAAATTCTTACCTCAAGACTCATGAAATTTGTTGAAGCCTATGGAAACTTCTTAACATGTGTGAAATAGATAATATTTTGTAGTAATTACAATTATTAAGTTTGTTGTATTGGAAAATTAGGTACATACACATCCAACTAATTTGTTGAAAGATTAAGCACATATTGAAAGATTAGGTACACCTACTACTATCAAACTTTCCACTAAAAATTTGTGATGTGGATTTCAACAAATGTGTGGTGGATTTAATTTTATGCTTATAAATAGAAACACTTCCAAGACTTAAATCATCAAAGAGTGAAGAAGAAAATAAGACTACAAGTCTTGAGTATTTTGTACGAGGTGAGAGTTTTTTTGTAATATTTTCAATTTAATAAAGTTTTTTATTATCTCCAATTTTTTTTAGTGAATTTCTTCTTTGAGATATAAAAATTTAGAGTTTTACATTCTAAATTTTTCTCAACAATTGATATATGAGTCTAACTTGAGTGTTAATATTTACTTATTGTATGTTATGTGGTTGTTACGAATAAGTGGATCCTCCATATTAGAAAATAAGTTAAATTACTATTCACCCTTGAAGATTGGTATCAGAGAGGGACAGTTAGAGTTTGTTCTTGGTAGAGCTATCTTGAGTCCTAAGGAGTTTGGTACACTGAAAATTTGTTAATCAAACTTGTTAGTATAGTCAATTTTATTCGTACGATCAGTGACTTACAAGTAGTCGGAGAAATCAATAAGCTCAACAACAAAAACTACAACACATAGGCAACATGTATGAAGTATTACTTACAACATCAAGACCTTTGGGAGATTATTAGTGGTAGTGAAGTCACACAATCGGCAGCAGAATATGCAATAACAACTTGCGAAAATGGAAGATTAAAATAGACAAAGAGATGTTTGCTTTAAAGACAACAATTGAAGAAAAAATGTTGGAGCACATCCAAAATGCCAAAACACCAAATGAAAGTATGGGACACCTTTATTACACTATTCTCAAAGAAGAATGATACAAGACTGCAACTTCTCGAAAATGAGTTGTTATCAATGACACAACGTGACATGACGATTGCCCAATATTTTCACAAAGTAAAGGCAATATGTCGTGAAATTTCAGAGTTAGATCCAACATCTCTCATTAAAGAAACCGTAATAAAGAGAATAATTATCTATAGTTTGAGACATGAATACTAAAGGGTTCATTGCTGCTATACAGGAATGGGCGACACAATCATCGCTTGTTGAGTTTGAAATTTTACTTGCAAGTTAAGAAGCTATGGCTAAGCAAATGGAAAGAATATCACTGGAGGGTGAAGAGGAAACACTCTATACTAGCAAATGCAAAGGCACTTTCCAAACAGCATATTGGCAATGGATCTGAAAAGGATAATGATAATATGAAAATTTATCAAGAAAATAGAGGCTCTCGTCTAAGAAGAACTTTAAAGAATCGCGGTAATAGTAAAAAGTCTGATGACAAGTGTTACAACTACGTAAATATGGGTCACATGAAGAAAGATTTTTGGATCAAGAAAAATTCTATTGAAAGTAACACTACTACTTCTAGTTATAAGGAGAATAGCGATGGGATATCGAAGTGTTATTCACTATGAAATAAAAAGAATTAGCTCTCACAGTAACAATATTAGAACATATTGACTACAAGAATGACTGGATTGTAGATTCATGATGCTTAAATCATATGTCAAGTGACAAATAAAAGTTGCAAAACATGTCTGAGTATAAGGAAGGTAGTGTGATAGTGACAACTGATAACTTAAGATTACTGATAGCTTACATTAGTAAGACGATACTTACGTCTCGATATAATTATAACCAGATGTCATTTCAAGATGTTTACCATGTCCCAGGAATGAAGAAAATTTTGTTATCTTTGGCTCAATTGACATCATCAGGCCACTATATCTTGTTCAGTCCCCAAAATGTGAAGGTGTATGATAACCTCAAAATCTTAGAAACAATAATAAAGGGGCGCAACGATTGAAGTAAGCTTAATGATGTCAGTAGAATCTGCATATATAGATAGAACAAAGAAAAATGAGACATCAGATTTATGGCACATAAAGCTAGGTCACATAAGTTATTCCAAGCTAAGTGTGATGATGAAGAAGTCAATGCTTAAGGGGCTTTCTTAACTTGACATGCAAATAGACACAGTATATGTGAGATGCCAGTATGGTAAAACACACCAACTACCATACAAGGAATCAAAATTTAAAGCAAAAGAATCATTACAGTTAATTCACTATGATGTATTCAGACCAATTAAGCAATTGTCAATTGGTGGTATGTAGTACATGGTGACATTCATTGATGACTTCTCAAGGTATGTGTGGGTTTTCTTTATAAAAGAAAAATCTGACATATTCTCAAAGTTTAAGGAATTCAGAGAGTCAGTCGAATGAGAAATTAAAAAGAATATATGTTGCTTATGCACAGACAATGAAAAAGAATATAGCTCAAAAAAATTCTCTCAATACCTAAAGGAATGTCGAATACCTCATCACTACACTTGTGCCAGCATACCATAATAAAATGGTATAGCTGAGAGAAAGAACTAACATCTTGCAGAAGTTTGTCGAAGTATGCTACATGAAAATAATGTATCGGAAAAGTTTTAGACTGTAGTAAAGAGAACTGCAGCCTTTGTGATCAATAAACTTCCTTAATTGATGTTAGAATTTATTTCAACCTTTGAGAAACTATAGAACATGAAACCTAGAGTTAGCTACTCTCAAGTATTTGGTTGTGTATATTATGTATCTATTCCTAATCTTTTATTAACCAAATGTGATAAGAAAACTGTTAGATGTATCTTTATGGGATACGACAACCAAAGAAAATGATGGAAATATTATGATCCAACGAATGGAAGATGTTACATTTCATAAAATGTGATGTTTGATGAAGCATCTTCATGGTGCTCCCTAGAGAAGGAGGTGTTGCCAGACTCTAGAGAATTTAGAGGCAAACTACAACAAAAGATAAAGAAGTATATTGTTTAACTCCAACCAAGTTAAGATGAATTAGGAGATCCAAATGGCGATGATGTCAAAAAAAGAATGACTTGGAATCCTTGGCAAACTAGTGTGTATTAACAACTAAACGAAAAAGGTGGGCCTATTCAAACTGAATAATCAACGCTACAATCTCAAATCCAAATATCAACAAAACACGAAAGTCAAATCCAAAATAAGCCAATGCAACTATAGTTGAATAATCAACTATAATAGAACCTGAGATGTTCAAAGAAACATTGCAGAGTTCTGAGTGGATGACAACTATAAAAGAAGAAATCAATGCACTTGAGCAAAATTAGACTTGGGATCAGGTGTCAAAGCTAAGAGATGTGAAATCCATATCCTATAAGTGGGTTTACAAGATAAAACATTGTCCAAATGGATCAATCGAGAGGTACAAGGAATGATTGGTAGCTCATGGATTCTTTCAACCATACGGAAAAAATTATGATGAAATATTTAGTCCAATGGTGAAACTTACAACAGTACGAGTCCTACTTACATTTGCAACCAACAACAATTGGAATTTGCACTAGATGGATATGAAGAATGATTGTCTTCATAGAGAGCTAGATCGAGAGATCTACATGATCCAACAATAGGTTTTCAAAGCCACTATCATCCTAAATATGTGTGCAAGTTGCGGAAAGCATTTTATAGATTGAAACAAGCACCTAAAGCATGATATGGTAAGATTGATGAATTTCTAACACAAAATGATTATTCAGTAATAATTATAGATTTCAGCTTATTTGTCAAAGCTAATGAAGAAAAGCTAGTTATTGTGATAGTGTATGTGTATGACTTAATTATAACCAGTGATGATTAGGCAAAAAGTCTTTAGATGAAAGAGAATTTATCAGTACGATTCTACATGAACTTGAATAGCTCAAGCACTTACTTGGTTTAAAGATTGATCGCACAGAAGAAGAAATTTTCTTTGTTAACAAAAATATTTCAAAGAATTGTTAAGGTGGTTCAAAATGCTCAAATGCAAGCCAATTTTGATGTCGATAGAACCAAATGCCAAAATATGCACATATGAAGGACAAGATTTGGAAGATGCAATGATGTATTGACAATTTGTAGATATTCTGATTTATTTAATATTGACTCACCCTGACATTTCTTATTCAATCAGTGTGATGAGACGGTACATGCAAAATTCAAAGAAACCTCATTTGGAAACAGTTCGATAAATACTGAGATATGTGAATAATACAATTGACTGTGGTCTTTTGTACAATAAATTGAAGACTGCAAGTCAATTGATTACTGCAATGCTATCTATGCAAGAGATCGTGACACCAGGAGATCAACAATTGGATATGTGTTTAAGTTTGGTTCTAGAATAAATTTTTAGTGTAACAAGAGCAACTCACAGTATAATTATCAACCAATGAAGTTGAGTATCAAACAGTAGCAATGGTAGTTCAAGAGAATACATGGTTGATATAACTAATAAATAATCTGCATTAACCAATAGATTATACAGTTCTGTTATACTGTGACAATCAATCAATAATTCATTTAGCAGAGAATTTTGTCTTTTATGCAAAAATTAAACATGTTGAGATGCATTATCATTTTATCAGAGAAAAAATTTTGCAATAAGAAATTGAGATGAGACAGATTAAGACGGAAAATTAAATTGTAGACTTGTTCACAAAAAGTCTAAGTATAGACAAGTTCGAAATATTTTGTCGACAGCTCGACATAGTACAAAGAATAAGAGCTAATATTGAGAGAGAGTATTAAGAATCAATGTCAGCCCAAATCATTATGCTTAAGTCCAAACCCAAATGATCTAGCCCAAAGTCTTACCTCAAGGCTCATGAAATTTGTTAAAGTCCATAGAAACTTCTTAACATGTGTGAAATAGATAATATTTTCTGGTAGCTATAATTATTAAGTTTGTTGTGTTGAAAAATTAGGTACAATTTCTTCCACCTAATTTGTTGAAAGATTAAGTACATGTCAGAAGATTAGGTACATTCCACCACCACCAAACTTTCTACTAAAAAATGTGTTATATGGATTTAATCTTGTGCCTATAAATAGATATACTTTTAAGGTTTAAATCATCAAAGGTTGAAAAATAAAATAAAACTACAAATCAAATAAGACTACAAATCTTGAGTCTTTTTGTAAGAGTTGATGATTTTCTTTATAATATTTTTAATTTAATAAATTTTTTTGTTGTGTCTCTAATTTTTTGAGTAAATTTCTTTTTTACGATATACAAATTTAGAGTTGTACATTCTAAATTTTTCTTAACAAATCTGATTATAATGTGTTATTTTTAACATGTAATTTGATTCGCAGGGCATTCATACTTGATAAATGCTCTCCTAGCTAAGCATCTTACAGAAAACTTATTGACAAGTATGTTAGGCCTAAATCCTTTCACCCACACAAATATAACAGTACATTAAGATAAACACAATGGATAAATTAAGGCTATCCACATGCATTCAAATTTCGGAGTCAACGTCTCATTTTCCTGATTTGAAAATAAAATGAAAATGGAATCCACATGACTAAACCAAAAAAAAACACAACGAATGATGAAAAAACCCAACGCATATTTCATCAAAAATCTTAAAAACCACAAATCCTATTAAAGCCTACAAGAGAATAATGTGGATCGGATGATAGATAAGCAAGCCTTTTAGTTTCTAGATCAGTTGGATAGGAAACGGATGGGCTTCATGAGTACATCAACTTTGGAATGTCATAATTTTTGACTCCGAATGAGTTAAGTGGCTCATAATGTATCAAATCGAATATCTACATGTTTTATTGAGTTTACTTGTAATGTTCAGTTTTTAGGCCCAAATTGTTTAAAAAGGTTTCAGAGGCCTCAAATTTTTTTGTTTAGTTTTTAGTGTTTTTTTTCTGTTTCTTTTTAGGGCTTTGTGTTAGACTTGATTTTAGCCCTTTTATAATTAGAGTTTTGTGCTCAACAATATGAATTCGTTTTATTCTGTTTTAAGGAATTTTTACCATTTTGATAATAAAAACCCATAATTTCGTCCGATCAACAAAACATAAAAAAAAAAAAAACAGAAGATACAAATGTTGGATGTTCAATGTTACTAAGGAAAGTTTTGCAGCTTCAACACTCCCTATTGAAAGAATTTTCAAGCAAACTCAACTTCTCAAAATTGAAATGGATATAGACTATAATTTAAATATTGAAGTTGTATATAAAAAATAAAAAGAAAAGGTTATAATTATTAATATCCTCGTACCTAGCTATTTTAGTCCAAGAACTAACTCTATTAATACTTAATTAATTTAAGATAAAATTAAAGTTGCATATATGAAAAGTTAAAGTGTTAAAGAATTTATAATGATCTAAAATTGCTGCTAATATATGTATATTCACAACCTTTTAATTGTTCTTGCATGTCTTTATCTCTTGGACATTGAACTACTTTTTTCTTTCATTGACTTGAGCATTTTAATTTATCATGTCCCTAAGTAGTAATGGTGAATACCTAAACCATCCCCTTACCCTTAATGTTATCACCCATATCCAGGTTCAATTCCCCTTTAATCAATTTCTGATCGTATCAAACATTACAACCTTTCAATAAGGTTACACAAGTGTCAGCCAATAAAGAACCAACTAGAATTTCAGGATTGTTAAAACCATCCCCTTGCCCTTAATGTTATCACTCATATCCAGGTTCAATTCCCCTTTAACCAATTTCTGATCATATCAAACATTACGACCTTTTAATAAGGTTACACAAGTGTCAGCCAATAAAGAACTAACTAGAATTTCAAGATTGTTAAAATTTTGAGAGAGAAAGAGAATAAAGAACAAACATAAACAACTCTCAAACACAAAAATATAGTTTTTTTTTTCTCTTTTTCTTCATTTTCTTATAGAAGGGTTTCTTACAAATAACTCTTTCAACTTACAAAATTAGCTCACACACTGCACTTCTCACTTTTAGGCTATTTATATAGTCATAAAATAGTTTTGTTTTTTTTATATTCTTTACATGTGGGAGTCTACCAACATATCTAAAGTTACAAGAAACTTATTTGTCTATTTTTCTTTGTCGTACTTCCTTTACATGTGCATCTACCAAATCTAACTAAAACAAGATTTTTATACAAAAAATAATACACCAAATCCCAAAAATTTCAACAACTCCAACACTCCTTCTTGATGAGATTTTTTCTAAACTTGAAGACTTAAATATAATTTCTTCGAGCAACAAATACACAAATTCTTGAACATTTTTTAGTTATATATTCTTCAACAAAATGCAAGAAAAATGACTCTTGGTCTCATAACAACATTTTTTTTGCATTTTTTCAGTTTATGAATATATCGGTCCTTCATTTTATTTTATTTTCACAAACTTTCTACATTTTAAGGATGTATTAGGTCATTCAAAAATATCTTAAAACTGACCTTCTAAGATTGTATGGACTCAAACAAATTTTCAGCAACATAAATTCATTTTCTTCAAATATTTTCTGCCACAAAATAGATATTTTTCAACAAATTTCTGATTCAAAAAAAACTTTAATTACAGTCACATAAGATCATTAAGGCTCTAATACTTGTTTTTGACTTGGAACTATTTTTTTCTTTCATTGACTTGAGCATTTTAATTTATCATGTCCCTGAGTAGCAATAGTAAATACCTAAACCATCCCCTTGCCCTTAATGTTATCACCCATATCAAGGTTCAACTCTCCTTTGGCCAATTTCTAATCGTACCAAGCATTCGACCTTTCAATAAGGTTATACAAGTGTCAGCCAATAAGGAACCAACTAGATTTTTAGGATTGTTAAAATTTTGAGAGAAAAAGAAATAAACAATAAACATAAACAACTCTCAAATACAAAAACATAGTTTTTTTCTCTTTTTCTTCATTTTCTTATAAAAGAGTTTCTTATAAATAATTCTTTCAACTTACAAAATTAGCTCACACACTGCACTTCTCACTTTTAGGCTGCTTATATAGTCATAAAATAATCTTGTTTTTTTCTATTCTTTACATGTGGGAGTGTACCAACATATCTAAAGTTACTAGAAACCTATTTGTCCATTTTTCTTTGTCATACTTTCTTTATACGTGCATCTACCAAGTCTAACTAAAACAAGATTTTTATGCAAAAAATAATACACCAAATCCCAAAAATTTCAACAACTCCAACACTCCTTCTTGATGAGATTTTTGCTAAATTTGAAGACTTAAATATAATTTTTTTCAAGCAATAAATACACAAATTCTTAAACATTTTTTAGTTACATATTCTTCAACAAAATACAAAAAAAAATGACTATTGGCCTCATAACAACTTTTTTTTTTTTTGCATTTTTTCAGTTTATGAACATATCAATCCTTCATTTTATTTTATTTTCACAAACTTTCTACATTTTAAGGACATATTAGGTCATTCAAAAACATCTTAAAACTGACCCTCTAAGATTGTATGGACTCAAATAAATTTTTAGCAACATAAATTCATTTTCTTCAACATTTTCTGCCACAAAAACAGATATTTTTCAACAAATTTTTGATTCAAAAGAAACTTTTAATCACAGTCACATAAGATCATTAAGGCTCTAATATCTGTTTTTGACTTGGAACTATTTTTTTCTTTCATTAACTTGAGCATTTTAATTTATCGTGTCCCTGAGTAGCAATGGTGAATACCTAAACCATCCCCTTGCCATTAATGTTATCACTTATATCAAGGTTCAACTCCCCTTTGGCTAATTTTTAATCGTACCAAGTATTACGACCTTTCAATAAGGTTGCACAAGTGTCAGCCTACAAAGAACCAACTAGATTTTCAGGATTGTTAAAATTTTGAGAGAGAAAGAAAACAAAGAAAAAACATAAACAACTCTCAAACACAAAAACATAGTTTTTTTTTCTCTTTTTCTTATAAAATGGTTTCTTACAGATAACTCTTTCAACTTAAAAATTAACCCATATACTGCACTTCTCACTTTTAGGCTACTTATACAGTAATAAAACAATCTTGTTTTTTCTATTCTTTACATGTGGGAGTGTACCAATATATCTAAAGTTACAAGAAACATATTTATCCATTTTTCTGTCATATTTCCTTTACATGTGCATCTACCAAATCTAACTAAAACAAGATTTTTATGCAAAAAATAGTACACCAAATCCCAAAAATTTCAACAACTCCAACACTTCTTGATGAGATTTTTGCTAAACATGAAAACTTAAATATAATTTCTTTAAGCAACAAATACACAAATTCTTGAACATTTTTTAGTTACATATTCTTAAACAAAATACAAAAAAGAAAAAAAAAAACCTTTTGTAACAACAAATTTTTTTTTCATTTTTTCAGTTTATGAATATATCAGTTTTTCATTTTATTTTATTTTTACAAACTTTCTACGTTTTAAGGACATGTTAGGTCATTCAAAAATATCTTAAAACTGACCCTCTAAGATTGTATGGACTCAAACAAATTATCAATAATATAAATTCATTTTCTTCAAATATTTTCTACCACAAAAACAAATATTTTTCAACAAATTTCTAATTCAAAAAAACTTTTAATCACTGCCTCATAAGATCATTAAGGTCTAATACCATGTTAAAATTTTGAGAGAGAGAAAATAAATAACAAATATAAACAATTCTCAAACACAAACACAAAAACAGAATTTTCTTTTTCTTTTTCATTTTCTTACAGAATATTTCTTACAATTACCTCTCTTAACATATAAAAGTAGCTCACATACACTACACTTCTCACTTTTAGGTTGCTTATATAGCTATAAAACAGTGTTGTTTTTTCTTTTCTTCACATGTGGGCGTCTACAACATATCCAAAGTTACAAGAAACCTATTTGTCCATTCTTCTTTGTCATAATTTCTTCACATGTGCATCTACCAAATCTAACTAAAACAAGATTTTTCTGCAGAAAATAGTACACCAAATCCCAAAAATCTCAGCCACTCCAACAAGGATCTTCTGCCAACAAATGCATGATAAATACCATCTGTGGTGTACAATGTTCCAAGTAAACTGATTTACTGGTTCACTCTCATTGTTAAGAGCTGCTACCTTTCCTGTAAAGGCATGACAAAAAGTTAAAAACACAGATAGAAAACTAAAGTTATCCATGATAGATGGGCATAAATCATAATGTAACAGCAGTAACCAACACTTCAGCATAGGAAATAAAGTTATCCATGATTGAACGGCATACATCATAATGTAACAGCAGTAGCCAACACTTCAACATAGGAAAATTTAAAACAAAGAAAACATCAGTAGAAAGAGTGGTTGGTGAAGGAAAATTTGTGTACCAGAAGTCCATTCATTAGCTTGGGGAGTGTAGAAAGTGCTGAATGGATGAATAACAGAAAGAGTTATTTATTTATTGTTTAGCTATGTGAATATTTTTTTATTCTTTTGAAAAAAAAAAAAAGCAAGTTCAAATTACTCGGGGCAGAGTTTTGGTGTCATTTTCATAGTAAAGCTGAAGTTAAATATCAAAATCTGAACCTATTGGTTTCTCCAAGCTTGAAAAGGAAAGACTTGACCAAATCAATAGATTTACTGATTCTAGCCTCAATACAGTTCATTCGCAATGCACCTAGAGATGTGAATCGCTAATGTGGGGATTCAAATTCGGAATCAACATTTCTACCAGATATATATAACCATATAGCATATATGAAGAACAATATTGCAATTTCCTCATCAACAAGCCATAAGCACATCATAGAGGTAAAAGGTGAAGATAATTTACGTTTCAGTAGAGATAAAGGAAACAGAAAGATGGTAAACAAGCTTTGAGAACAAACTTTCAGGTGGTGGAGAGAATTTCTGGAAAATCAAGGCCTGAAACATGGTGGCGGATCATTGGTCGTCTGATGAAGCTTCTTGGTCCGAAGTAATCTAAAAGGACGTGGTGGGAGAGACTGTTCTTGATTGTGTAAATGGAAGGGTGCTTCCCGAGCAGCTCTGACACGGCGGTTTTGTCGAGCAGCAAACAGTGATGCTTGTGCGACAATTGATCTCGCCGGCGAGGTCAGTTTCGGGAAGGTAGCGGTTGAAAAGTTGCGAAAGCTGGGTAGTGTATTTTTGAAATATAAAATTTAGAAATAAGTATTTTTGAAATATAAAAATTTTAAATAATACATTTTTTAATCCTTTTAAAAATAGAATAGTATTTTTGAGGAAAAAATAAAAATAGGAATGATAATTGGATCTTAACTCGCTCCCAATAAGATGGTTCTTTTAATAAATTTTTTTATCTCGCTCTATTATATTTATTTATATTTTTAATATAATTAATTTTTAAATAATAATAAAATAAAATATTTAATTAAAAATAAAAATAATTTTTATTTTTAAAAAAATTATATAATTAACTTATTATTTAAAATAATAAAAATAAAAAATATTTTTAATATTAAAATAAAATAAAATGTAGAATAGGATCAAAGACGGAGATAAAAAAAAATTATCCATTTTTCAATGGGCGGATTGTATTTTTGGGATTAGAAACGGAGAAATTCTCTCCGTCATCATTTTTATAATTATATTTAAATGAATAAAAATTAAACAATATTTTCTTATAGGCCAATTGATGAATATGGGTAAGCCCATCAGGAGCCTTCTATAAACTCAACACATTTAGGGGGAAAAATTCTAAAACGACAAAGTATGAAATTACTTGATAAAATTAATATGAAAATTACCCAAATCCTTCTAATCCCTTTGCCAAGTCCATTTATATAATATTCTTTCAATAATTTAATATAGATAGACCGATGTAAGTATTTGTCATGATTAATTTCTTCCTTAAGTAAAAATAATTTGATTGAATAATTATATATTACAATTAATTTGTTGCTTGAATGAATGAACTCTATCCTTCTTTTTCCTTTTCTTCATTTTTTTTCTCTCCAATAGTTGCTTCAAGAAGCACTGAATATGACTTTTTTTCTTTTTACAAAGGGTTGGATTGGAGTTTAAATTCAAAACTTGAATACCATATATCAATATTTTACGTATCACTAAGCTAAGACACTAAACATACTATTCATATAAATAATGAAGTACATACACCAATTAAGATTAAAAAAAAATTCATATGTTATCGTGAATTCAGAAATAATCAAATTTGAAGAAAAATAAAAGAACTTAGTATATTTGTCACATTAACAAAAGTTATAAAATATCTAAAATCAGATAAATTTTTAGATATTATTATATTATTTGTAAATTAATTTAATCATATTAATTATTATATTTATATTAATTAATATGAATAAAATAATAAAATATATATTACTTATAATTAGATTAGTGTATAAATGAAATGGTAGACCGAATCTCTTTAAAAAAAATTTCAAAAATCATTATGCAAAAAACAATGCCCAAATTGTGATTTTAATCTCAACTTGTTCAGTTACGTACAATAAATTCTTCAATCTCAAAAACACAAACATTTACAGTTTCACAAATGAAAATCAATGCCAAAAGAAAAAAGAAGATAAGTTGACTTCAAAACCCTCTTAACTCACGGGAAGCAGCCAATCTCTTATAGATTTGAAGAACCAACTTCGTATCAACTTCCTCTCCACAGGAAACAACAGGGATTTGTTTATTTTTAGCAACCTTATTTTTTCCACCAAAAATTCCTTTATTATTCAATTTTCCCAAATTATTAGCCAGCTTAACCATCATATCCACATAACCCTCATGAAAACTTACCAAAGCTCTGATAGGAGAGAAAAGTTTCCATTGCAGCTTTTGCTTTGATCTTAGCTTCCGTTGCTGCCTAGTTTCCCCTCCCAGCCTTATGATCTTTAGCTTCCTTTTGCTGTTAGTTTCACTGTGTAGTCTTTGGTATCTTCTTCTTCTCCAGTACCTCTTCAATTTATCAGAGCATGCTCCAGAAATCAACTCCATGAAAATATATTTTGAGAGAAAAATGAATTGAAGAGAAATGTATGAAGAGAAGATGAGGAGTTACGGTTTACATTTATAATGCTAGCCAGTGATGAAGAAGACAAGAGAGAATTTAAGTTTGTTCAGTCTGACCTGGTAATTAGGAATTAATAATTTAACAAAACAGTGAAGCTTGTATATAATATTAATTACTAGGTATTATTATGGTTTAAATATTGGATTATTTGTTTAATTAATGAATTTATTGACCGAGTTATAGGGATTGATTGAAGTAATATTATACTTAAATTTTAGTCAGGTTTGCATATGCTGTGGAATGGCCTTCATCAATGGGTTTCCATTAAAGAAATGATTTCATGTTTGCTTTGATTGAGTTGAATGACAGTCAATATTCCGAATTCCATTGCTATATAGTTTACATATTTTGTTAATCCCTTACATATTTGATTAACCAGAAAAACTAATTAACATTAATTTCTAATTTGTTAAGTGAAGTTTTTGCTAAAAATGTATTTTAAAGTTATTGTTGTTTCATAGATGTGAAGAAATGGCGAAATAATATTTTGTTAATTTGTCACTGATGTTGAATTTACATTTGCCAAAAATAATTTTTTTTAAGATTATATTACAAAAACTAGTTTAAAATTTGATTTTTTTTATTAAAAAAACTGTTTTGTCCTCAAATTTATCTAAAAAAATAATCACACATTTCATTTAATTAATACAGAAATATTCTAGACTCCTATATATTGAGTAGCATTTGCATGTAGACTACAAAAATCCATCATAAAAAAATATAAAAGACAACATAATTATTTTGATATAATTTTTTAGAAAAGCAAATCCTGAAAATTGGATCCTCATGAAAGCAACTACCTATAAAAAATTTAGACTGGAATTTATGGAAGTTGTCATCTAAAGATTTCACAAGATTTTAAAAGGAAAGGCCAAATCCCTTTAGTAAAGTGCCTCTTGAGAATAATTCAAATGAATTAATATGTTTTTTTTTTTAAATATAGAGTATAATGACACACTCAGGATGACGTCTTCTGGTGAGCAAAGTGGGTTTATTCTAAAAAAGAAAAAAAAATCTGAATTACATTTTTTTTTATCGACATCCAGTGCATCTGGTTGATTAGGTTTCAATGCCATAAGTTGAACTTTAAGAACTATTTTTGGATTAAGTGAAGTCAATCATTTGCTTACTTGTTTCAGTATTACCCTAAATAAACATATATTCAATATATTCAATAGGAGTGTAAACCAGTTAAATTACTTTCGAGCTATTCGAACTCAATTTGTAAAATATTAGAGTTCGACTCGGATTTAATTGAATCGAGTTCGAGTTTTAGTAGTTTTAGTAGTTTATCGAATTGAATTCGAGTATTACAATATCTTACTAGTAAGATTTACAAGTTTAATTAAATAATTATTTATTAAATTTAAATATAGTCGAACTTAATCAAATCGAATTATCTCAAGTCGAACCGAGTATACTATTTATTAATTTTTTTAGTTGATTCGAGTTTTTTCGAGTCCGGTTCAAATAATTTGAATATTTTTCAAGTTGAATTTTAAACAATTAAAAAAGTTTGATCGAATTAGAGTCAAATTCGAACATCGAATTTTTTAATGGAATCGAATTCGAATTTGACACTGTATTGACTCGACTCGATTCAATTACACCCTTAAACTTGACTCATTTAAATTCGGCCATAGAATAACTTTAAAAAATTATTTACATATAAATAAAATTAAAGTCACAATTGTGTCGATAACTACGAGTTCAAATCTATTAAAAAAGTTAAAACTCAACCATGATCTATCATTTTTTTAATCTCACAACCATAAATATCTATTATACAATTTTTAAATAATTAACTTCAAACTAATATGGAATTAAGAATATTAGTAATGCTAGCAATATTTTTTTTCAACACTCTTTTTTATATTGATCCACTATTTTCAATAAAAAAAATATGTAATATGTTTTTTAGGTAAAAATTAAATATAATATTTTTTCTCTCGTAATAATCACTAAAATATTAAAATTTAATTTTTTATTTATCATTTTCTCTCATCTCTTTTTTTGCTCATATCTCACACCACTATTTATTTTTTAACTTTTTTATTAAAATTTAAAAAGTATATAGGAAAAATTATGAGAAAATTTTGGATTGATTTTTATATTAAGAATGAAAATTACTTTAAAATCAATAATAGAATAAATGATAAAGCTAAAAAAATTTAATAATTAAGAGAACATTAATTTGGTTTTTAAGAAAATCAAAAACACAAAGAAATATAATATAAAATATAATTAATTTTCTATTCGTTTTAGATTTTTCATTGATCAAATTATTTTATTTTTTCTATATATTTTATTTCTTTTTTCTTTATGATTCTTTTCTCGTTTTAGATTCTTTATTGCTTAAATTATTTTATTTATTTATATATATTTTATTTTGTTTCTATTTATGATTTTAGTTTTTTTATTTTCTCTTTTTGTTGGTTTTGGAATTATTTTTCACACACACTATTTTTTCTAAAAAATTGTGTTTCATAAGTTTTAGTATAAAAGCCATAAAAAAGTTTTTTTGCACTTGGATATATAAATTCTGAATTAATTTCAACTAAAATTTTTAAGTATGAGATTGGTTCATAAAGTCTCATTTGTATTCTCAAAAACCAGTTAAAAAATATATTTTATTTTTCTTAATTTTTCAAATTTTAATAAAAAAGTGTAAAAAAAATAATAAAGAGTTGTATAAGATATGAGAAAAAATGAAAGAGAAAATGGTAAATAAAAGATAAATTTTAATGTTTTAGTCATTATTATGAAAAAAAATCACTATATTTAATTTTATCTAGAAAAAAGTTTCTATTTTTTTATTGAAAATAGTGAACTAATAGAAAAGTGAGTGTTAAAAAAAAGTGTTAGAAAAAAAAAGTATATAGCATTACTCTTAAGAATATTTAAAATCAATAGTGGATTTTTTTTATTTTTTTTTTCCAAATTGAACCAACACATTTGTATTGGTCAGAACCAAGAAGATTTTCGGCCTTTTCTATTGTCAGTGACTCAGTCTGTCAAAATTTTATTAATAATCATCAACTTAAATTTGAATTTCATTTTTAAAAAAGAAAACAAAACAAAACAAAAAAGTTAAACCAATTGAATTTCAAAACTTGTCTGAAATTGCAGGGAAAGCAAGCCAAATTCCCATTTCCAAAAACTCAAGCCAAGAGAGCCTCAGAGAAACTTCAACTCATTCACATTGGTGTGTATTTCCCTATGAGAATTGAATCTCTAAGTGATAATAACAAATATTCACTCTCTTTAATGATGATTGTAATAGGATGTCTTGGGCGTACTTTATCGAATTCAAAGTCAGGTTTTTTTTTCTTAAAAAAAATTGCAAATGAATTCTACCAATTCTGTGAAATTTGGGCTCATAGTGGCATGAACATTAAAATCTTGAGATCTGACTATGGCACTGGATATTATTTTCTTTACAAAGTACAAAATGATTTTTATTCATTTTTCTTTACAGAATGGTGATGAATACATTACTATAGCTCAGTATCTTGTCTTATTCTTACATACTTTATTTTGTCTGCTGGAATCACAGCAATGATCAAACAGACAAGCCCAGGCTCTCTAAAATGAGCTGTTTATTGGGTACATGAAATAAGGAAATGAGGAGCTATCATTATTGACTGATGCATTTTGATTTTGCAATGATGATAATTCTATTCTATTCTTAGTCTTCACTTTCTGTGCTGAATAGCCTATAAAACTTCATCACCATGTAATAAAGAGCAAAAAGAGAGGTAATCATGATGAACCACCAATTCAATGACATCCACATCTGATTTCCTTGCGATGATGAGGTAGCAATTTTCTTCTGCTCTAAATCTTCCTGACTGCAACAAAAATCAAGATTTCTGAGTTAGAAGGTTCGGCTTTCAACAATTAGTTAACGAAGAAACTTAACAAAGTTAAGCGTTCAGTCTCCACCTTTGAGGTTCGGTTTGTGTGCTCCTGTCAAGAGTAACATATGTAAACAAAGATAAATTAGATTGCAGAAAATTAATTATGATATATATAATAAGAAAGTATGATTTGATTAGTGTTGAGTTAGCTGCCATGCCTTGATTGCGGCTGAGGTTTAGCCATCTCCGCCGGTGCTTCTTTTTTGGGTTTAGGTTTCTGAGTTGGTTTTGATTGTGGAGGTTGAAAAGTAGTAGAAGTAGTTGCTGGTTGTTGCGGTTTACCTGTTGCAGCTGATGATTTAGGTTGTTTTTGAGTGTCAACCCTTGGGATTGCAACATTCTTTGCCTATGTAACATAAGGTTCATTAATTAGTCCTATTCAAGGATTTTCCTAAATTCAAGATACTAAGTTGAGGAATGTCTGAATAAACTCACCAAATTCCGGAACTGAAGACCGTAAAAGGTTTCGATGTATCTCTTTTTAGCAAGCTTCTGTTCCTTGTTCATCTGCCTCCAAAATCCATAAATGGATCCCATGTTCAGCACTTTATTTGCGTATATCTTCCATGTATAGCTGCAATGGTAGTATAAAAACTGTAAGTGAATGAAAAGCTTGTAGATATGGTGAGACAGAATAATTCGACCTCTGTTTCGTTGGGTTACCATTCATTTATACGCTGCAGACCAGCTGCTGACATTCTGTTCCAGTACTCGGGATCCGTCATGCATTTCTCGAACAAATCAGCAATCTTGTTGCTCGATTCATCGCCATTATTGGGATCGATGTGGAAGCCGGACACACCATCCACAATAATCTCTGCTGGCCCTCCTTGATTGGTAGCAAAGGTTGGTAATCCACAGTTCATTGCCTCAATAACTGTGAGACCAAAAGCCTCATATAGTGCAGGCTGAACAAATGCTCCCTTTGTATCTGCAATGCAGCGGTAGAGTTCTCCGTTTCGGTATCTATCAGTTTGAGCTGCTATCCATCTCATCTGACCCTTGAGTTGATATTTCTCTATCAAGCTATGCATCTTCTTTATCTCTGCAATCTCTTCTCTATCTTTCGATTTAGACGGATCAAAGAATCCAGCTACAATTACAAGATTTACCAAGTTTCTCAGCCTCTTATTCTTTCCATACCACTCAGTTAGTCCTGTAATGTTTTTCACCGTGTCAAGTCTGGCCATGGAGAAGATAATTGGTTTGTTCCTGTCTTCAAGATATCCACTGGTACAGCAATATTTTAGTTTTGAATTACAGAAACAATGATGATGTGTGCTTGAAATGAAGGTATATTATTAATTAACTTGAGAAACGTACACGTGCTCATTGTTGTCCTCCTTGCTGTAGAGTAGTTCTTCAATGGCAGGATGAAACGCAGTTAGCCTCCTCTGTTTCTCGGTGTAGGGGAAGTAAACAGATTGGTCAGCACCAGGGGCAGCAATATTGAACTTTGGATCAAACACATTAATGCCTGACACAACGCGGCAAAGCCCTGGCATAGTAAATGCCTCATGGCTTTCATACTGTCCAGGTCTATCCTTGCTGAGTAGAAATCAATTGTTTTCGAGTCAATTATTTAAAAAGCAAAAACAGAATTTATCAGATGCAATATGATGATATTAGATAAAAGACTTACCTTCCTGCAATTTCTTGGTAGGTGCTGGTTATAATAAAATCTGCTGTATTCATTGCAATCATGTCTGCTGTGAATTGACAGGAAAAGTGGTACTTGGGATCTAATTGCCTCCATTTAGCATCAGAGTCTTGGTACTTAGTTTTCTCTAAAGCATGTGCTATAGTTCCCTGCATTCATAGCAGGCCAAAGTTTAGAATATGATTAAGTGGAATGATTAATTAAAGTAAGGTAAAAGTAATAGAGGTAAGCTTAAACCAGAGTTAAGCCAAATCTGTTAGCCATGAGAGATGCCACCAGATTTCCATCACTATAATTCCCAATAATGAGGTCTGGTTCACATCCCATGTGTTCAAAGATCTTATCAGCAGCATCCTAGTGATAGGGAAAGAGCAGAGAAAAAAAAAGGAAAAAAAAATTATTGCACAGTTGATGAAATCAACAAAGTGGAGAACATTTATATATAGAAGCAAAAAGATCAACTTGCCTGAGCAAATTTCTCAAGGTAAGGATAAACATCGAAACGGGAGACCCATTGTTGAAGAACCCCTTTCTCTGTCCTGAAAGGGACCCTAAGAATGTTGGAATGCTTTGCGTCATCAATAGGCTCAATTTCTTGGTTGCACTTTGTTCCTCGAGCTTCCGGTATGAGTCTTGTGACCTAAATGAAGATGAAGATAATAGAGAGAAGAAAGGAATTAATGGAGGCAGAAATCTCTCAGATGCTATAAATATTTAAATCTTTTGAACTTGTATATGTGGGCTCACCACAAGAATCTGAGGCCTAATGTTAAGGCCTTGCAGCTTGATTCTGAGAAGCAACTCCTCCTCTAATGCTCTCACTTGATCAAGAATGTAAACCACCTACACATTGACACATTCATATTTATCAGGAATTCTTTGTAACAAAGAGATATTTTCTTTTTTAAGATGTTTTTCTCACCTGGCCACCGGTATCTGGCAATCCAAGGACATCTGCCTGGCCGAAATAGCCATGTGGAGAGAAAATTACAATGTTGAATGTGTTAGGAAGCCTGCTAAAGAGCAACTCCAGTTTCCCAGGATTGGGTGCTTCAAGTATTTCAGAAAGCAATCTCATTGTCTCTTTAACTCTCTCTGCCGTATTTCCCCATCCCTTCTCAAACCCCAATTCTTTCAGCCTAATCAATCGCATATTGCATGGATGCAATCATTAACCATTCTGTCATAGATTTTCTCACTTTGGAAGGGAAACTTACAGGAAATGAGTAAGTAGGAAAATAACCTGTGTTGGAAATCTTGATATGGAGAATCTTTTGGTAATGCAGAAAGAACAGTTTCAGCTACAATCAGTGATGCCTGAAGCTTGGAAACTGTATCCATCTTTTCATTGACCATAAAATCCTGCAATACATAACAAGAATTTGCCTTTAGTTTCCATCAGTTTTTACTTGTGTTTGAGAGTAGTCTGTCAAATTTTTCAAATTGGGTACCTCTCCCTGATAATTAAGGCCTACTAAATAATCGAGCAGAAGCTTTGCGGTATCATAGCTCCCATTAATCTTTGAGGACATGAATTTGGAGATGAAGCTCGTCCCATTCCCCACAGAAGAAGAAAGGGTCAGGTGAGGAATTGAGAAATCAACTGCTCCAAAATCTATTTCCAAAGCATTTTCATCCTTTGCCCTGCTCACCAAAAGAAAATAAAAACATATTAATAATTTTACGCAAGTAAAGCTAGAAGTTGGAAAATTTTAGACTAGCAGGTTGCAATGTACCAGTTTTCATCGAAGATCATCTCTTTGAACTGCAAGTATTCTGAAGGAGTGATGCCTTCAACACTGAGATCATCAACATTCACCTTAACATATTCCCAGAAACCAGGATTTGGTCTCACAGCAAAAGCAACATAAGGTGGAACAACAGATGCCTCCTGCAATTTTTATATTTAAAACCAAAAAGAAAACTGTTTTGTCCATACTCTTAACTATCCATATTCAGTTGTAGTGTTAGAATGAATACCTGAGTAGAACTCAAGATGTAACCGAGTAATCCTTCCAAGACTTTTTTCCTTTCAACCTTGTCTGGTATTGATTTCTCCACTTCCTCCATTATATGCTGATGCTTCATTAGTCTATTCCCTGTTGCTACAAAGCTTTTTTTTTTCAAAAAAAAAAAATTCAAACAGCCCAAGAAAGAAAAAGGATCAGATATCAATGTGCAAAATTATATGGAAAAGAAGAAAAAAAGTACCTGGAAAAGCATCTCTTCATATGATACCGGCTCTGCTTCAATGCATCAGGCATTCTTTCTGCAATTGTTTCAGATCGCTTAAGGACTGCTCTGGAAGCCATTTCAACAAAAATGTGATACAATATGGTTTCAAGAACAGAAAGATATTTAATTGGATTCACTATGTAAATTTGTATGTTGCAGTTGATGCTTTGATGTATTTATAGCTACTTGATAATGAAAATATTAAGGGGTTAAGCATTGGGTAGAAGAGTAAGAGAGTAGGAGAAGGAACATTCCTTTGAACCATTTGAAAGAAAGAAAGGAATATGTAAAATTGAGAGAAGCAAATCTAGATTGCCTTTTCTTGTCAATATATTAAAAGTGGAGGGAAAGAATTCCTTAAATGTCTTTAGAAATGGATGACTAAAATATGCTTTCCTTCTTCTCATATTTTGATTTTACAGACTTATCATGCTACCAATTTTACAGTGCTTCAGTTGTGAGATATTGCATTGTTGCTGCTACATTTTCTGCATCATTTTTTTTTTTTCACTTTTTCGCCTTGCACGGTGTCTTACTATTTTTAATGGGTTTCAACATTCTTTGGCTAAATATCAAGTTACCCCGTGCCTTTCTTTTCGCCTTTATCTCTCAATGGCAATGATTTTAAGGTCGAATTGCATGTGACCTAGACAATAAAAAGAAAGGCTCTCCATTTCTTTACCTCATTATTATATCAGTGAATTATTCCATTCAAAATTGAAAACCAATTTTCTGCACCTTCTTAAGTTATGTAAAAACTACTTTTATCATATTGGTGAATTATCACATTGTAAAATCGAATGCCAATTTTCTCCACCCCCAAGCTCAAGTTCAACCAACTAGGCCAATTATTTTTTTCAAGTTCACCCAAAATATTAAAAAAAAATTATTTATTTTTATATGTATACTTTAATTCAGGAAGATCTGGTTGGTTAAACCTTAAGTATATTTCCATAATATTTCGAACCGATTTAAAAATAAAGGCATTATCAGGTTCGAGCTATGCTGAACTTAAAGGAATAAGTGAATTTCTAAGCTCAATATTTGAGGACTACAATTAAATCTATTCATAACATATACAAATGCTAGTTAAGAGGTAGGAAGATAGATTGCAATGAAGCAATACCAAATCAAAACAACGGTATAAAATATAAACATCCACGCACTAAAATTGAATAAATGAATCTCACTAGAAAAGAGTTCAGGAGTGAACAGCTAAACACGTCTGCATAGTTGCCTTTGTAAAGGAACACACAGTACTATCCGAGTATAAATTACTTACTATGGACATGTATCCCTATTTTTCTGTGATCAGAAGCCTAAAGTCAGTGCCTTGTCTCACTCCCTATTTCCATCCAAGATGGGGCGTGTATCCCGGCTAACCATGCTTTGATGCTGAGAATCAATATATACATTCTGAAGTTCTGATTGCTCGATATTAAGACAATTCATGTTTCTGGAAGACTGAACACCGTTTTGAGATTCTGCCAACATTTGAAAATACGCATGAGGTCCCCAGCCTGCACAATCAGCATGATAAATAAGAAATTTATGCACATGTTCCTAAAATGGAGTTACATGGAACAAAAAATAGATTGGCCAATTTTTGCGTCAGCCATTGCAAACTTGTTTGCATGATGAAAGACTGCAAAATTATAGCAATGGTTCCAAGCGCGCAACAAGATGCAATCAAAAGATGAAAGAACCACCCACCAAATAGCATGGCATGACACTGACATATTTTGCAAGGAAGGCACTTTTGGATCTTACAATACTAACAAAGTTTCCATAGAGTCCATGAAGCCATAAAAAATGTACCATCAGTTTTTTGTGCAATGAAGTCATTTTCGTTTTCCCAGAAATTACACACACATTAACCAAATTTTCCCTTCTGGAAGAAAAGAAACTAATCTGATTCTTTTAAAATTCCTCCTAAACTGTTTTTGCTATATGTTTCATTATATTCCAATAAAAGAAAAGTGAAGAGCATTTGAAGAGGGTCTAAAGCGTAGATCTCGTGTTATATTATAAAAAAATTCCAGCGTAAGAAATACAGACCTCACATTTTATTTTTCATAACAAATTAACTTCATAAAAATTTATAGTTCAATTCCATGAATCAAACAGTGGTCCAAAAACCTAAAATATTTTGCACATTAGAAACCAGAAATCTTGAAGAGACCTTAGGAACTAACCATAAGTTTCCAAGCAGGAAATGTGTTTGTAATTGTATATAACTGCAATAGGCAGAAAACTCTTCACTAAAGACGGAAGAAAGTTTTTGTATGCCAGGTAATACAAAATCCCTAAATTCTTCCACCTACAATGGATATTACCAAAAAGAACCATAAACCTTAATGTTCTAATGTAATAATGTAGGACATAACCTCTAAACGTCTGACAAGTTGACAGCTCCCTTGTTACTCCATTCTTATCCTTCTCTTTTTCCCAATTTAAGTTAGAAGCAGATGCATGTAATTCTTCACAAATTCTTAGAATTCTGAATTAACAGATTTTTGGACATCAATATACATATAACCAAATCATATATGCAGAAATCACATAAAAGGCATATTGTAGATAGCCAATTGGAGAAAGAGAAAGGAAGAGTATACCATCTATATCATATGGGAGTGGGAAGAATTGCAAGTAACAAAATGAAGCAACTGTCAAGCCTGCACACAATTTAATACTTAAGTGACAAAGGTTTCATTTCAAGTAGTTAATGCAGATTGCAAAAAAATTATCCTGGATAAACAGACCTAAAAGGCCCCCAGCAAATACATCTTGCCAATGATGCCAATAGTCATCAACTCGAGAAACTCCTACAAGAGTTGCAACAAGTAATGGTAGGAAAACAATACAAAGCTTTGCAACATGACCCCGACGATCAAAAGCCTTGATTTTCCCAGATAAGTACCATGATGTAAAACCAAGACCTGCAAAGGACCCTGCATATCAATGCAGAATTCCTCTTAGATAACATCTCACTACCAAATCAATGCATATGATGCATTTGTGAATCCTGCAAATAAGGAATTATTTAGCATACATGCCCTTGAAGGGCTAAATAAATAGAGGCAAAAGAGACTTTTCTTTCACAATATAAATAGTTTCTTAAAAACAATATTAGTTTGTTGAAATCAAGAGAAATGAATTGCAATAACAACATACAAATAGCTCCCCACTTTATGTGATGGGCCTTAAGCTTCAAGGAAAAAAAAAAGATAGTAATTTAGGCTTCATTCTAGGGGTGTCAAGAAGTGCTAAGGACCCTTGGATTTCCTCTCTTGCTATTTTTGGTTTTCACATTTTTCTTTATTTGAGGGAAGGGAATTGGCAGTTATATCACAACTGCATGAGAACAAACCTGGACAAGGAGTCATATTTATGCAGCTGCATACCAAATTGCTCCATTATGTAAAAAACAGTATTCACCAAGACAATTCCAACGTAGTCCAAGTATTAGGAAAGGAAGCAATGAATCATGAAAATATCATCTAAGAGACTGCAAAAAGTTTTCTTGAAATACATATCAATACTAAAACCAGATTCATGAACATTCTGTGACACATCCCAAATGAATACCATTTCTTCTCTATCTACTACAACTTCAGCCTAGGAAAGAAAAAAAAATGGAACCTGGTACAGAGAGCAGAAAAACCTAAACCATACTCAGTAGCATATGAGCTTCAGATAGAGGCTAAGTAAATAGTTGGAGATAGCTCTGACAACATATACAGAAGAACAAAAAGGAAAAGTCCACAAATCAAGTAGAAATCTCATATAAAGCGTGCATTTCTTGGAATTAACAGGGCAGCTTACAAGAAGTATGTCCGCTAGGGAAACTTTTGTGACCTTCCTTGATGACACTCTTATCTCCAGTGCACATAACATTACTCGTAACATTATTAAACACCTGCCCATACAACAAATGGACATTGGTTGAGTAGAAGTATGAGCACAAGTAAGAACTCAGTTACAAATTTTGAGCTAACAAATCTAGGAATGAATACTGGGGGAAGTAACTAACTAAGAAGCCTACCCCTTTGCCATCTGGGAAACAACGCCAAAAGAAGTCAGGTCTAGGACGACCAACAGCATCTTTGATTGCATCAGTTATAACTCCAGTGATAAGCACAGAGAACAGAAGGCCTGATATCCATTTTAACTTGTTATCACATCAACACAGAACATACAAACAGCTGGAACAAGAACCACAAGTAACAGAACAAGAGACTGAGAGCTACCCAGAATGGCATGGTGCAGGTCATAGACATCCCTTCTGATGAAATAGTAGATACTAACGATGATAAAAGGCAGCAATATTGCAACAATCTATTGGTAGAGAGAGGGAAAGAGGGACAAAGTAATATCTTCCAGTTACAATTACTATCAAAATCTGATTTAAGAAAAAAAATTATTTGACACAAATAATTTCTTAAAGTTAAAACATACTGGAACAGCCCAAAATGGAACAGTATTATCTTTCAGAGGGTAAGACAGGTCTGTCATCATATCCTTCCCAACAAAACGGTGAAATGGCTCGATAACATTCAATATAACCTCTATCACCACAAGAAGGAAAAGAATCAGCCAGTCGTGCATATGTGTCCTGGCAACGGTGACTCCATGGGATGTTATAGTATGACTACCCAGCTGAATCTCTGGCATTTTGCCACTGATCTGAATTCAAATTATAGGATCAGTTGATGGAAATAACTACATATATTAAGTCTATAACCACTCAGAAATTATACCGAGGAAGAACAAATGATTACATGCCACAGTCAGAGATACAAAATATGCTGATGATTGCAACTCTAAAGGAGAAAGCTGGTGACAAATATTATCCATCGTTTAATGAAAAGATCAACAGCATTGGTGACAGAGGTGATGGTTGCAATATGATAATTAAAGCAATGACGTATAAAAAATGAAATAATTACCACATGCAGGCACTAAGTGGAATCTGTTCTAAACTTGTACACCAAAATTAGAACAAATCATTAATGGAATAAGAATGAAGGGAAAATTAGAACAAATCATTCAATGAATAAGAATGTGAAAAGCTAAGCAATAGAATGTTTATGCATGTGAAGAAGATAGACAAGTCTTTTTTCCATGCATACACTTTCAAATATAACGTTCCTTTCTCTCTAGAATGCAAAACATTGTGGTCTCTCATTGGAAACGAAGAAGAAGCTATGGATCACACAATTTATTGAACAACTCCAGCATAAAAGCTGTAGCGCTATCATTTTGGTCTATGTAAGCAACAAACCACAATAAAGCATAAAAGAGAGCATGCTCAGCTCAAACCATAACTAGACTATAACACAAAGACACAACACAGGCATGGCTTATTTGCGATCGAAATCACTGTCAAGTTTGGATTAACAGCATAAAGAATAACCCCAAAGGAAATGGGTTTGCCAAAGAGGAATCTAACATCAACTTTTAATGCATGTCACATTCCATTTTGTTAATTGTTTGGTCAGAGAGAGACTAGAAAGAGGGAGGAAGAAGCATGTAGGATTCTTGTCATAGTTTGATAATGTAATAGACCAACTGAGAAAAGCATATTGGTCACGTATAAATTCTTGAGAAAGAAGGCCTTGTACAGAGGGGCACAGCACAACTTTATGAAAGCTTTCATCCAAAGTCTCACAAAGAGAAGGAAAAAATAAAAGAAGTAAAAGAAAAACTCCACTTTTTCCAATCGAGTGATTCTAGGAAGAAGGTGCGACCAATCCATAAATCAAACCATAGTTTCAAGCTCTAAGACCTAATCCATTCTAAATGACTCTCTTAGACTCCAAAATAAAATGATTTCTTTGACTATCGCCTAGAAAATAAGTTCTTAGAAATGAAATGCCCAAAATTTAATATGGTATTGAAGTTTTGAGGCATTCTGCTCGTTTTTTAAAATTTTGATCGTTCAAAATAGAAATTTCTGTGCTATTATTACTGTTGAAGCTTGCAATAGCTGGATTGGCTTGGAAATATATGGAAATTAAACTCACTCCCCAGTTTCTCAATCTCACAAACAAAACTACCAGCTTTAGACGCGGATACCACCTTCTTGCTTACATAAGTACATATAATTTATGACTACAGGAAGCCTCTAAGGCCCGCCGGAAAGTATGGAATTGGAAACGTTTGTGTAAAGAGAGATATTAAAGAAACTCCAAAAAGAAGTAAGCATTTTGCAGCAATCAATATATTGAGCTCCAATTTACCAATACGAAGAGCCTAAGATTTCTTCAAGCAAATTCTCTTAAAGCAATTATGAGTTTGGCTGCTTTAGAAAACGCAAGAAAATGGTAGAACCAAAATATTATTAAAGTCAAAGACTAGAATAAATTAATTAATAGAAACGGAGAAAAATAAGGACGGGTGGAGAGACAACTCCAGTGTTATAATCCATAAAAATCAAAGCCGAATTTCAGTTAACTTTAACATTTTGCAGCAAAAGCAACAGGATTGATTGCAAATTTTATGCCATTATTTTCCACTAGTTTCTCAGAAACCAAACAGTTATTCACTATATTTAATGGAAAAATTTCTGAAAACACAGACAGTCAGAGAAACCAAGCATGCAGATAATAAAATTAAAAAAAAAAAGAACGGAAGTAAAGAGAGAGAAGAATGGAAGACGAACTGACCTGAATCGAAGAAGAGAAATTAGGAATTGGAATGGTTTTAGTAAGAAAAAGTGGAAAGTTTTTAAAGTAAAGAAAATAGCGCCTATTTAATCTTTTCTTAGAAGTGAGAAGTTCTTTTCTTTTTGACGCGTGCTATTATTTATTATAAATGATTAAATAATTAATTAAAAGAAACGGACAGCGCAGAAGAGAGGAATTAGCGAGAAAAAGGCGAAAGAATCAGGGAAGGTTGGTTGCTCTCTATCGCCCAATCCTCACTGCACACTGCCTCAATTCTCGCGTCCGCGTCCCTTTCCAAGAATTGACCATTCTGTGTTTACATGGTCCTGCTTGTTTGCAAACAAAAAACAATTCCCTACTATGTACCCCAAAAAAAAAAAAAGTTTACCTACTCTTTTGTTTTTCTTAAATAAATTTATTTACTTTAATTTGATTCTATATTTTTCTTAAATTGTCAAATATTGAACTTAATTTTTATTTTTTTAATTGAAGCTTCAATATAATAATATGATAAATACTACTAACATTTTCTTTTCATCACAACACTTAATGTACAATTGATCTATTTCAGGATATAAATCAATTAAAGAGTAAATATCCAAGAAAATATTTAAAAAAGTGTTAAGACCTCATTTGGATGGAAGGATTTTATAAAATCTAATAAATAGTAAAATCTATAGATTATATGAATTTTATCATTTTATTTTAATATAAAATCTATAAATTGATAAAGTAATTTTTTTATATTTATATTTAATTCAATAACCACAATCTATAGATTTAAAAATTTACTAAATATTAGTAATTTATCATTTAATAAAAATATTGAGATAATAACTAGGAAAAATAATAATTGAATATATTAATTGTTTTACAGTTACAATTATTAGTAACGAGTAGAAGCTCTAAACTCTTATAAAATGTCATTAGACTACACATGAAACCTTAAATGATTCACATAAAAAAAATCTCAAATATAGAAAATTCATGTGGTATATTAAATTGTAATATTAGAAATTCATACAATATTAAATAAATTGACATTTTATCAAAAGACAAAAGATAAACTGTTAATTTTTTAAAAGTTTATTTCTGATTGTAATTTATTAAAATCTCGGGAGGTAAACTATAATTTATTTTTTTAACTAATATGCAAACCAATAGAGATAAAATAAGTAAAAATAAAATAAAATAATTAACAAATAGTTTTTGCTGTATTTTTAGTTTTAAGGATAGTTTTAGAATATTATTAATTTATGATGAATAATCTTGGAAAAAAATATGACATCAATCTCTTATGATAAAAAAAAATATATTTTATACTTTCCACCTAAGAGGTGGGATCCTTCAAAAATAAGGAATTTTAGTAGATAGAAGATTTTAATCTTTTTTAAGTAATCAAATAATGAATTTAGTATAAATTCATAAATTATTTTAATTTGTTCATTTAAAATCTTTCAATCCAATCATAGCATTGAATCGTTATCTAGTTTTATAAAATTTTCACATAAAAATGAAAATTTTGACCTAATAACCTAACATAGCATATTGAATCTAATTGGAAAGAGGAGCTGTGAAAATAAGAGTAAAAAATATAGTGTTTATTGATTCCCTTATAATGGATCATAAGTAAACCAATTTTATAACGCTAATGACTCAATTTAAAAAAAAAAGTTAAAAATTGACAATTTGAAAAAAGTATAGAGTAAATTTGGCATTTAATCCATTAGAATTTTGAGTTAAAAGAGCCAAAATTTCATACCATCTATAAAAAAATTTACCTACTTACAGAATAATAGAAACCAATTAGTACAGTCATTTTTTTTTATTTATTTTAAGCTTTAGTGAGCTTTCTTGTAATTTTATTCTTAAGGTTAAAATTTAAAATATATAAATTCACATGATATCAAGAATTTCTAAGTGAACTCCACCATTGCATACTACATACGCCTCTATTTATCTTCAATCAAATCAATCCATCAGATTCATCAAAAAAATAGCTTTGTGGTCGATGTTATGTTATTCATCAATCAAATTAAAATACATTAAATGCTAAAAATTATCTCAAAATCATAAATTCAAATTGACTTTTTGAATTTTATGTTAACTAAGAAAAATAATAATTTTAAATGATACTACTATTATGTCATTTACTTTTACTTTGGAAAAAAAATCTTATTTTAATGTATGAATTTTACAAACTCTTGTAATTAAGTGCAACATCTGAAAATCCATTGAATTTAATTCTTTTAATTATTTAATTTTAAACTAATTTAGTATATTAACCGAATACAATTCAATAAAATATTATTGATTTGATGTTACATGTTTTACAAATAGAAATTAATTGGAATTTTTTTTCCAATTAATGGAAATATTTTATAAATAGAAATTAAATTAATCTAAAACTCTAATAATTAAGAAAACAGTAGAATGGATTCAATATTTAAAGGAGTTATTTGAATAAAATTAACAATTTAAGGGGTCAGTAAACCATTTGCGCAGGGAACAATGATATAGACGCACATGGCACACCACAAGTTTATTTTTATAAACGAATCCATAAAACTACTGTTTAAGTGTAAACTACCTCAAATTGGACCTCCTCTCGTTGAGATTTAGAATTATCTGTTTAGTGGGGGACAGGCTATGGGGGTATATATTAGTTGGATTGAAATTATATATTTTAATTCATATCTTATTCAATTTAAAATAGATAAAAATAATAATTTTATATTAGTATACTAATAATATCAGTCTAATTTTAATATATATATATATATATATATATATATATTAAAAAATAACTTAATTATTAAAAATAATAATAATGTAGGAGCTTGAATTATCAAAATAAAAGTACAAGGGTCAAGTCAAAAAAAAAAAAGTACATGCACAAATGATAGATTTCATCTAAATTAAGCTGTATAGGAACGTATAAAAGAAACACTATTAATTTTTCACGTTGGAGAATTTCTTTCTTGGCAAGAGAAAACAATTATTAATGTTAAGGTAAATACTTATTATTTTTTTCTTATTATTTTTCTTATTGATTTCTATATCCTATAGCTTCACTTTTAATACAATAAGATTCATATGAACAAAAATTAAGGTTAAGTATCATTCAAAAAATAGAAAAAAAAATATATGGAGAACATAATAAAAAATGCAATTTTTATTTGTTAAATTGACTGTCTTAAATTCAAGATTGTCCACAAATTTTTTTTTTTAAAATAATAATAGAAATTCGAGATTTGTCAAATTCTTGAGATCTTTTCCATCTCAACCTCTATTAGAATGCTTAAATTATCATCATATTCATATATGATATTTTTAGCCATTAATATACATATATATAAGTCATATTTTAATGATTACTACATTAATGGGTATATTGTTTAACCATTAAATTAAAAATCTAAGAGTATCAATTAGTTCAACAATAATTATAAATATTTAATATTATAATATTTAATATCATTTAATACTAAATTTTATAAAACTGTAACCATTGAAATATATATATATATATATATATATATATATATATATATATATATACTCATTTATTTAAAAAAAAAAAAGTGATTGTCAATTGTCACTGTAAAACTGTGATAGGATGAAACCAGATTTTAGGGGAAAAAAATTAAGGGAAAGATTTTAACATTGATATTTTATAAAACTGTAAAGCAAATTATGGAGTAGTCCATAACAGCTACGACAAAAAATTCCAGTAGTTAGTAAATCAAATAAATAATATTTCTCGACATTGTCGACGACATGCATTATCTGGAGCTATGACTTATCATCACGCACTTTTAAATTCTAAATTTTTTAATTGAAAATTTTACACATTTTGGTATTTGAATTATCTGAATTTATATAATTAAATGTTTCAAGTAATGATTTATTTAGTTAACTCTCTTCATTATAATTTTTAAACTAATTTAATTTCTATTTATGAAACATTTTAATATCTAAATAGAAATAATTAAGATAATTAATTGAATAGATTAATTTTTATTTATAAAAAAACTTATTCTTTTTTTTGAAGCTATTAAGAAAAGCTTATCCTAATAATGATAACTGAATACATTTTTCAATTGAAAAATCAAATTAATATAAAACTAATAGTTAAGAAGTGGAATAAATTTTGATTTGAGAATCAGAAGAATAATATTCATATATTTATAAAATTTAAAGATTAAAATATAATATATTTTTGGAGAAATTATATATATATATATATATATATAAAGCCTTAAAATATAGGGATATTTTAATTTGATTTCTAACTTTTTTTTTACTATCGATCCTTAACTTTTTATTTTACTTTCAATTAACACCCTATCCGTCCATATTTGTTATATATCCAATTGAAGGACAAAATGCTGAATTGACACATGAATTAGGGTTAATGTCATATTAGCTCATTAACTGTGTAACAAGCTTGATTCTTCTCCCAAAAGGATGATCTAGCAAACTGTAAAATTCATTAGGGTCTTTATGGATTTTAATGAAGAGGGAGCCAATATGTAGATCAATATGACATTTTAATTCTAGTCAGCAAGCTAACTCAGTATTTTATTCTTCAATTGGACAACAGAGATAAAAATGATGTGAATTAAAAGTAAAATAAAACAATAGGTTTCAAATTGAAAATCCCCCTATAGATTAAGGTTGTTTTTGTGATTATCCCTTTTCCTTTTTTATCCATTGATTCTTTTCTTGCATGATATGAAAGGACTTTTTGTTCTTTTCCTCTGATCCACTGGCCTTCAAGAAAAAACAAGTGGCAGCAGCAAGTTTTTGAATTTTAATTATAAAAAGCAAAAGAATTTTAAAAAGGTGGGTAAACTATAAACCAACTACCTCCGTCTCTAAACCAAAAATCATTCCTCATTTAGTGCATACTTGTAAAATGGCCCATGATGTGCTCGTTTCGGTAGGAGAAGCTCCTCCTTCCCATCAGCAAGTCTTAATCAGATGGGTTATGCCCCCTGAAGGTTATATTACCTTAAATTCTGATGGTGCGTTTCGACGAAATACCCTTATGGCCTCTGCAGGTGATGTCTTCCGTGATTGGTGGGGGAGGTGGATTAATACATTCTCCATTGACCTAGGGAAGGGTAATGTCTATAGAGCTGAGTTTATAGCTCGCAATTTATATTATAAGATGTAATCGTATGGCATCCCTATTTGTATCGTTTGGGGTTCTATAATTATATAATATATTTATAAATATATATACATACATGTATATAATTATAAATAATTAATTAACGTTAATATTTTATAAATATATGTTAATTTTTATAATTTATTATATATATATATATGCACAAAATAAAATTTATTATTGTAATAAAATTTAAATATTTAATTATGTATACAATTATTACTAATATAAATTATAGAAAATTTATAAATATATATTAATATCATTATTTATAATATAATATATTACAAATTTATTGTTTATAAACTTATACATATATTTAATTAATAGATATTTTACGTATTTCCAAATATGTCTAATTGTGTCATAAATAAGTTATGTATATTCGTATCATATTGTGAAAAGTTTATTTTGTTGTCATATCAAAAATTATCGGCTCTAACCGAATTATATAGTCTACACCAAATCTTCAATGAGTTTGGAGATAGATTGACGTAAATTGTATGTTCAAATAGATAACGTTCTGAAGGTGAAGGTTTTGAACTTCAATCATTCTAGTTCACTGCTTAACGAAGACATTTTGGCCCATATTAGATTGTTGTTGAACCGATATTGGGTTGTGAGGATTTTCCACATTTTTAGGGAAGCTAATGTTGCCATGAATCACTTAGCAAATTCAGCTTTACCAGTAGAGTGATCATATTATGTGATATTTTAATCCTCCCACTAGTGTAGAGCTGCTGCTTCTAAGTGATTTGTTCGCATCCGAGATTGGTTTAGTTGAATTGGTTGGTGTGAAATTACTGGTATCTTCAATTTATATGTCAAATTAGCTGAAACTAATTATGCTTTTATCGGATAGAATTCCGAATTACGGTAAAACACTCTTTCAAAAATTTTAAAATAGTTGTATACATAAAATTCAAATTCAAGATATCTAATTAAATTGGAAGGGTTTCATGCAAATCCATTCACACTCTTTGGTGTTAAGAAATTTATTTTTAATAAAAGCTATCGCTTTCCCAATCTAAGCTTGCTTCCAAAATTATAGAAAGATAGGTCCTAATTAAGTAAACCTATCATGATTCCAGTTGTAGTCAATTCCAAATGCTTTCAATTATTTAATTAATTAATTTGAACTCTTAAAAAATTATATTTACTTCAGTCATGCTCATGTGCATATGTTGGTTAAGTTAAATAGAATTAAATAATAATTGTTTCTTATGGCTAAAATAAAATTCAATCTCAATTCTTAGTTGGCAAGACAGCAAATATTACCTGATGAAGATGTTAGTAATAAGAATATGAATAACAAATAATAAATGGCATTATAGCAATATTTGGTCAACATTTCAAGATCAGTTTTATTGTATCATCGACTAATTAAGATCGAAAGGGGTAGGCGTGGGTTAGGTGTTGATCATGAAAGACCATGTCTTCGTTTCTAAGTTTCCCCTTCTATTGCCCACTTTCTTCTTATAGTTTACAATTAATTTTTAGCAACATATAGAAGCTTATAATTAATATTTTAATCTTTCCTATTCGTCTCATTTGTCAAGTTTGGCAATTTTTTATTCAATTCAAAAAGAATTTCAAAATAACTATCCGTACATATTAAAAAATAATATAAATTAATAAATCAATAAAACTGAAGTAGAACATATCAACTTTAAAATGAATATATTCAAATTTGAAAAAAAATTTCAACCACGAGAAAAATGTCTCTGGCTAAGAGCGTGAGTAAGAAAATTTTTATTGGGATCGTCAGCTTTGCCAAATAACGAAAATATCATTCAAGATTCAACAGTTGTATATTAAATTCATAATTAATACATACAAAATATCGGTCACGTGACAAAGCATATGCAGACAGCTAATTTTTTTCTTCAAAAAAAATTATACATATATATATATAATAGAAGCTTATAATTAATATTTTAATCTTTCCTATTCGTCTCATTTGTCAAGTTTGGCAATTTTTTATTCAATTCAAAAAGAATTTCAAAACAACTAAACCTAAATCATCTAGGTTCTTAACGGTGATCGCGGGTCAATCAGTGCGACTCTGACAAAATAAAAAGGAAAAGAAAAAAAAAATCCCCCTTTGCATAGATAGTATTTAGCTGTACATGGGGCTTTTGTATCTTTGTTCTTGCTGATATAGGATCTCCTATAAACACAGAAAGAAAAAAAAACAGAGATAAACAGATGAATCATAGATGTTAAAAATGTAAACTGAGCGGAGTTTTATGAGGGCATAAGTCCCAAAATTTTAAAATATATATAATTATAAATTATAAAAAAATATTTTTCATATTTTTTTAATGTTAGACCCTCTAGATTTTGCTAATTTGTTAATTTTCTATTATTCTTCTTTTTTTGTTGTTTTTTTTAAATTTAGTTAATGACAATTAAAGACAATATTATTTCATTGAGTGATAATTTTTTTTTAATTGAAAATTGTTATTATTTGGATGTTTTTAGTTTGGTCCACAAAACTTTCAAGCTCTTCCATTGAAAGTGCTCCTAATAAATTTGTAATTTTTCATATATTTTCTGATCTATTGAAAACACATGTTTAGTTTAGGACTTTTTAAAAAAAATACTAATTAAAAAGTGCTCTAAAATCACTTGATGTAAAGGATTAGCATATTATAGAATTAGGGGCTAACAACGAATGTTAATGGATGCTTAATTTTCTTGTTTAATATTGGTAAACAAATGAATAATTGCTTTCTTATAGTGGATACAACATAAATACTTTTTACTAAGAAAGGCATGCACTAAATAACCTGAACAAAAAAAAAACATAAAACTGGGCTTCTAAATGCATTTGGGCCTATCCCTTATCTCTCTTATCTTACAAAAATGGCAACAATAACACATGTACATAACCCATGTCAAGAAAATGGTTATGAAACACAGAGAGTATATATATACATCATGTTCACCTTCTTCCAGATTCCAATTCATCCAAGGAACTAAATTCGCTGTCGTTTTGCCTGAGCTGTAAGCTCACGACTTCTCCATCCATGGCCTGCACATTCAGTGCATTTGCACTATTCTGCCCTCTATTATTCGTATTACAGCGTGACTCCTCCAATGCTTGGAAATATGCGTATGGGCCCCATCCTAAGTTTTCACAAGAAAATAAAGCTCAGCTCTGAATAATAGCTTACGTGTTGGAAAATCAGCATCGTCATTTTGTTTTCAAAGAATAGGTTCTAATGAATTTTTGCTAAATTTCTGCTCTAAATGGAAAAAAAAATACCTTCATCACGATATGGGGCTGGAAAGAATTGCATATAGCAAAATGTTGAAACAACAAGCCCTGAAACCATGAATAATTAAGCTTCTAATCAATGTGACATTCGGGGTATTATTAATTTTTCATATTTCTGTACGTAGAGGAAAAAGATGGATGCAATCCCCAAGCGAGAATCTGGTGACTACAATTCTAATTTAATAAAAACTTTTTTTGGGATTGTGGTACACAAGGACCATCATATTACTTATTCAATAATTAATTTATTTTAAGAATTCCAAAGACTAATTTTGGGATAAATTAATTAAGTGAAAATAAAAATTATGTTTAATGTATGATGTAGACTTGACATATATTGGCAACTTCTCAGGGTTTTTTTTTTTTTTTTGGGTCAAAACCCCCCAATAAAATATTTCGGTTATAAATTTTTGAAAAAGAAATGTCATATATATATAAAATAAAATAAAATAACTGACCAATAAGAGCTCCAGCAAACACATCCTGCCAATGATGCCAGTAGTCATCTACCCTAGATATGCCAACAAGAGCAGCAGCAAGTAGAGGAAGAAATATAACGCATAGTTTTGCCACATGCCCTCTTCGATCAAATGCTTTGATTTTACCTGATAAATACAACGACAAAAATCCTAATCCTGCAAATGACCCTGCAGCCACAAATATATATCCTTTATATCCTCTGATTTTTGTAGAATTCTTTTCTTTAAAACTGATAAAATTGCCTCAAAATCTCACATATTAATGCAGGAAAATAAGCATTGTTATTGCTTACATGAAGTGTGACCACTTGGGAAACTTTTATGTCCTTCCTTAATGTCACTGTCCTTGCCATGACAAATTACGTCTCCCATCTGATCATAAAACTAGAAAAAAAAATAAAAAAAAATCATATTGTTAGGTGATATTGTATATTGGTGAAATTCTAGTATAAACTGAGTGTGTGGATCAAATATCACGTAAATAAAATAACTTATATAATAATTTTTTATTTGTTTAGTCTAAGTAATATAATAATTTTTTATTTGTTTAGTCTAAGTAGTATATTGATGAAAACATGAATTTTAATCAATGTTATAAGAAGAAAAAGGTAATAATTAATTTACTTACTTCCTTTCCATCGGGAAAGCAACGCCAAAAGAAATCAGGACGGGGCCGACCAACTGCATTTTTAATTGCATCCGTAATCACAGCAGTAATCAATACAGAAAATAATAGCCCTGCAACCTCATCAAATTACAAACCCAACAAAATTAAATCAGATATCTAATAAAGTCATTTTTCAATAATTTATTAATTAATTACATTCAAAAACCCAAATAAAAATACCTAAAATGCTATGGTGCAGATCATAAACATCTCTCCTTCGAATATAGTAGAAAACAAAAATAGCAATAGGCAACAAAACTGCATATAACTGATCATCAATTAAGCCCAAAAAAAAAAAAGATACCATTAATCACAATACTTAGTCATATAATTATCATCCAAAAACTCTTACTAAAAGCAGAAAAAATTAATAAAAAACTTACAGGCACAGACCAGGTAGGAACTGTATTATCTTGGAAGGGATATTTAAGATCTTGCATCATATCCCTACCGACGTATCGATAAAAAGGATTAATGATATACAAAACAATCTCTATAACAACCAGCACAAGTAATATAAGCCAATCATGCATATGGTTCTTTGCAACTTTAGCTCCATGGGATCTGATGGTATGCGCCCCAAGATCCACCTCCATCATTCTGCTCTGCTAATGAAAGTACAAAAACATACTGCTAAGCACAGAAATTGCCTGTAAATGAAGCCAGCAAATTATATGAACATGAAAGGGTAGAAGAATTCCACCTATTTAATTACGCTCTCAGTTAATCAATGCTGATATGATCAGCTATAAGAAAAGGAGATTGGTGGGGTTTTGTATGGTGGGGTAGTGAGAAGATGAATCACTTGATACAAATATTTTCAAGTTAGAATTATCTTTAACTTCCTCTTTGTGTCCCACTTTATTTGTTGAGATGAGACTTAATACATAGCCATTCAAAATGGTAATTTTTGTGTTTTAAACGCTCATTTTTGTCACCCAATAACAAAAAAAAATTCTTATGTACTAAAAGAATTGATATACATTTTAATTTATAGTCATAGAAATTATTTGTTAAAGCTATCAATTTCTTGTCTAAGTAAATCCTTTACCAACAATAACAGTTGTTGTTCCATAGCCAAAAATGAAAAGTCCCATCAAAATAATTAATTTAACATTTAATTTCTACAAACCTCAGTGTCAATATGTGTATATATATGTCATCCATTACTCAATTAAAAGACTGTCATGTAGAATGCAAGACAAAAACTTCCATCCAAGTCAACAATGGCAACGCTCATCTCTAGAAAGAAATAATGACAATAATTTACCTTCCACTATATCCTTTTGTTTATATATAAATAAATAGAATTAGCAATAAAGGTAATAATTAGATGTTGACAAAAATTAATTACATTTTTAAATTTTTTGTATGTAGATGATGGGATCAATTGTGATAGAGATTCTTAATACGAAATATCATTTATATAGACAAACCTGAAAGATACTGCGGAAATTTTGAAGAGAAAAACATGAAATAATATTCGTCCACGCCATTGATGAACAGTTGCAGAGATGCTTCTATAACAAGAAAATCTTACTGACAAGAAAAGATAAAAGAAGAAGAGAATCTTAATCGCTAACAGCAAAATTAAACAGAAAAGCATAAAAGCAACGGAGCAATAAACATTAAGGAAGCAAAATGTAATTAACTGCAGAAATTCGAAGATTTTCTTGAAAGAGAAATTGCCTGTCCTCAAATTTGAGATCAGAGAAAGAAGAAGAGAGTGGGTAGTTTTTGAAATGAAATTTGGCGGAGGACAGTTAGATTTTCAGGAAACTGTCATGCTAATCAAGCAATTTTTATATCGTGTGGGCTTTGTTGGTGCTTGCTCGGAAGTTTCTCTATTAGAATGTTCCGCTTGGACATGCGAATTTTAACCGTCAAAGCGAGGACTGGTATGCTGAAGAACACCGTTTGTTTAGTCGACCATTTCATCATGATCATGTGGGGGATTGACTGTTATTATGTCCAGAAATTCTTGCATCCGCCGGACATATTGAATATACTTACATCATTGGTTGCGTATATATAATGGCATGGGTCTTACATGTGCTAGAATTCACTTTTACCCATTACATATAACGGAAATTATATGCTATGAATTTCTCTCTCGTGGATTTTTTTTTTTAATCCAGATATAGTCTATAATAGATCAAATTAATTAGGACAGATTCAGAATTTTTTCATAATAGGGTCCATATACATATTGAGAGAGAGAATGAATGACTATGATGCAGAGATAATCTAGTCTATAATGGATTAAACTAATCAAGGGCAGATTCAAAATTTTAGCACAATGGGATCCATATACATTGAAAGAGAAATCAGATGACTGTAATGCGAAGACAAGAAGAATAGAAGGCTGCATAGAGAAAAGGCTGAAGAAGAGAGGAGAGGAGCAAACAGTTGCAATGCAGAGAAAAGAAGAGTTGACAATTACAATGCGGAGAGGAGAAAAATAGAGGGTTTCGGAAACAACTGTAGATTGCAACGCAAAGTGGAAAGGCTAGAGAAGAGAAAAAAAGAGTGGACGAATGCAATCATGCAGAGAGAAGTCAAGAGAGAAATGGAGAGTTACGAGGCGATGCGGAAGAGTCGAAAAAAATTGAGTTTTTTTTTATTATTTTTATGGGGTCCACTATATTAAATTAATGGTGTCCATTTAATTTTTAACATAAATATAATACTATTTTTTTAAATTAAACTCTAATGGTTGTTTCATATTAAACTTTGAGCTTGTCTTTATTCCAGATACTGATGGAGAGATCTATAGCAGAAATTTAGCAGATCTCTTTGCATGATCTAATACACGTTATTTAGAATACAAAACAACGAGTTTAATTAATAAAAAGGAAGATATGTACCTGATTTGGCCAAATCAATTGTCGTAAAAACGATCCGAGAAGTTTTATACCTAAATCTTCTCTCGTTTTCTAATTCAATAATGATGGAATTTTATTCCTTAACTTAAGCTTATCATTTCCTTAACCTCTATCCTTCCTTATATAGAGAAGTTTAATAATTAGAGTTAGCAACAAGAGAGACTTAGCTAACCGGTATATAATAATCATGGGATATCCATCATACCCATATTATTATTTAAGCCCACATTAAATCTTACATACTTAATTAATAAATGAAGTTCTGCCTAAATTAAGAATTGATCAAATTGTTAAGGCCCTTTATTTATAATTTATATTGATGTCTCAATTAAAAGCTCATAAATAAGATATAAAATATCTTATATTCTCCCACTAAGCGTATTAATTGATAACATATTACAAAATACTTCATATTCTCGCTCGATTCAATGAGACCATTGACATAGGATTATAGCGGAAACCACATGATCAAGAACATGACACCTTTCATAATCACATATGCCAATAACTCTGTCAATCATCATGAGCATCAGTGTGGAAATGTGGTAAAAATTATTCAACACTAACTTTATGATCAAAACTTTGTGTTAATTTTCTTATCAGTCAGATTTCTTATCTTTATGTAACACAGTTACTCATAAGAAATTATTTATGACCTCAAATGAAATATGTATATTTTAAAAACTTTATATCTCGAGATACTTTATGTGTCACAAGACATACACTTAAAGCTATGAACATCAATGCCCCAATCCTTCGCTTAAAATGACACTAATTTTAAGACTTTCAAATATCATATTTGATATATCACATAATATTTTCCAATGAAAATATAACCTTTTATTTTCCCATGAAAATATTACATCAAATATTTTCCAATGAACATATGTCACTTTATTGATGATCATCAAAACAATAATGTACATCTATACTAATGTATAAAGTATGTACAAAAATTACATAAAGTAATTTAAAATCTTTCTACTAATTCAAGGGATTTATAACAGACTTTAGACTCATACTAATGACATGTCTTACATAAACATTGGGTCGTGGTCCCTTAGTTAAAGGATCTGCAATTATATCTTTTGTACTGATATGATCCACCTCAACGTACCTTTCTTTATCAGCTCTTTCAATATTAAATACTTGACTTCCATATGCTTAGACCATGTGATATTCTTGTTGTTTTCGCAAACAACACAACTGGAAGATTATCACAATATAACGTTAAGGGTTTGCCAATTAAATCAACAATTGACATTTCCGCAATGAGATTTTGTAGCCATATAGCGTGTGTGGCTGCACCATAACATGTTACAAACTCAACTTGCATCGTGGAAGAAGAGACTAAGAATTGTTTAAACACTTTTTCAAGATACAGTTCCACCAACCAGCATAAAAACATAACCTAATGTGGATTTTCTATCATCTGAGCAACCAGCAAAATCTGAATCTATATAGCCAATTAACTTTAGATGCTCAACCTTTCTGTATGTTAAGATATAATCACTATTCCCTTTAAGATATCTCAAAACTCTTTTAGTCGCAGTCCAATGGTTCATTCCAGGATTAGATTGATATCTATCTAGAATACCAACTGCAAATGCAATGTCCGGCCTAGTGCAAACTTGAACATACATCAAGTTTTCTACTGCACTAGCATATGACACTGCTTTCATTAATTCTCTTTCAACCTCATTCTTAAGACACTGTGTTAAGCTTAATTTATCACCTTTAGCAATTGGCAAATTCCAAGATTTACATTCATGCATATTGAATTTCTTCAATATCCTCTCTATGTATGCCTTTTGAGAGAGACCTAAAAGATTTTGAGATCTATTCCTTAAGATTTCAATTCCAAAGACAAAAGATGTTTCTCCAAAATCTTTCATATCAAAATATTTAGATAAAAAATGATTAACCTCATCTAGTGTACCTAAATCATTACATGAATAACATATGATAATTATTGTTGCATGATATAGTATATTGTTTTAATTATATATACCACTAAGCATAGAGTTTAGTGTGAGAGTTTATCTCGCACAGATATACCAAGGCAACCAAAGTTTATTGATAAAGCTAGAAGTAATCCTAATCAAGTAAAGCAGTGATTTTGAAACTGTGGGTTACAATCTTTTGAACTTTTGTATTTCATATTATATACTTCTGGATTTGTAAAATTAACTTTATAGTTTTGTAATACTATGTTATGTAAATAAATTGTACAGTATGTTCTCTTATATCTCTTAGGTAAATAAATAAATAAATATATGTGCATTGTATTTCAATATTTATTAAGTAACAATTTGAAGAAATCAGTATAACACTCCCTTATCCAAACATGTATTGCTAGGATGAATGGGTGTTACATAAAGACTGCAAGTTAGTTGATTACTGCGCTAGGAGATTAACAATTGGGTACATGTTTAAGTTTTGTTCTAGAATAATTTCTTGGTGTAGCAAGAGACAATTGACAGTACTATTATCAACCACTGAAGTTGAATATCGAGCAGCGGCAATGACAGCTTAATAGAGTACATAATTGATACATCTAATGAATAATATACATCAACCAGTAGATTATACAGTTCTGTTATACTATGAAAATCAATCAGCAATTCTCTTAGTAAAAAATTTGGTCTTTCATGCAAAAACTAAGTATATTGAAATGCACTATCATTTTATCAAAGAAAATGTTATATAAAAAGAAATTGAGATGAGACAAATAAAGACAGTTGATCAAGTTGCGAATTTGTTCACAAAAAGTATAAGTATAGGCAAGCTCAAAATATTTAGTCGACAACTCGACATAGTACAAAGAATAAGAGTTGGCATTTAAGGGAATGTTAAGAATCAATGTCAAAGCCAAATCACTATACTTAAATCGAAACTCAATTGATCAAGCTTAAGTCTTACCTCAAGACTCATGAAATTTGTTGAAGCCCATAAAAACTTCTTAACATGTATGGAATATATAATATTTTATGGTAGCTATAATTATTAAGTTTGTTGTGTTGAAAAATTAGGTATATGCACATCCACCTAATTTGTTAAAAGATTAAGCACATGTTGGAAAATTAGGTACACCCACTGCCACCAAACTTTTCACTCAAAAAATGTGTGTTTTGAATTTGAACAAATATATGATATAAATTTAGCATTGTGTCTATAAATAGACATATATCCAATTTTTAAATCATAAAAGAATGAATAAGAAAATAAGACTACAACTCTTGTAATATAATCTTGTGAGAATTTATAGTTTTTTTATAATATTTTCAGTTTAATAAAATTTTTTATTATATCTCTAATTTTTGAATAAATTTTTTCTTTTAAGATTTAAATTTAGAGTTGAACGCTAATATGATGGGTGCTTTGATTTGTGGAAATTTCCATGGTCAGCGGTTCCAGAAGTCTCTACATTTATTTGATGTTAGAAGCTCCTGCAATCTTTATGGAATATTGGTTCGTGTTCTCTAAGTATAGAATATTAGAAGTCTTAGCATGAAGGTAAGTATTTAAAATTTTCAGCAGAGAAAATCAAGCTATGTAATACATCTAGAAATTATACAATTTTTTTCTTGTTTTATTGTCTTATTAAAAAGTAAAATTTTTTATCAATTGAGCTTTAAATTGATCAAATATACTGATTAGTTATAAACTTTTTGTTTATTATTTTGCCATCTTGTCCTAACAGTATCTTTCAAATAATAAAATACTTTGTAGTCTATATATATTTGCCCATATAGATTTAGTCTCTGTGGCATATTACATCTTATATATATATATATCAGATATCTAAGTTCAACTCAGCCTGAGCAGAAACAAAGCAGCGTCCACTGTTGAGTTACCAAAAACAAAATTAGAATTTCAGAAAGAAATCAACGTGTTTATTGATCTCATCAGGCTTCTCTTGATTGATAAGTGTGCTACTCCTTCCATTACAACCACTTGCTGCAATAAAGGCACATCTCTCTTGAACCCACCCTTTTCTATATATTCCCTGTTGCCTAGAAATTTATAGTTTAGGTCCTGATTCCCCATTATAAACTTCACAGGCACCGTCACTTGTGCCCAACTCCACGCTGCTGTGAGTTCCCAATTTCTGCATTTCATAAACAAAAACTAACATCCTCAAACAAATTATGTTGGATCTTCTTTATTATTTGGGCCGCCAAAGATGGATAAAGTCCAACCCAAGTTTTTCAACATTCTGATCAAACAATAAATGGAAGCAGAAAAAAATAACATTAGTTTACAAAAGAGAATAACCAGTAGAGAATTGGTTCTGTAATAGGCACTTGAGTTGTGGAAATTTGTATGTTTTCGGTTGGTGATCACATACTCACCACCCATGTGAAATAATCAACTCTTGGGTTGTAAATTTTGTAAAGGCAAAAGTCATGTACAATCCATATATTTGTCCCTTTTTGCCATTTTACCCTTTTGACTAGTTTTTGGTCTATTTTGCTCTTTGTATTTTTTTTTATCCACTTTACCTCTTACCAATTCAAATTTTGTCATAACATGATCGGCGTGTATATTTCACGCATTTATTTACTTTTTCAAACATATCATATCATTATATGGTGCTCAGTGTATAAGATTTTTTTTTTATTTTAAGGACATAATAGACCAAAAACTAACTATAAAGAGTAAAATGAACCAAAAACTGATCAAATAGGCAAAATAATGAAAATAGAAAAGGAAAATAAAAAAGTATAGGGGCTATCTATGACTGATGCCTTTTGTAAATAAGGAATTCATATTTTCCTTCAAATGGTGCTGTAATTAAAGCACAAATGAAGACTCACTTAACTTTGATTTCAGCAACCTTTAAGAAAAATTTTAACAGGATATAGAGAGGGAACTTACAGGTCCAAATTTCGGTAATAATTCAATCCCCCGGTGAAACCTTTCTTCTCAAAATTGGAGGTGCAGTACTGCACATCTTCCTCCGACAACCATGACGGCAAAACAAGTGCAGTTTCCGGCTGCCGGCTAAATGCTTTACCTTTAGGTAAGAAAAGAGGACCTGGATTTCTGTATGTAAGAAATTCCTTGGCAACTCTCAGTACCAAATTCTGCAAACTCCCCTTCTATATCTCCAGGATTCTACAATAACACCCAATTAACCTATAAATAATCCGATAGGTAATCAGCAGCCTTTGAAATTTGAAACAAATCCAATTAATCGAGCTTTCGGGATGATTAAACAGAGACAAGATCTGCCGCTTAATTACAGTAATCTAAGCAAAAATTCAAGTTCAAGAGCTAATTAACCTGAAAACTGCACATATAGTAATCATCGCCATAGACAGATTTCAGCGTTTCAATACTTTTGCGCTGAGGATTTCTAGGTGGAAACGGCACGCTAAGGTTGACCAAAGCTTTGACTCTATCCGGTCTGAACATACACAAGTACCAAGCCATTAATGCACCCCAATCATGACCCACCACAAAAACCTTCTCCCCACAGCGTACCACCGCGTTAAGAAGTCCGATGAGATCGCCGACCCTGTGGAGGCACGTGTTGTTCCGTTCACCTGCTGGCGCGTCAGTATCCCCATATCCTCTCATATCCGGTGCCAGAGCTCGGTAGCCCTGAGAAGCTAGAGCCGCAATCTGGTGGCGCCAAGAGTACCAGAGTTCAGGGAATCCGTGGATGAATAGAATCACTGGGCCGTCTACTGAACCCATCTCGGCTACGTGCATGTTAAAGCCATTGACTTTGACAATTCTGTGCTCTATAGCCTCCATTAGGAGTCTTACTAGCTTGATTGTTTTTCGAATCTAGCTTCCGATGTGATAGATTTGCAGTCAGTATATATGTTTATGCTTGTATAATGAGAAAATGATCCATAAAAGAAATTACGGAAGGTGATAACTGTTTGTGGATTGACAAATTCCATGAGTCATTTAATTTAATATTAATTTATTTTTAACCATTCTTTTGTATAGATTATTAATAATTATTTTATATATTAAATTTTAATTTCAGACATTTTTCATTAAAAAAAATAATGGGATTATAATGAAAAACAAAACAAAAATATTTATTTGTAATTTTTGAAAAAGTAACATGCACTTTGCATCTAGTTAATCAATGAGTAAAGTGAAAGTGAAAGTCTGGTTGGGGAAATCCTACGAATGAGAAAAAAATAATAATAATAACCACAACTTTATATAATTTGTACAAAATATTTGTTGAAAAAGAATAAAAAGTTTGTATTTTTTACCATACAGATATTCATAATTAAATCAGTAAATATATCACTTTTTAACTTTTTTTATTAAAAAATAATAATAATATAATTAGTTTATGTTTATATATTCTAACATTATTTATATTTTTTGTTTTAATCTGCGATTCTATTGTATCATATAGATTTTCAACTTCAACATCTGATGTTGCTGAGGTTTTTGAAAGAAATTGTGGAAAATTCCTACCGGTAAATTTCACTTGGGTCTTAAATATTGTTCCTACTTCGGAAGTGCTTAACATTAGAATGCCTCATGTTTGCCCTAAATGGTTGTGGTGCCCAGCTAATGACTCTGTCCTTCATATCTGTAGAGATTGCGAAGTCACCAAGGAAGTGTGGGACCTTTGCAATTTGCCTCAAGTTCACAGCTGTCATGGTAATTCCTTCAAGTTGTACCTCATATTGTGGTGGAATCAGATTGCAAAATGGGTATTGGTAAATTTCAAGATGAAACTCAGCTTCGCACAGGCCGTGGGACGATACTGCATGACTGTTTGGTTTTAACTTTTAAGGAGAAAGTTCAGAAGTTGTAGCTGGCTTTACACTCCTAGAAACTACATTAAACAGGCACATCTTTCTTGCTAAATCTAAAGATTTCGATGGGATGAAGTGATTCGGGTGGAGGAATGTACTCCTTTTCTTTTTCCTTTTGTTTCTGTTTTTTTTTTTTTTTTCTAATATATGGGGAGGAGTTGTTTTTCTACCTACTACATGTACGGAATGTGCGGTGGAGGTCTTGAACTCGAGACCCTCCAAAATCCCTTGTGCCGGTAGAGCAAAATCCGTTGGCTTTTGTTTCTGCTGATGTCCCCTACTCCTTAGTTTAATGAAATATTATTTTCTATCCAAAAAAAAATTGAGAAACTAAACTTTTCTTTTTCTTTTTAAAAAAGTTCAGTATACGTTTATATATTCTAACACCATTTATGATTTTGAATTTTTTCAAAATATATAATAAATTATTTTATTAATAAATAATTCACTTATACTAAGTACTTTTGCTTGAATTTATCACCATTCTTAACACATAATAATATTTAAATAATTTTTACATATTGAATGTATAGTATGCAAATATATTTGTGAGAGTATATCCAACAATACTCTTATTTTAGTATAGCAAATAATATCTTTTAATATATAAAATAAAAAAATTATAAAAATAGATTTTTTATAATTTTACTTTTTATTTTATTTTATCAAGTACAAATTAATATTTAACAAAAGAAAAAAGTAAGTGATTTTTATTATAAAAAAAAAAGAGAAAGATATTTTTAGAAAAACACACTAATAAAAAGATAAAATATGTATAGAAAATGAATATATATTAATTATAATTAGAATAGAAGTTGAAATTTGACTTTTTATATGTAGATAATCAAACTCACTCTCTACTCTAAATTTTAAAAATAGAGAATCTATTGGAGATTTTTTTATAAAATAACTCTTTAAAATGAAAAATGTAATTTAAATAAAAAGTTTGTTAGAGATACTTTTATACAGTATAAGAACAAACTCATCATGTATATTTACATAATAATAATTATAATTATGACATAAGCATAGTAGAAAATGCATATAATAAATTTTAATTTTATACTTTGTATAAATTAACAATAAAAGCTTTTTAATATAGTAAGAAAATTAATATTTTTTAAAAGGGACAAGGACAAAAATACCACAATTGGCAACAACATTTCTTTTTAATCTCCAAATTCAAACAGTACCACAAATATTTTTTTCCGCAAAATTATTTTCCATTTTTAGCTTTCAACAGCAGTTACAATAATAACCAAAAATAAAAAATGTCTTGCCCTTGGTCAGTGGAAATTATATGAAGATAATCATTTCTATTATTTATTGATGATATTGAAGAAAATGTTTTAATATCTAAAAAAGGTTGTATAAATTTCATCATAATTTGGTTTATCATTATATATATTAGTAATATATTTCTTCAATCCCAAAAAGACAGATATATTTTTATTATCAAATCCATACATATATGTATTAAGAAAATGCAGAAAAAAATTATTGAAGATATAATTTTAAAAATCTTCTAGAAAAATTTAATTGTTTTAAAAAAATCTTATTTCTAGTCGAAGACTCAAAATGCAAAACAGTGTGACTCAAAATTCAAAGTGTCAATACTCCTTCTCCATTCTACTATGTCAGCATTTGTCCTCCAATAATATCATTTTGGAATTAGAAAAAAAAAACATTATAATTCATATGAAAACAATTAATTTCTTTTAGAAAATATCGTGAGGCGATGATGCTTTAATAGAAATTTTTATAATTCATAATTTAGGGTGTCTAATAATAATAATAATGATGATGCAATATGTATACAGATATTTTCTGCATTATATATGATAACGTATATGTCAAGTATATATAGCATATATATGAGGTATAATAGGCTATAAGCTTATGAAATGCAATATCAATTGACTTCAAATTACAGACATGTGTTATGCATAAATTATATTCATATTTAATATAGTATATATTATGTGTATTTAGTAAAATAAATATTATATGTAGATTATATGTTCAAATGTACATTTACTTATATTTATTATGTATATACAACCCGGGTGAAAGTTTTACATGTGAGATTATATATTATTATTAAAAACGGATGGTAAAAGTATATGAGATGTATATATAAGTTATATGTGTCATATTAATGTGTAAGTTAAATTTAATAAATTTATGCAAATCTCATGAAATATATTTGTTCAAATCAAATAGGTATATCTTGAAAGCAACATGTACCAGTTTATGAACAAGACAAAAAGTTCAAAAACACTCATAAAATGAAATATTCGTTTCCTTATTAGAAAATTATAATCTAATTGTATTCTTTCAATTTAAAGTTTAAACCTTGAACCAATTGTTTTTCAATTTAAAGTTTATTTTTTAAAATTTTAATTTTAAATATATAACTCACATAGGCTAAACATATACTTTTATATCTTATTATAATTGTTTTGCATATCTCAAATATATTGAACATATACTATTATGGCGCATAAAATGTTTATTATTAGTTTGAATTATTAGCAATTCTAATAGTAAACAAATATTCATTTGCTTAAGTCTTTGGAAAATGTGAAAGTGACATTATTACACTCAGAATTGTTAAACGTACAGTAAAAAGTATAGAATATATATATAATACTTATACATACAGTATATGTTTTATTTGTTTGTATAACACAATTTTTAATAAAATCTAAATATTGTAATTCTAAAATTTATATGTTTTTTAACAAATAATTTTTCTTAAAAAACTCCAATTTTTAGTTAATTGTTTTAAGAAAAAAATTATTAGGATTGTATTTTATTATTTAAGATATTTTATTGCTTTTTAATTATAATAAAATTCGTTACATTGAAATAGAAAATATAATATGTTTAGTATATGCAAGTTATATAAAAAATATATATAATAAAATACATATTCAATGAATAAATAAAAAAATAAAAATATTTCATAAAAATTATATAAAAACAAAAAAAACTATTTTCACATGTATTATTTAATGTAGTAGAAATTTTATTTGAATAGAAAAATATTATTCATATATATATATATATGCTTCTGATAAATATTATGAATATAAATTTAAGAGGAAATCTCGATAAAAGTTCATTAACCAAAAAGAAAACACTAATCTAAAAATGTAGAAATTAAAAATAAAAAAATAAAAAATAAAAAATATATATGTGAGGAAGATCGGTAATTTACAAAATGTTAAAATAAATATGATAACAAATAAATAATTTTTTTTAAAAAGTACACTGCCACATCTCGCAATGAAAGAATAACAAAAATGACATAAATTTTAACATCGTATCATAAAAAAAGTAAATCACCTTAATATTTGTCTTCACAAAAAAAACTCTGATAAAAAGGAGGATGCCAAAATGTAAACTCTTGCACCAAAGTTCAAAATCCCAGTCTCCAAACAAGTTGGGATCATTTGAGTCACCCCAAACGTAAGCATGTGCTAGTAATTTCTGATAACATTTCTGCAAAATATCACCAGAGTCCTTGAATCTCAGGTAACTCTACATGCAGCAACCAAAACTATGAATAAATTGAATCTTGTGACAGAAAAATTGGCAAATTTGTCTACTGACTCAGCAACATAAAGACAATAAATCTTGGATTTAATAAACAGTAAGGGGAAGCAAATTAAGAGAAAAACTCGAGGTGATTGAGTGGGTTTAGCCAATTTACCAACAAGGAAACATCAGCAATTGTCCTTTCATACTCAACGTTCTCAAATGCATCTAACATATCTAATTCAGGGGCCATCATGATCTTGCGTTAAATAAAGAGCCACCAACGAGTACATCAGATCCTCCTCTGTTCTGCTCATCTGGTGTGATTTGGAGAGGTGAAAGAGAGAGAGGGCCTCGTCCTTCGCGAGTACGCTGGCAACTCTCGCAACGAAATCTACGATGCCGCCGAAATCTATCTCCGCATCCCACAGCTCCGTCTTCAAACTATTTCGAAGAAAGAATGTAAAATTGGAGGAGGAATTTTAGGGATCAACATAGGGTTTCAACATAAAATTATATTTCTTGTGTATATCGATAAGCGCGGAAGATGAAACAACCAGTAAATGGCAATAAAATGGTAAATAAATCAGAGTTTATAAATAAAGAATTTCAAGCTTAGGCAGAGGACTGAAAATTCTCGGGTCACCAGTACAAATCTGGTTCCATTGATTTGGGTAAGTATCCATTCTTTAATTAAATTAATATATCTCGACATTAATAGTATGAAATATTCATTTAAGCTATATTAGATCTCAATCTCCCATTCTTCGTTGTAATTCAAAAGAAAATTAAAAATAAGATTCATTTATTATTAAAAAAATTTTAAAAAAAAAAAGATAGAATTGTCCAATTTTAAAAATAAACCTAAAAATGTCATTTTTTTAATAATAAAAAAAAGTATGTTGTGTCGTTTTTCCTTTTTTAAAAAGTTTTGTAAGCCCGTCCCAACCCCATATGAGCCCAACCCGGTTAAATTCGTAATGGGCTTAATTGGGCATTAACATCCTTAAAAAAAATGCAAGCCTGACTCAAGTTGGGTTCGAGCCGGCTCCATATCGACTTTAAACAGATCTACTAATTATTATATATCAAAATTAATGGATTGGGTATAGGGTGGTCAATTTGTGAATATTGTTTAGATACAATTAATATTTGTGTTAGATTTCATTTATTATCTTATTTTAAATGGATTGATCTATTTAATATATTTTTTATTATATTATATATTAAATTGTATAAAATATTATTATTTTAAACTATTTATCATTTTTATACTCTTAAATTAGAATATATATTGTTTTGTTATTCCAAACAAATTATATCTAATTGTTAAATCATTATAAAAATACATAAAATTTATATTTTATATTAAAATTACTGTCTAATAAATTATTAAAATATTATTTTAAATGTTAAATAAATTATAATCGTATTATCTCGTATCAATTGGCTCAATCGTTTATTGATAGTGTCACTTAAATATATTATATTTGTGTCATGTTATCATGGTGTATAACATTTTAACAACTCTAATTGGATATGATTTAATAATTATTATGATTGAATGTTAAATACTTATTTTAAAAATAATAAACAACGCTTCTCTTAATCTTGACCATTCACTAATAATGAATGATAGAAATTAAATGAATATGACTTATCATGTTAAACTCAATTTCAGAGAATTTTAATCCAAAATTAATTAAAACAAATATTTTATTTTTAGAATTAAAATGATATAATTTAAATTTTCTAATATCTTTTAAAAAGTAGAGAAATATATCCTGAGTTTGAATTTTACATCTCTATTATTATGGTGAAACATATGAAATGGGCTTCTCTGTAACTCGTCATTATTGTTTTCTATTTCCAGAAGATAAATATTAAACATGAGTAATCTCAAAAAATCTAAATAGGATAATTATATCGTCTCCTAAAAAAAGGAAACTAAAGAAGAACAAATTATCGATATTTTCTTTACTTCAAATTCCTTCAAATTTTTTTACCATTTCGTTAATTATTCTAAAAAACAAATCTGGAATTGGAGTGTTTCCATCAACTGAAAATATTACTAAGAATGAATGATGATGACTTGGAAACGATTCCAAAGACCTTTGAGTCACATCATCATTATCTCATTTTGAAAAGAATAAGACAGAGAAAATCTTCTAAACTTTTAACAAAAAGAAATAATTTTTTTAAACAGTAACACTTTATCTATATTATTAAATAAAAATATTATTTAAAATAATAATTAGAAAAATTATTTTATAGTTACATTAATGAATATAATGTCTAAATTTTTATAAAATATTATTAGACTACACGTAAAATTCTAAAAAATTCATATATAATATTTCTAATATAAAAAAAATTATGTGATATATTATAATATAATATTTAAAATTTATATAGTATCAAATGAATAAATACTATTATAAATAAAATAATAATAAATTGTTGTTAAAATCTCATAAATATTTTATGTAATTTGTTCTATTGAAATATAAGAGAGATAAAAAATGAAGAATTACACAAATTTTTCTTTTTTTTTTCCTTGTCTTCTTTAATTATCAATACGATTATAGATAAATGGAGGTGGTCTCCACTACCAGCTTATACTATTAAATCTATTAGATTTTTATAAACTACTAAGCAATTGGTTTTAATAATAAAGTGAAATTGACGGATCTAATCAATTGCAAATAAAAAAAATGTAAATTTTATGAATTTAAAAATATCTTAGGGCATTTTATTTTTAACTCATTTTAATTTTGTAAGTTATCTAATTTTTTTATTACCCGACATGGGTTTACACATCTCCAACACACTGCTTTCATTTCTCTGAAAAAAAAAATCTTAGCTGAAATAATAGCTCATTAATTATATAATGAAACTGTGTTGGAACTTATTCTCGTATATCTCTGTTGGCTGGAAAAGAATCACAAAAAGAGTTGAACTTAATCAATCTTGAATTTTTGTAGTTAAAAATTAAATCTACTTTCTATAAGGAAAAGAATATCGGATTTGAATCGGCAAAAGAAGATATCTGAAATATCTAATTTACACATGTAAAAAAAAGTTCATGTTAGGAGTGCTTTTTATACATTTGTAAGAAAATTAACGAGCAAAAATTTCTATTTTCTTTCACTTATTATGTATCAAAATTAAAAAAGCATGGAAAAGGTTTGTTACAGTGCACATGAAATATCCCTAAAATACTTAGAATTTCCTTTTTTGGTAAAAAAAAGATAATTAAATTTTTAATCCCCATGATTTGCTGCTAATAATACGGAACTTCAGTTTTTTAAAAGCTTCCATGAAATCTTTCCTTCTATATAAACTCGAGTTTTTTAACTTCTAAATTTTGACAACATCTAAAATCACAATTGCTTTTCATTTTTAATTTTGATTTTGATTGCTCTCAAAAAAATTAAGTTTTTAACCTAACTATTAATAATATTTTAGGATAACTTTAACAGTTTATTCTATTTTTAATAAACTTCAATTTTTTTTTCAATTGAACTATTTTATCAAGTAATAGAATGCCGACGTAACATCTTCAGATAGCCCCATAGTGGGCTCCACAAATGCCAATGTGGTAAAATAGTACCAATTAGTATATACTTATTAATTTTAAAAATTTAACGACATATTTTCTAGGAAATCAAGTGTAAATATTTTAATAATTTGAATAAATAAATAAATTTTGTTATTTTAACTCTTTATATTTTATTCTTCTCCAAAATAATGACATAAAATAATATTAATTTTCTATTTTTTTTTATCAAAAGTTACAAAAAAAGGGCTTATAAAAAATAGAATTTATTATATCCATTTAATTGCATTTTTTGTAAAATTTAGTTATGGTATTAATTGTGATACCATAAATCTAATTGTGGTATTAATTGATCAAAATTTATTAATTTTTTAAATAATTGAAATATTTGTTGATAGATTTTTTAGAAAAATTACGTTCACAAAAATTTTTAAAAAGTACTTTTTTTTTGTGGTCATAATAGCTTTAGTGGAATCCACATTAGACAATATGTCAGCATTCTTGTTTTGAGACTCTGAAGATTTTTAATTAATTCCACCATTAGTAATATTAAGTTATAGTTATGGACAGGGTCGGATGACAGTATAAATTTTAATAAATATTTAATCAATTAATGTGCAAATACACTTAGTTAAAATAAATAAAATAATTTTTTTTTACCTAAAACAAATGTAATCAATTTAAAAAGAAATTAGGGTGGAAGCCCCCTTAGCTATAAGGTCAGTCCGACCCTGGTCATGGAATTCTAATAATTCTCTCTAAAGCTGAGTAAAACTGAACCCAAATTAAAAATCAATCAAAAAATGTGACCTATTTAGTTCAATTTTTTTTATTTGGCTTATTTTTAAATTTTTGATTGCTGTTAATGTTGAAAAATAAAATCCGTCTATAATGTATATATATTGAAAAATAAATAAATGAAACTGAATATAAATATTCTGGTTAATGAAAACCCCTAATTTTCAATTTTATTTTTTAGTTGTTTTATTTTCTTTCTCCAAAATGTTGTCAAGCTTTTAGTTAAGCCATGCAATTGCCAATACATTAATTAATTAATTAAAAAAAAAGATTCCATGCCACCTTCTTCTCTTCCTTTATATTTTCACATATCTCAGCGATGCAATAATTTCAAATATATGTTTGACTTTTGGATTGTTTGCAACTTGCAATCTTTTTATGCACCATTTTTGCAATTTTTTATGCACCATTTTGCCAACTTTGCTATATATTTCTTGACTTCCAATTATTCTCTTCAATTCATTTTTTTTTTCAGTTTTTGAAAATTCGGCTTCAATTATTACTTCTGATCTATTTTTAATATTAATTGAGTCCATGTGAACGGTACTTTAACAAGATATTCAACCTTATTGCTATATATTTTAGCTTTTAAATTTGCTCTAAATTATTATTTTTTATAAAATGATCAACAAAATTGTCTGATATTCCGTAGTTTATGTTTTACTCGGAAATAAAATGTTGTAAAATGATAAATAGGAGTTTCTTCTGGACAATGAATTATGTAATGGTATATATACGTTTAAATTTTAGAATTAAGATTTTGAAATTTCAAGTGTTGACCCAATAATTTCCCCCATGAGATGGTGGCCCAATTGCAGTTCACATTGAAAAATCTTATTCCAAATTCCAAATTCCCTTGTTTGCTGAGGAATAAATTTCCTTTGACAAAAAAAAAATATATTACAATATAAATATATAAACATCATATAAGGAAAGACAAAGAAAACTAAAAAGCGAGCCATTTTTTTTTTTGAGACAGAGGGAGAGCAGCGCTAAGACAGATAATCTCTTAGAAAATTCTCATATTACATCTCTATTTTAAAAATCCAAGAGTTGTGCCTCGGTTTGCAACACATAGTGAATTTATTGGGAAGAGTTTTGATTTTAAATCACACTAAACACATTTTTGGTGATGTTGAAGAGTGTTAACTTTGAATAAATTCTAAGTTAAATTAATTTCAAACCGTAAAACAAATAAAAATATTTGTAATTTACAATAAAAAAAATGAGCTATTGAGAATTGAGAATGTAAGTCATAATAAGAAATATAAACACCTATATTAAACAACAATAATATAAAACCCGTAATTTTAATATTATATTGAAATGGAAATTTAAACTTAAATTATCCTTAAAATAAAATTTAACTCAATAAAGAGAGTCAGTGAAAACATTCAAACCATAATAAGAGGCAATTATAACATGCAAGTAGCGACGGTGAAATATGTTGCATGATCGGAATAGAAATTCCTTTTGTGTTTGGATAGGGCTTTGGGTAAGGCTGGTAATTCGCGTCATGTCTAATCGTGTCGTATTTCAATTGGATATAACACGATTATATTAAATACGAACACGACACAATTAACTAATTGTATTAAAATTTTGAAATACGAATATGATACAGTTAAAATTTGTATTAACATGATACGACACGATTATCTTAATGTATATAAATATGTATACATTATACGACATGACACGATTAGATATAATTTATTTAATGTGTTTAAACGTATATATTTTATATAAAACGATACGATTATACACAATTTTACTTAACACGACACGATTATACACAAATAGACATGAATATTAAATTAAAATTTTAATTTAATCAAGTGGACCTCAATTTAACCAATATACATTTAATTAATAATTTTAATTTAATTAATTAAATTTTAATTTAATTAATTAAAATCTAATTAAATATATATAAGTTCAATTGAATCAATTTAATTCTAATTAAATATATATAAGTTCAATTGAATCAATTTAATTCATTCATTCATAAATATGTATTATATATATATTTATAATATTGTAATATATATTTGAATTTTGAATAACACTAAAATAATTAGTTATATATTTATAATTGATAAAATAATATATTTTTAATTGTGTCTAATCAGATAAAATCAGTTTATAATACGATTTTTTTCATGGCACAATCATATTGAAACAATTATAATTCATATCCGTTTAACTCATATCCATATATAGTTAAGTCTGAATCATTTCGTAATCATTTAATCGTATTATCTCTAAAATTGTCACTCTTGCTTTGGGTTGGAGTAAATTTAACTAAATTAGTGGTAATTACCAATGTCAAGCACACCTTGAATGAATAAAAGGAGAAGAGAATGATGAAGGGGATTGGGTGGGCTGTGATCAAACTGGAAAGTGTAAGCAAGAGATTAATTTGTTGAGAACGAGGAAACTTTTATTACTTTGACGACATGTTGGAGACCTAAAAAAATAAAAGCTAATGGGAATTATTTCAAAAAAAAAAAAGATTAGCTGTTTCCTGAAGTGGTCCCAATCTCTTACATTTTTTTATTAGCTGTTAACTAAATAAATGGCAGGCTATTGTTTGGGTCTTTCGCAATTTTTACAATGCCCATCGGACTTTACAGTTTTCTCCTCATTTTCTTTTCAATTTTCGTAGACCGTAGTTAGCGGCCAACACAACCTTCAAACCTACACTACACATTATTTATTATATTAATATTATTTTTTTCCGAAAGGCTTAGTCCAAGGTCCCCATATTTAAGCCTCATTTGAGGTCTCCTGTTCGATTAGAGTTTAAATTCAAAATTTTACAAAATTTTAAAAATTAAAATTTATAGATAGTATAATTTTCAATTTTTATAACAGGGATGTGAGGAAAAAATAAAAAAATAAATATAAAACATTCATATTAAAAAACAGCTTGATAGATTTTCTAAATAATAGTTTTTATGTTCTTATATATGCTTTTTTTTAAAATGTAAAAAATGCATGGATTTGTCATGATAAAACCTAAAAATGTTCCATTTCAATACCAATGTTTAAATAAAAAAATAAAAAATCCATTGGTTCATAGAATGGTAATTAATAAAAACAATAAATTAAAATGGCACCTAATCATGATGACTATAGTATTAGGTCTTTACATTGTTTATGTGTCGTAATATGATTGGTTGGAATGTCACAACATTCTTTCATCCAATACCAATCTCATCCCTCTTATAAAATGTGAAGAGATAAAGTTATTTAAACACAATTTCAAAATTAAAATATTAAAGCATGTTGTAATTTTCAATTAGGTCAAATTAGATTTATTTTTATAATCTTTTTGTTCATCATTCGGTCTTGCCCTAATTGAAAAGGCCAAAAATATATGAATAATGCATCATTTAGTGCTCTTTTTCAATTAAGGTTAGTAAAATGGGGGGATGGACATGCATCTAACCCAAACAACCTCAACATCAAGGAATATATGAATTATTATAATTATATCCTCATTCCACAAACAAATTATGGAAAATGACAAACCTAGGTTGCCTAAGTCCTTTACGAAACATAGATGTTTAAATTCCATCTGTAATTATTGGATTACGATAATTGATTTTCTTTCATAATATGACGGATTGAGAGTTGATTTTTATATAAAAAATGGTGCGGATGAATTAAGGCGAAACTCTTTTTAATTTAACTACAAGTTTCAAATTCAAGTTCTAAATATGCAACTATATTAAATATTTTTAAAATAATATTTTGTTTTTTTGGGATCAACACACTTTAGATTAGTCCAACTAATCTAAATACCAAAAAAAAAAAGAGTTGAATTCTTATCAATTTTATTATATTAAAAAATCAGTTTATAATTTTATATTTAGAAATAATTAATTAAAAAAATGTCATATAAATTTATTCATATCCTTAAAATGTAGATTGACTTTAATCCTAAAATTATACATTAAATAAAAGTCTATTGAACAGCATAAAAGGTCAGTCTCATACATACGTGTAAGAAAGAAAATAAATAAATTAGTATATATGAAGAAGTTTGTGCCTTATAGTTTACAACAAAAAGTTAGTTCAACAACAATAAAAAATTGTTGATATAATATGGCCCATTAATACGAAAATTTAATGATTCAACCCAATTGGGAAGTGCTAGCGGTGCTCCACAATTATCCATTAAGTGTGCCATTATTATTAAATTAATGTATTTATTTATTACATTAGTCAACCTTAATTCTAATTAAGATATGAAACTTTTATGCATGTTTAAACAAAAGATAATCCAGATTTTCTAAACTATAATTCTCAATTTTTGATTATTTATGTAACATATATGTCAAGAAAAGTATAATATATAACATAATTGAAATTTTCTAATACTAAAGTATTTTTGTAGTAATTATTTAATATACAATCACAATACTTTTTCAAATATATATATATATATATATATAATCATCAATATATAATATAGCTGATAATTTTTTATCAAAAAAATTAATATTGTTTTAATAATATAAGTATCAATTATCAGCTAACTATGATCAATAACTATCAATTAACATTGTCGAAATAATAAAATGAAACTGTGATTAACTGCTATTAATGGATTATCAGGTTATAATCAGCAAGTATCAACCATAAACGAGTCAAAATATTGAATTAAACAGGAATTAATAACGATTAATTTTTTTTAGTTAAAAAATAACGATCAATTATTTTAAAAAGGGTTGGATACTAATTTTTTTTAAAGAGCCTAAACTTAATCAAAACAAGGACCAATTTTGCAAAGAAAAGGGAAAAATAAATACAAATTCATCATGGAATAATCTCATGTGTTTTTTTTATATATATAAATAATAAATCAAAAAGATAATTTAGAATTGTTGTCTCAATTAGATAATGAATTTTGAGTTTAATCACGCTTAATTTCTTTGAGGGGTATTGCTTCATTATTTTTAATATTTGGAGTTTTTAATTTTAAGAATTTGAATTATCTTTTCTCTTTATCCGAAATTAGACTTTTTATTTTATTTTATCTTATTTGAGCACCAAAAATAATCATCCTTTCTATTTCATTTTGTCTTTCCTTTTTACATGACATCTCTAGTTATTTACTTTCATATTCAATTAAAATTGTAATGATTTTAAAATTAACCACAATTGTTTAGTAATAAATTGATCACAATTAGAAGTCTCTAAAAATAAATTAAGAATATTAAAAAAATAGATGAGATGAGAAAAATTCTTTTACTTTTGATTAAAAGTCTCGAATTAGACTTTTGGATATAGAGCGGTATCTTTAAAATTTAGAATTATTTTAAACTATATCTTTAATGGATTTTTTTATGTAAATTCAAATTAATTTACAATTCAATAAATTATAAAGTACTAGATAATTAAAAAATAAATTAAGAATCTTTTAGTCTCTGTTTGTTTTCGAATTTTTCTTTCATATTTTAATGTTTAGTTTGTTTCCGAAAAATAAGTCAAAAGAAAAATATTTTTCAAATTAACAAAAATTATCCAAAAATAAAGAAAAATAAATTTTCATTCTAAAAATAAAAAATTATTTTTTAAAATTTATCAAATATAAAGACTTTTTTTTTATTTTTTTTTACTTTTATAATATTGCAGTATTTTTTTTATAAATATTTTATAATCATAAATTATTTTTAAACAACAAACGCTGTGGGATATAAATAATTATCCCAGATGACACATCCTAAAGTTTTGAAGTCCCAAAATAGCCTTATTACAAGCACATCATCAGCTGTGTCATGATTCTCATGAAATAGAAGAGTCCAAATTGTACGTGGGACCTTTCTTATTGGAAAAACGGGAAAATAGTCTCTCTTCTAAATCACAAGTTACGCATTTTCCGTACCCTAAAAACCTCGTTTTAAAACTTAGAAGAAAATATAGGTTGTATTTTTTTTATGCAAATACTTAGTTTTAGTTTTATTTGCATGATTTTGAACTGTTGGATTTCGTGGTATTAGCCATCCATATGAATTTGACTTAACAAAGTCATATTTTTTTATATATAAAATTATGAAATTATATAACTTAATAATTAAATAATATAACAAAAAAAGATAAAAAGTTTTATACGAAATTCGGAAATTATCAAAAAAAAATTTCTTAATCTTTGTTCAATTACAAGTGAATCAAATCTTTCGTACGGTGAAATTGAGTCAAATTCTAGTAATTTTCTCCGCATAAAGCATTGAAAGCGCACGATTTACGCTCAACAAGTAAGTTTCTGCTATTCTAATAGTTTGAACAAAAAAAAAGTGATTAGTAGAAAATAACCTATCTTTAACCCTTATTAGTCTTTTCCTTAATTATATATATATATATATATATATATATATATATATATATATATTGATTATTGAATGAATACAACATTAATTTTTTTATATATCATTTTTATATATCAAATACAACATTAATTTTTTTCCATTTTATCCTTATGTTAACCTTATATATGTTAATTAGTTTAGCAAAATTCTATACCTCTTTCCAATATTTTCAAAATGTCGTATCTTATTCTAAAAATAATTTTTTTTATGAAATTGGTTGTTTAGTATTTCAATATACCAAAATTATTTTTACAGCAATTAAATAATAAATTTTTAATATATCTATACAATAATACTTTAATCAAGTTTATTTGTTTGTTTTCTGTAATTAAGTTTATTGAGTGTTTTCTTAATTAAAGTGAAATAAAAAAAATGTCAATTGCAATATTAACTATTAGATATCCCTCCTGCCCAATGAACCAAATAGGCCATAGAAACAAAGTTCTGAATTCCAAACCAAGGGGCACAAAAGCAGACAATTCACAATTCACAATTCACATTCACATTCACAAGTAGTCCATCAATTTTTCAATAATAATAATTAATAATAGTATTAGTAGTAGTAGGAGACAAACATGAATGAAACCCAAAGAGCAAAAAAGGTTATGATTTCAAGACCAGAAGCACCTGATTCTTCTTCAGTTACATTTTTAAAACCCAATTTTCCTATTCTGCCCTTTCCTTTTTTCTGTTTTCATTTTTCGTTGTCTACTCACCAAATCTAATTGGCTTTTGACGTTACTGTTACTTTACAGCGCACTGCATCTTACGTGAACGCTGCCTGCCAAAATCATTTCTCCCACGCGCTTATCATACCACTACCACAGCCCATGGGTTGCTTTTCTCTTCAGGGAGCGTGGGTCTGGCTCTTTTTTCTTTCCTAAATCGAATAGAAAGTGAAAGAATGATTGCGCACCCATGGGTGTGTGCTGGCCCAAGTTGCGGCTAAGACTGCGTTTGGCTGGAGTATAAGTTTTTGCATTTTTGGCTATTAAGATTTTAGTATTTTATTACTAAGTTTTAATGATTAATATTAAGTATATTAATAAAATAAATATTTAATTATTAAAAAAAAGTGGACCTCATTTGAATATTTTAATCAATTGAAATTCTCTCTCCTATTTCTAATTTTACAAGCTTGCAAATTTGTAAACTATTTTTTTATCCATACAATTATAATAGTAATTTTCACATAAGCATTTGCAATTGTATTTGAAAGGAGATGGAGATGGAGATGGTTTAATACATTGCTCACTGGTAACGATCATCGCATTTTCATAAGTTGATAATGTCCATTTTTTTCTTTTTTTTTATTTCAATTTTAATAATTGATAGTTTTTGAATTAAGACTGAATTTATAATTAAATTAAATCATATTATGATATATATGTGATTATACATATATAATAAATTATAATTGAATTGAATTTATAAATGTATTTGTTTATTCATTCCCTGTGGTCGGGATCCAAGTAAATAATTTCCTACTTAATTGTTAATTTTCTCCTTGTAACTCACATTATCACATACTTGTAATTCGTAAACTATGTAAGATTGAAATTATAACCTCATTTCTATAAATAACATTTTTCCTTCGGATCACGTTGATATACTAAAAGAGTAGAAAATATAATTATATTTCTAAATTAAAGGTTTGAGATTCTAATATTTTTCTTTCATATATTTATGATTTGAAATCCTATTATTTAGTTTGGTGTGATTCCATAAACAAAAGCAATAAAATTAAAAAAAAAATTCATTTATATATAACATTTTTTAACAAATTTTAAATCTTAAAACACATAAAATAATAATTTCAAAAATATATAAAAAAAATGCAAAACATAAGAATCAAATAATATTATTTTCCATATATACTGGCGAGTTCTACCTTTTCCTTTCGATGACCAATTAATAGATTTATTTTATTTATGTAATAATTGCATACTACTTTTATATATTTCAATCAAATAAAAAGCGTACTACTATTAATATTATTTGTAGTATAAGAATTTAGGAGTTAAAATGAAAAATTAAAGTTTTACACAATATTTTTATTTTTTTAATTGTTATAAGAACAAAACTAGTATAGAAAGAAATAATAAAATCAGAGATTCAAAATTTGTCGAATAAAAAATGAATGATAAAAATATAGTTTCATTCATATAGTAAATTAATAATATAAATATATTGTTAAATGAAAAAAAGGGAGCCACAAGTAAAAAGAAAAAGAAATCCAAATACCACAAAAATTTAGGTAATAAGAATCCTATAATATTGAGTAATAAGAATTATATTCTAAAAAATATAAGCTGTCAAATGTAAATTTATATTCCAAAATTGAGTATATCTCTCCAGTATAGTATGCAAAATTCTAATAATAAATCCATAAAATTGAAATTATAACAATTTTCCTTACAAATTAGCATTTCCTTCAATAAATTGTGTTAAAGTATCATAAGGATTCGCATTAAATGAGGGTTAATCATTGAATATCAAAAAAATTATCTCTAAAAATCAAATTACCAATTTCACTTAAAAATCAAAACAAATTTGTAATTGCCACCAAAAGGAAAACAAGAATTCATACGAGATGAATTGAAATTTGAAATTTGAAATTTAGTTTAACTGTTGGATGCATCTAATAATTTTTTATATTTAATATCAGAGCCAAAATATATTTAGTAACAATAAATTATAAATGATAAGAATTTTAAACAACTTTTGGTTAAACAATTTTATTTTTGAGTTTTTTTAAAAATAATTGAAACTTTTTAAAATAAAATAATAAAATTAGTCTATTCAAATAAAATACATTATATTAAAAATATATTAAAAATAATTGATTATATTTATAAATTAATATATATGTGCAAAAAAATTTGAAAATTTATATTTATAATTAATTATATTTTGTTATTATTATTATTATTAAAATAAATAACTATATCAAATAATTATTGTATTTTTTTATTTATGCATCATGAAAAAAGTATATGTTTAAATAAAATAAATTATAGTACTATTAATAATTTTATATTATAACAACAACAACTTAATTAAGTTTTATCAACCAAATGAGACCGCAGTATTACTGCATTAGTAATAAGTCAGTCAAAATTTATTAATCATCAAGTCAAAATACCAAGTATAACAAAATCACAAGCTGTTATTCAACATATAACAAATACAAGTAATTCAATTATTTTGAATTTAATTAAAAATACAGGACGCAAATGAAAATTTTAAAATTACAAAATACACAAATATATACATAAATCGTAAAATAATTATATCACAAAATATAAGTCATTATTCATTTATATTCTACATAAATATATATTTTTTCAATTATTTGCATCTTGATGAATTTAATTAAAAATACAAGACGCAAAATGAAAATTTTAAAATTACAAAATACGCAAATATATACATAAATCACAAAAATAATTATATCACAAAATATAAAGTCATTATTCATTTATATTCTACATAAATATATAAATTAATAATTTTTTTATCTAGAAATCAAAAAAATAAAGTTATTTGACAGATTAATTTATTTTTTAATATTTTTTGGGTAATCGGTTGTTGGATTAATTATTAATATTATTTTTTTTCTCATCCGCAAAGAGTAGGATGATCAATGTACAAAACTTAAAATTATTGAAAAGAGATTAAAAAAAATTGGAAGTATAAGCACACAAGTGAAATATATTCTTATGGGAGAAATTTTTTGATAAATTATTTTGTTATTTGTAAACTAATAAAATTATACAATAATATAAATTTAATAATTTTATTTATATTAATCGATAATATAATAATTAATAAACAGTCTATATTTGAATTAGTTTATTGATTAGATAATAAATGGAATTTAAAGATGTTTTGAATTGATCTTGAATATTAAAAAAATATATTTAAAATTTTTTTAATTTAATTTTTTTAATTTTTTATAAATTATTTTTTAAAAAATATTTATTTAAATATTTATCTCAAAAATTAATTTTTAAAATTTAAAAAATTTAAAAATAAATAAAATTTCTAAAAAAAATAGTTTTACCAAATTAAGTACCAAAACCATCTTTTACCTATAAATTTCTCTCGTGACGATACCCATTTTCCCCACAGGTCCAACTGGAGCTAATCAGTAAACAAGCTGTCCTCTCCCATCTCGACGGGACCCTAATAATTTTTTCTTTTTAATTTATTTTTTTCAATCCCAACACCTTCCCCAATTTATGATATATTTTATATATATTCCCTTCATTGTCTCTCTCCTCCTAAATTAAATTAACCCTTTTAAAAAAAATTAAAAAAAATCCTAAAAACAAACAGCTGTTACTTAGAGAGAGAAAGAGAGCAGACCAGGTGTGGAGTACCTATAAGAGCATCAACTCCCACTGCACCCTCCCCTCCCTTCTCTCCAACCCCCTTTTTCCTTTCTCTCTTCTCCATCCCCTCCCTCATGGACCCACTACCACCCCCTCAACCACCTCCTGCTCCTTCTCTATCCGCCGCCACCGCCACCACCAACATCGCCGCCTCCTCGGTCGCCGCTGCTACCACCAACTCCAATTCGGCCTTGCCTTCTCACCTTGCCCCTACTAATACCGCAGCTGCTACCTACCCGGAGTCCATCGATTCCTCTCCTCGCTCTCGCAACACCGATTCCTACTTCGATGACCCGCCTCCCCTCTCTTCCAAGCTCCGCCTTATGTGTTCCTATGGCGGCCACATCGTCCCTCGTCCCCATGATAAGTCTCTCTGCTACGTCGGCGGCGACACCCGCATCGTTGTCGTCGATCGCCACACCACTCTTTCTTCTCTCTGTTCCCGTCTTTCTAATACTCTTCTCAACGGCCGGTCCTTCACTCTTAAATATCAGCTTCCCAGCGAGGATTTGGATTCTCTTATTTCTGTCACTACCGATGAGGATTTGGACAACATGATCGATGAGTACGACCGTACTAATAACAACGCCGCCAATTCTGCTAAGCCTTCACGGCTGCGTTTGTTTTTGTTCCCGTTGAAGCCCGATTCGTCTCAGTCTATTGGGCCGCTTTTGGAAAATAGTGCCAAGTCTGAGGACTGGTTCTTAAACGCCTTGAATGGGGCAACTGGGTTGTTGAATAGAGGGTTTTCTGATTCTGCTTCCGTCAATTGTTTGCTTGGCCTTGATGATGATGGCCTAAATGGGAATAATAATAATCTTGATTTAGTGGGTGGTGGTGTTAGAGATGTCGAGGGGTTGCAGAAGAATGCGAAGCAAGGTCAGGATGTTCACTCGGTGCCGGATTCTCCGATGTTGGAGACCACGTCGTCATTTGGATCTACTTCTTCTTCGCCTTCTCTTGCGAATTTGCCTCCTATAAGAGTTCATGTGGAAGACGGTGGGGGCGGCGGTGGAGGGGTTAGAGGGGTTTTGCAGGATCAGAAGGTGGTGGGTATTGAGGAGCAGTTTGCACATATTAATGTTAGTGGTGGTGTTGGGCAGAAGCAAGACGAGAGTTTTATGGTTATTTCATCGCCGCCGCCGATGCCAGTCTCTTTACCTATTTCAGGTGTGCCGGTGGGCTCTCCTGTGGTGGTGGGGGATTATCAGAATCGGGTTTTCTCTGATGATGAGAGATCGGACCACGGGGTTCCACTTGGTTATAGAAAGCTGCCACCACCTCATTCACAGCCTCAGACTTTTGTTCCTCAGACTCAACAGAAATCATCGAGTGGTGGTGCTAACAGTGGCGCAGTGGATTTACCTTCTCCAGATTCAGTTTCGAGGTAGTTATATACAGCTTTATTACAGTCTATGCATTTGATACGTGCTATGTTTGAATTTTATGACTAGATTACTGGTTCGTCAGAATTTAAATTGTGTTTTTTTATGTTCCAGTGATAGTAGCCTTGGCAATGCTATAAATCGACAAAAACCCGTGATTTATCAAGATCAGGTTATGCAAATGCCATCTGGAGTTAGCAGAGTTGCTACAAATCCTGCTGATCCAAAGATCAACAATGTCTCAGATCCAAATCCTCGCGTCCAGATCCAGCAACAGGTTCAGGATTCTGGGTATGTATTGCAACCTCAGTTTGAACAGCAGCAACAACAACCGCAACAGTTCATTCATGCCGGTGCTCATTACATTCAACACCCTGCAGGGGCTATTCCTATATCAGCATATTACTCTGTTTACCCTCCCCAGCAACAGCACCATCAACAACATCATCACCAGCTTGATCAGCAATACCCAGTGTACTATGTGCAAACAAGGCAACCCCAAGCCTATAATTTACCTGTGCAGCAATCCAATATCAATGAACCCACCACTACGGTCCCTCCTACCCGCCCCCAAACACCTCCCAATCCGGCTATGGTACCTCCTCCATCAACCTATAATCCTATGAGAAATGCTCCTATGGCTAAACCTGAAATGGCCACTTCAGGCATGTATAGAACAGCAACTACGAACACACCGCAATTAGTTCAGGTTCCTTCTAGCCAACATCAGCAGCAGTATGTTGGTTACTCTCAAGTTCATCATCCATCTCAATCCGTTGCTCCTAGTTCCGCTGGCCTGGCTAATTATGCTTATGAGTATGCAGATCCTGCTCATGCTCAGATATACTATACTCAGCCCCTTGCACCCGCAATTCCATCCCATTACCAAACTATGACTGCAGCTGGAGCTGTAATGTTGCCGGATTCTTCCGCTCAGCTTCCCAACGACAGCATGAAGCAGCAGCAGATCAGAACTTCTCAACCGATATGAGCCCATTGACAAGGGAGAACAAAAGAAACAATTTTGAAACAAGGGTGCGTGATTTACCTGGTTAAATTTTCTGTTTAGCATATGTTCTGATATTGGTATTGGTTTGTGGTTATGTATTTGCCTAAGATAATAAGGAAAAACTTTGCTCATGTTTTACCCTTTTTTTGTATGTCATATTGTTACTGTCATAGGAAATGAAATCAGTCTGGGATTATACTGTAAAAGTTCAAACTTCATATATTGTGTGCAGTGCAGTTCATATATGAGTTAATAAATGTTTATATAAAATGGTAAGAGCTTTCAATCAACTCATGCCTAAGTTTTTTTTTTGAGGTAGTTGAGATATTGGATTTCCATGGCTTACATTTTGCTAAATTCTTGTTCTAGGTTCTCTGCTTGACCTTTTTGTCTGAAAAGAAACTGAACTCAATCTTTGTCCAAAACCATTTTTGATCCATCTCAATTTGCAATTTAAGAAACTGAAGATTTGGATATGCAGCAGCTTCAACTGTGTTCTAATTATTCTTCAGTTCTTTTTTTTCCCTTTTCAAATGGAATATATTTTTCTGTATATACTCTACTAAACAAGTACTTAACTTCCTCTTTCTCCGTTAGTTTTTTCGTTCTTTCTTTTTTTTTTTTTTTTCTAAAACTCTATAGTGTAAATGAGTAACTGTAATTTATCATGTACTAAGAGAAAGGATGCCTTAAATATTTAATAGTTGGTGGGGTTCTCTCTTTCGCTCACTCGTATTAATTCACTTTGATGAGGAATTGTCTTTGATATATACAGGATGGAATCGAAGAAGGAAAACCCTTTTCTGACCTGGACATCTGGTTTCTCTTTTCAGCTCTTGTTTTCTTCATTCATAATGAGGGATCCAACAATGTCTTAATGTCTTAAAAATCCCTCCCGTTCCATTTTGAATCTGAACCTTTTCTATTCTCAAATGTCAAATTGAATCAACATAATTGGTAAAATAATATAATTTTCTGATCTGACATTCTATCCCTGCCATTTAACTTTCATTCCCAACCTTGCCAGCAACATGCTTCAGCTACTATACTAACGCAGCTTAGCCTGGACCTTTGAATTCCATATGTTCCGTAAGTTACCATGTGATTTCATTCCATTAGAAAATTCTTATTGTCGTTAATGAATTAAAATAGCAGACGATTACTTCGACATAAAAGTATACCACTAAAAAATACCTTGTGTTCTTTATGTGTTGAAGCAGTTTCCTTGGTTTCAATTCACTGATGATACATGGGATTTTTTAACAACATAAAACTATAGAGTACTCTATTAACAAAAAAGAAAAAAACAAATATCTTTGTTCCTAAGATGTTAAACCCATAAATCACAGAAACTTTGTCAACTTTCCTTAAAAAAAGGGTATTTTTTTTTGTAATTGGATCTATAAAAATACAATTAGTCATCAATTAACTTTTTATCATGATCACGAATGAATCCCAAAGTTGAAATGCCACTAAGAGATGAATGCGTGAGATGCATAATTCATGATATGAATCATGTCAATTATTTCATTGTTTGAAAAAATTGTAATTACAACTTTATCAAAACTCCAAATGATTCGATTGATTTTCACCATTGGATCTGAAAAAAAGTTACCCTAATAACACAACCAAATGTTATTATATAGTACAATAGAACAGCATCTAATTTCTTGAAGCTCATCAACTCAAATTTGGACCTAAATAATAAGTACAAAAAGCATTGGAAAAAAGGAAGAAGAAATCACGTTATGCATGAGAAGAGGGTAACAGAGCATTAGATTCTCTGTTTTGTGGCTAATTTTATTATTAACTTGGTTTGAAGTTGAAGTTTAATTAATTAAACCCCATGTACTAAAACGTCCAAGGTTTTAATTATCGAGATTGGAGGGATTTAAACTGTTGGTGTCGGGTAATTAAGCAAAACACGTGGTTTTAGCAAACTTTTATTTGTCGCTACTCCCCAAAGCAGTTTGCCTTGTGGATGGGAATTGTCTTTAGATTAAGCAAAGACTTTTTTTTTTTTTGCTGACTCCACTCCACGCCACCCCACTTTTTCCCTAGATTTCAGTGAAGACCGGACAACGTTTGGTGGAAACAAGCCACTGCCATTTCAAGGATTAACTATCGTCATCATTTTATATTTTTAAGTAAGGATGAGCAGAATTCAGATTTAAACCACATAACCTAGAATACCTGAATTAAAAATATTATTTCCGATAATTTGGTTCGATTTCAGTACATTTTTCTGAGAAATAAGGCTCAAATCTCGATTCTTTTTGTGTAGTGAATTTTTTTTGATTATTCAACTCTAAAATCAATGAAATCGAGTTAAAGCTTCATGTTTTTTTTTTCAATTTGGTTTAGATAATTTTAAGAGACCATTTTGAAAATTCTGATCCAATATCAGCTGATCCTATTGATGTATAGGCCTATTTTCAAGTGAGACTTTTTAATATAATAGCAGTCACAAATTTTAACGGTTGTCCATTTATAGCATTATTAGGTCATTAACATAGAAAGAAAGATGGAAGAGATGACAATATAAAAATATAGTTAGCATTCTTTTAATTTTTTTTGGTCTTTTAATCTGGTATCGAAATTAGTCTGAATGAGCTCAAATTCAACATTTTTAGTCAAATTAGAAAAGTATCGTGCCGACTCAATCACAACTCCTTGAATATTCTTTTAAATTTTTAATATGCATGTAACATGCCTTTTCGATTATAATTTAGTGACTGAAATATTTATTTTATATTAATCCTTGAATATTCTTTTAAATTTTAATATGCATGTAACATTCCTTTTCGATTATAATTTAGCGACTGAAATATTTATTTCATATTACAAAAGAATAAGAATTCAAATCTTGACCCTTTTTTTTAATTTTTTTTTTTTATATATTAAAAAAAATTTAGGTGTGATTGTATATATAACCATAATAATTTAGTTATATAGGATTATTCTTATACATAATTTCAAATGAGGTCATGTATTAAAGCGTAAGGTCAATTAAAAAAAGAATAAGAGAAAATACAACTGGAAAAAAAGTTTCTTCTTTCTTAGATTTGACAAACTCAACATTCAACGTTCAAAACCTGAGCAGGTCATTCTCATTTCTAAGCGTGCTCTAAGAATTGAGAGGGAACGCAGAATGTGATGCCTGCGCCTACAATGGCATTGTCATGCTTGATTGCGACTCAAGCTTGGTGTTTTCTTTCCTTTTGATTAGTTTTATAGCAAAAGAAGATAAAAAGACATATTTTGCTTCTTGAATTTTATAAAATGTGCAATTGTGATTTTTAATTAAAGATTTATTCAATCCACCCCTTTCCCTATCAATTTTGAACTAATTTAGTCCATATTTATAAAATGTAGTATAAAAAGCCAATTGCATAAAATTTCAATTAATTCCTGCTTATGAAATACTCCATCCATTCCAATGTAATTGACATTTTTCGGTGTTTAACTTGGACTAAGAAAACATTTAATAGACTTAATTAAGGGAAAAAAGAGCTAAATGGAACTAAATTACCTGTTTATAGATATATTCAAAATTCATTACTTAATCGTTGTAAAAATAATTGTGACATATTTTCTTATTTCAGTCACAATGATAAAATGGAATAGAAAAAATTAATGTTGCATTGATATATAAAAGTGACATAAAATTAAAAAAATTTTATTTGAAAAAGAGTTAATTACGTTGTAATGGAAGGAGTACCTAATATCTAATTAATAACAATTAATTCAACAATTTTTTTATTAAAGGACTAAATTAATTGAAAATTAATAATTAAAGAAATTAATTTATTAATTGAAGAATTCAATTGCATAAATTCATAAAATTCAAAAATCAAAATACAGCAGTTTTACCAATTTTATAATACGGGCAAAAGGAATATAGCTTCATGACATGCACACTTCAGCTACCATCTCTGTCTCTATCGGAAGGGCTGCCCGCCTGCTAACGCCGCCCTCTAAGTTTGGTATATGAGATTAGGACTTGTGGAAATTGCAGAGCACAGAGCAGCAGCCTGCCTAACTTTGGGACCACACTGATTCCTAGTCTCAAACAGCTGCTGGGTATTCTCCAAAACCAAATCCAACTCCTAATCATTTGTTTATGGTGATTGTCTGGCATTTCCTATGATAAAGGGCAAATAAAGGTGGCCTTAAAAATTTCTGTTGAGGAGATCTTGAATTTGATATACAAAAAGAAAAATAATGCATGAAATTAAAACTAGCAATTAAACAATGAATACATTACAAAATCGCCTATAGATTCAAATCCATATATTTGATTAGTTAAAAATGACTTCAAACACTCACATATTGATCAGCTCCACAAGAAGCAAGCTGCAAATTCTTGCTATCCTCGCTCTTTTCATGGTTTCTCCAAGACAGACGATTTACTGAAGAAATATGACATTCATAAGGATCTAGTCGCATTGTAAGAGCAGCCACTACTCCTGGTGCTGCAATACTGCCATCCTCGGATCTTTTGACAGTGAGACTTCACAGTTCGATGAGTCCGCTTTCCATTCCAACCGCAATAAGTCCGTGATTATTTTTTTTGTGATCAATGCCAACCCAGGACAGGGTAGTGACACTGCTGCTGAATTGTTGTAAAGTCATTATCTGTTTAACTGAAGATTCTTTCTCCATAGCCCAGATCTTCACTGTCTTGTCCCTTGAACCAGTTGCAAATTCATGACCAAATGGATTCCAAGAACATGACCATATAATTCTCTAGTGAGTCTCCTGTCTTGATAGAAGCTCACAATCAATCTCCTCGGTGCCTGTAAAAATTATTTTGAAATTACTCAATAATATATTCTGAAATTTCATTATTGGTGACTCTGTAGGGTAATTATGATGCTATAAAAATAATTTCTACAATGTTTCCAAATCAACCTATACAGGTGAATGAGAAAAATGGAATCATAGAGATAAATTAAAAATTCCCCATTTTGCTCTTAGAGACAAATTATGTGTTGAAGGACCGGAAGAGGAAATGATACAAGTAATCCGAAAAAGTAACAGTCTGTGCACACAAGTGGGGTACTGGTGGTCTCTTAAGTTCTGCAGTTGATAGATTCTATGCATCCACTCTATTATTCAGACTTCCACAGAAATAAAACTGTAACACAGTTCATTCTTGATCTTCATTTCTGTGCAAATCTCTCCGTTAACTGCACAAAATAAATGCATGGTCCGACGTATTATGTTATCTGTGGGAATCGGAGCATCGTATTTTGTCTCAAATTGATCAGCCTCTTATGAATAAAAGCAACCCATGTTCTTAGTGTGGAAGAGATACAACAATATTTCATTCCCATGACATCCTCTTTCCTTTTTAATATTTTTATGTTCAATTTTTCATCAAAAGGATTCAACTTGCCATGAACAATTAACTTCTGAATAGAAAGGCACAACACTATGAAGCATTGCATAAATCCAGATTAAGAAGTACCCGTTCTTTTGATTCCGAAAATGGAGAATTGCCGATCTCTTGAGACAGCCAAAAGCATATTGTCATCATGAGAGAATTCCATCTGTGTCACTGTTAACCTATGAGACTGCAAGCGACCAACTGCTTTCCATGAACCCACTTGCCACAGCCATATTTCTGCCACTGTTACTGATTGGGCCGCAATAAATACAGTCATGAGGAATAGTTCACCAATCACAAAAACATCCAAACTGCTCCCTCCATTTCAATGAGTTTGTCCATTTTAGACAATTTTTTTTTTGTCTCAAATGAGTTTCCATTTCATGAAAACAACGTAACTTTTCAATTTTTTTTTTCAATTCCATCCTTTGCTTTGATCAATACTACAATTCTCAAACTCCATAAATTCTCAAACTCTATTTATTTCAAAAGATATTATAGTCAAATACTTAGATTGTTAATGTTTTCCTTAATTCTTGTGCAACACCAAAAATGGGCAGCCTCATTGATACAGAGGGAGTAGCACACATTGGATGACAGAGAGAAGGAAAAAAATAATAATAAGGTTGAAAATTTTGGGCTGCCTGGTAAACCATAAAAATTAACAAATTATATCAAACCAGCCTCTCAATGATGGATGATGAGTCCATGCTTTAGCAATCTAAAAACTAATGTAGACATCATATACAGCAGTCAACTTTACATTCATTTCAAGCAAGTGCTACACTTATTGTCTGGAAGGAATGATGCCCTAAAATTTGAATTTGCCCTTTGTGCAACACAAAACAAGATGAACCCATTACAGTTTCCAAGAAAATTCAGAAGTAAAAAAATAGAAGAGGCAAAGGGTCCATAAATGCATTTAAATTACAAATTTTTAGCAAGTATCAACATATAAACTTTTGCTTCTCTCAATCACTGTCCAGGAACCATATTTTTCTTTCCCTTGTTATTGTGTCAGAAATTTGCAAAATCAGCAATATGAGAAGCAACTTTCAAAACGTGACCCATGCAATAGATGACCTAAATCACAAAAGTGTAATACCGTTGTCCATTCTCGTTGTATAGCAATCATTCATAGTGTTCTACAGAGGTGCTATTCATTAACAATGTAATATCTTCTCTCTCACAGATTTCATTTTCTGTAGGTTGGAAATATATGTCTCCAAGATGCTATGCAGTTTCTGATCTACTTCAACTTCACAAATAAAAAGAAAATTTTCTGCTTCGTGCTTTTCATGAGATCCTTTATGTCTGTGTCCTCCCTATATAGTTCACTATTTCCTGGCGAACAAAGCACCAGCCAAATTCAGATGCAATAAATTTTACTTTGTAAATTAATGGTGATGACATCCTGGCATGTTTATTAATCACAAACATATAGACTCGTGATCCTAATAAATGATTCATTATTCACTCCCCATGCATCTCTATGTCAGAACATATTGATCCAGCAACATATAAGCATACAGTGCTGAGTAATATACAGCCAATAGAATTTTAAGTTACCTTCATGTAGCCATGCATATGGTAGTTGAACTTGCCCAAACATTTGCATAAATTTAGCAATGAAATATTGGAAGGCAGATATACCTTACATGATGCAGCAACAAGCTTTCCTCCATGATTACAGCATAATAAAAACAACTCATTTCCATGACCATAAAGTTTGTACGACTCTGGCCATAGGGTATTGTATGCCAGTTGATCTTCAATCGGAGCTTCCATAAACACAACTGGAACTGCATCAGGAATGCTTTCATGGGTGTCGAGACCAGCATTCCCATTTCTACCTGGAGTCTCATGCATAGCTGCAAAAGAAAATCATCCATCAGGATGCTTTCTAATTTATAAACACTCGTTTTATAAGCAACAAGTTCAATTTCTCAGACTAATCACCAAAAAAGGGGAACAAAGTGACAGAGGCACAAATTGAAAATACATCTGATGTAGATAATTAAATTTAACAAACAGTGACAGAAGAAGTGTTTTGCTGCTGGAATCAGCTGGAGTTAACTGATGAGAGTACTGATTATAGTAGCAAGTTGTGATGGGTCATAAGAGGTACACTTAGTTTACAATGTATATTTTGTAATTGGAAAAACCATACCCAATTTAATCTACACATATAGATTTCGGTATAATTTTCTTATGATTCATTTCTGACTTTTAATATGGAGAGAGAGAGACTCACAATGTACATAGATAGATTTCTGTGATAGACCAAGAGCAGACATATTCGCACCCAAAATCTGGACATCCACTTGGGGGTCTTCTGGAAAGCTAGACTTTTGACATGTGGTATGATTCAGTGTCTTTAAAAAAGATAAAGTTGCTTCAAAAACTCTGGAAACTCTCTCATCAGCTCCACTTATAAAACGATGGTTCCCTTTTCCATGGATGATGGCCACATAGTTAATGTCATGACCATGAATTTGAGGGTGAGCAATTTCATGCCAAGACTCATTTGAGGAAGAAGCTTCATTTTTCCATGGGGCAAAAGTACGAGTTGTCTGGAATGAGAGATTGAGATATCAGTAGTGACTCTTAGGATATATTCAAATCACATTGCTTTACTTTTTATTCAATGCCAAAAAATAGCTTTATTGGCTTATTAGGCAATCATATAATAACAGAACTCCAAAAATTCAATTTCAACTACTTTCAATTTCTACATGACTGTCTTCAAGAAGACTACTGTAGTTTTCTGACAATGTTTATTTCTGTTGACCTTTTCTTTTACCATGAATTTTGTTTAATAGCATGCAGAATGATGAGAAAATATGAATCCACATTTACTTTATAAGTTTATTTACTCATCTGAGAATAACCACAGAGGAAATGCCCAAAATATTCTAACTGCCAGATATGGCCAAGCTTTATGATGTTCAATAGCAGTAGTAATATCAAAGACATTATGTATACTTCTTAGCACAAATTTTAGACTAATCCCTTCATAAGGCCTGGATGTTGTTCTATACCTCCACAATCGCAAGCTTCTCAATCAAACATTAGTTTAAAATTCTATTTGCATCCACTAAATCATTTAATAAACATTACACGATTAACTTCTCAGTTTGAAGTGTGTACAGTTAATAGGTATTTAATCCACTCATAATATCTGTAAGAAACTCAAGGTCATTTGTAACAGGTGATAAATAAAATTTACAAGTGCACCAGATACAGAAAAGTAAAAAACCTCATATAGGGAATAAATTCTTTCATGAAAAAAAAGGCATCCTGAAAATATGCTCTGAACAATAAGCATGCAATCAGATATTTCAGAAATGACATGAACTATGAAGTACGGACACTAGAACCATAGAGTGTGTCGCGTTTCCGACACCAACACAAAAATATACTGGGCGCGTTTCATAATTTTCTAAAAATTAGAAACGAATTTCTTAAGTTAGAAAAGCATTTTTCCCTTCCAAAAAACCTAAAAGTTCAAAATCATGATAATGCTTGTGATTATGAAACTTTTAGATTTTTAATTATGATTTATAAATTGTGATTATGAAATTTGCGTTTTTTTTTTAAGTTTATTATCATGTTATTTTATACTTGAATAATAGTCACTCAATATACTGGATTGTATGTCATTTTTGTTTAATTTTATATAAAAATAAAAATTTACAATTATATCTATTGAATTTTATTATTTATAATTTTGCCTTTATATTGTTAATATTTATATGTTTCTTCTGAGTGTCCGTATCCTATACTTTTTAAAAATGTTGTTTTTCAGTATTCGTTTCAGTGTCAGTGTCTATACCTATGTTGGAGTCCGTGCTTCATAGGACACGAATATTCAAGAAACTGTTTCTATCATTACAGAAGCATATCACCTGGTCACGACTAACTGATAATATGTATTCATTAGACCTTGCCCACACAATGTCCGTCACTGCAGTAAAATGCCTAGAACGTTTTTCCACATATGAAAGGCTCCGCCATATCCATGCGCTACAATTGATTTTCCATCTGAACTCCAATGATTCCCATAAAATCCAAGAGCAGAATGACTCAATTCCCCAACAGTGACCACATTCATCCAGATACCAGTTTTCCTTTCAGGGTGCCAGATCATCATCGTCTTATCCATTGAAGCAGATAAAATGCTTTGAGGAACCTCATCAGCAGATATGGTTAAAGGGGGTTGCCACTCAACTGAGTATACCCAATCCTCATGTCCAATTAGAAGAGATTCTAAGGATATCTGATAAGAGGAAGAGCCCAGCTACAAGTAAAGGACCCTCAATATAAGATGCCAGCTTATTTCCTCTTTCCTGTGAGTACCCTTGCTGTTGGCTACTGAATCTCTAAGAGCCATCTTCCATATGCGCATGCCTTTGTCTTGAGATGAACTTACAAGCAAAATGCTTTTGACTTCACCATCCATACATACTGGTAACGAGAAGTCCAAACTCCTAATCCAATCTGTATGTGCTTTCATCTCTCAAGCATGAATGAACTGGATACATAAGATTAAACAGTGCCATTATATTTTAGTAGCCCACAGAAGAGAAGGATATGCGGATAGATATGGAAGCTCAAGCTAGATACCTTTCCTATCCTCTCCCCACAGTAAAGATGAACTTTGCTATCTAATCACCCATTGCAAGGACTATATAGTTGGAACTTCAAGGTAATTCTGCCACTGCTAGAGCCACCATAGGCTTTGAACCAACCAAGAGGGTATCTAGACATGACAATTTACATTCACCTACGACAAACAGAGTTTTAACCATCAGCTATAAAACAATTTGCTCAACTATTTTATAAATAATGACAACATGCTGCTTTAGCATGAAATTTTCATAGAACTTAGAACCGCATGAAATTTTCATAGAACCTAGAACCACATAAAATATAGATGCAGTATGGTACCAAATAATCAATCATACAATCATGTACTATTGAATCCAAGCACCATTAAAATGTCAAAGCTGCAACCAATGTTTGGTTGTGTTCTGCATGCAATTGTGATTCTATATTCAAACAAAACTTCACTGAAATTTAAGAGAAGACAAAAATTTATTTCACATTCCTAACATACATGTCTATCAACTCCAAAAAAAAATAAAAGAAAAAACAAAGAAAGAAAGAAAGAAAGAAAAAAAAGGAGAATATAAGCAACTTAAATAATTAGGCTACAATTTATACCAATTGATTAAGAGAAAAACAAGAACTACAAGGTCCAACAAATACCGGGTCGCAGGTATGTCTCACATAATCACATAAAACATTTAATCTTGCTAGTGCTGGACAAAAGAATATAGTTTGCATTACATCCAAATTTCATAACAACAAACAAGGATACACATATATCATATGTGGATATCCTTTTAGCAATGGCTTCCTAATATCTCAAATTATTAAGCAGCAGGGATACTGAAAAAAGAAGTTCAGCACACTGAACTACCAAAGTTTGAAGTTATTTGAGTACTAACTACAATTTTAAAAATAGGTCTGTGGAAACATAAAAATGAAATCACATGCACATGAAAAACTTCTGATGAACATTTCATGGCAACATCAATAACAAGCAGGCTACACATTCTGAAATTTAAGTTATAAGCATTGGTGAAAGTAAAACGATTTTTTGTTTTTACCTCCAGGAAATGGCAGGATGAGTTCCCATACGTAAACTGTGCCATCAGAGGAAGTAGATGCAAAGATTGCTTCAGTTTTTGAAATCACAATTCCAGCAATGCATGTGACACCCTTCTTGTGTGAGTGTGGTAACTGTAATACTTGCTTCCACTGTAAACAAAACCAAGGAGAAGATGAAAAGACAAAACAGTTGTGGCTAACATATTGAATAGAACAACAATCACCCAGAAATATTAAATCACTAATATATTGCCAAACAAGAAGGAGCATAGCTATGACAATTATGAGTCCAAGGTGTTGGTAAATGCACATTATACAGCCAAGAATTTAATAAGGAGAAATTGGCAACAATGGCTTGAACATAAACATGAATGGAGGATCATTTTGGCTATTACCAACTATATGAAACCATTATTAAAACTCAAAACTAAAATCAAATTGGAAAAAGTTACCTTTCTGTCAGCAAGAGATAATTCCCACAGGATGATGGCACCATCAGCATCTCCAGAGAGCAGATAATGCTGCTCTAAGTGTTTAGCTGCTAGCAACATTCGTTAAGAAGTAAACAACAATCCAACGATGGAAAAAAATGTAATATTCTGATTTCTTTCTTGTGAGACCTTTTAACTTACTTGATACCAGTTTAAAGTAAAGAAAAGTAACTATTCCTGAAGACACAGGAGGAAGTGAGGTAAAAGAATTTTCTAAGTTAGCAAAACCAAATACGTAAAAGAAAATAAATTTTATAATTTTCTCCTTCTTTTGCCCAATCCTTCACATCCTTAGCCCAGAAACCTAATTCAAATATAAACGCTTAAACTGAAACAATAAACTTGATAATGAACTCAACAAATAAGCATAAGAGAGAGAGAGAGAGAGAGAGAGAAGGGTACGTACAAAAGCAAACTTATTGCTTGGAATCCAGTGGGTGCAATTGACAGAGGCCTTGTGACCGGGAATTGTAGTAAAAATTTGAGCCGTCTGTTCCAAAAACAAAACAAGTTAGAAAACAAGATCATAGATAGAGGACAAGCTGAAAAGATGAAATCAAAGACGGAGAAGGAGACCTTGGGGCAGAATATAGCGATGGCGTTTTGGGCACCAAAGGATACAAAATCACAGGCGCCCCATGAAACCTTGTTCACTATTCCGTTGCATCCAGCTCCAATAAACAGTTTCTTCACTTCACGACCACTATAACTACCATTACTGATTGTAGACATGATGGTGTGATTATGAGACAATTTTCGTGGAGAAAAGCAGGGGAAAAAGTGACGTTTATTATCAAAAATCGAGTTCAAAGAGGCGGCCAAACTGTAAAAGGGTAAAAGACTTCAGCTTTAAGTTTTAGTTTCGTTCAGGCAGTAGGAGCTCGAAGAGGGAGGGGATATGAGACAGCAGGCCCACCAAATGCAACATAATATTAGGTCAACCATTTTTAATTTAAATTTTATAATTCATCAATGATATATTAATATTAAAAGTAAATTAGAGAATATTATTTTTAATTTTTAATTTTATTGAAATTAATGTAAAGTGATTTAATTATTAATTCTTATTAAATATTTATAATAAATAGATCTATCAAAATAAAAATTCAGTATGCCAATATAAATTAAAATATCTTATTTGTAAATTACTTTGTTATACTTATAATTTAATTATAATAATTTTTCAGAAAAATTATAATCAAGTTTTGTATAATACAAAAAATCAACAGGTGACAATATACTTGCATAACAAAATTAATTAAAAGTGTAAGAGGAATACTAAAAATATTTTTTTAAAAAACACTTTCCAACACTCATCTTCTAATTAATTGATGAGACAAGAGAAATATTTTTTCTTATTTTTTATCATCAACCAATGAAAAAATGAGTGTTAGAGAGAGTATCTTAAAAAAGAGAGTATTTTTAGCATTTTGAGATGCCACAACATAAGCAACATGTAGGCTAGCCAATTAGGTCTCTCCTAGGCACTCAACGGCCTGCTTTTTAGCTACTTATTTTAGTGCATCAATAACATCATCAGAGGTCAGATGATTTTAAAGCTATGATTATTTGAGCAAAGAAACTATAATAATTATATATGAAAATTATCTTAGAATTGAAAAAAAGGAAAAATTCAGAAAGAAATGGTTGAAGAAAGCATTAGGATTTTATTTCTTCCAAACAAATTATGAGTTTACAAACTAATGAGTCTCTTTATATAGAATGCTCTTACAAGATACAAACAAACTAAAATAATTAAAGTAAAGATTATTCGAATTCTTACTTTTACAAAAGAAACTTTAATAAAGAGAAAGTAAATATAAGAATCTTTACTTTAACAAAGGAAAGTAAACTAAATGTCACACCGACAAATAGTAAAGTTAATTATACAAATAAAGTGTGGGAAAATATTTTAATCTTTGTTTTTGATGGGCTCATAACTAGGAGAAATATTCATCTTGCGATAATCATCTGAGTCATAATCCATTCTGGAGGGTCCTGCTTCATCTCTTGGTGGTATCCTTTCAGCTGACTAGATTGCTTCAAAGATATCATGTCTATCTTGTAACTGCTTCATGTATCCAACTAAAAAGGCTTCCTAAGGTGCATCATCTTCATACTTTAGTCATATCTCTTTAGGAATGTGTTGGTTTTTTGCTGCCAAAATCCTTTGTAATTCTTTTACTTATAAAGGGTGAGAATCACAGTTTCCCCATAATGAATATGGAAAAGTTTGACATACCTCAAAAGTTGAATGATACTGGTCCCAATAGAGAATGATGATTGAATGGACTTGATTTGCAGGAACTCTAATGTTCCAGTTTCTCTGCAATAGGTGGAGGAAAGATAACTCCTAGTCTGCAATTGATTTGAACCAAGTCAAAAACTTTTTTGTATTCTCAGGTAATGTTCTTGCAATTATCATGTTATACCATCAGACTGGATAAAATTCAAATGCCATGTGATATATGACACATAGAAACCATAATATGTGGAGGGATTTTTTAGGAAATTGACCATTTAAAGGGACTTTGAATACTTCCATAAAGAAATGTTAATGATGAAATGCTTCTGGCTTTATGACAGTGTCTCTATAGTATTGAATTGCATCCATATGATAGTTGATGATTAAAATTTTCTTCAGTTCTTTATTTATTGTCTTAATAGTTGCTAGAGAATAAGGAGGAAAACTTTGATCTGCTATAAAAATAATTGGAACTGTTTGGACTTATTTGATTAAGGTGAGAGGTTTAGAAATCTGTCGAGAGAGAAAATTTGGAATTAGATTTTTATCTCCCTTGATGTGTTCAACTGTGAATTTATAATGAGAAAACCACTCACTCACTCTCAATAATTGCACATGATGTAATGACTTCCCCTTGAGGTTGAGAATCTTAGGGAAAGATGAACAATCCATCAGTACTGTGAAACAATATCCAATCAAATGAAATTCAAACTTTTTGATGCCATTCTTTACTGCCAATATCTCTTTGAAAGTAGAATGGTAATGACATTCTAAGTCTTTGAAATGACCACTTGCATATGCACAATTTGTCGCGTTCCATCTTTTTCTTCCAAAAGAATTGCTCCCAAGTACTCATCACTAGTGTTTGTCTGAAGAATTCTTTTTTTTTTTGTTGAGATGTGGAAAAGGGGAAAATCCTTGTAGATTTTCTTTATTTGCTTTACAATTGTCGATTGAGTTTGTGATTATGGTGGGACATCTTTTTTCAATAATTGCTGCAGTGGTTGAGCTACTTTTGTGAAGTGAGGAATAAAGTTTCTGACATAATTGGCAATTCCAAGGAATTGCTATATTTGCTTTACCATCAATTCATTGTTAGGAAACTTTAATAATTCAAGACTGATGTATGGATAAGATTGATATGATCCATCTTTAAATTTCATCCCTAAAAAATCAATTTCTTCTTTTGCCAAGTAGATATTCTTTTTGAAAACATTATTTTATATTGTGCTGTCAGATCTAAGAACTGCTTTAATAATTGTCTATGACTTTCAACATCTTTTGAGAAAAGAAAAATGTCATAAATAAATATCAATTAGGAAGATAATATCGGTGCATAGATCTTTGTCATAGCTTTTTGTAATAATGATGATGCTACTTTGAGACCAAAAAATATGACTGTCCATTGATAATGGTGATTTGGTATACAAAATGTTGTCTTATGATAATCATCTGGATGTATTTCTAATTGCCAAAATCTAAAATTGAGATCAAACTTCAAAAAAATCTTAGCATATTTAATAAATGAATATAATGAAGAGATTTTTGGCAATAGGAATTTATCATCATTCAATAAGTGATTAAAAGTCTTATAATCAACGACTAATCTCTTTTTTCTACGAATTTGTTTAGATATCTTATTCACATAGAATGTCTGACATGCCTAATCTGACTTTGTTACTTTAATAAAACCTTACTGCAATAGATGGGAACATTCTTGAATTGCTATGGATTGATCTTCTGAATTCATTATAGAATGAGTTGCCTTCATGGGATTGATGTCTTCATTCTTCTTGAAAGATAATAAGATATCGAATTCTTCTCTAGTCCAAAAAAGACTTTGATATTTTTTAAGAAATTCTATATGACTGTCTACATAGCTATGATTGACAATTTGGGCAAGAATATCACAAAATGGGTCATAAATTGATGCCATGAATAAGTTTGAGGTGGAAGTATAGGGTAAGAACCATTTTTTACTTTGAGAAATTTAGCAATAATTGACAACTGTGTAATTGGCTAAGAACATCAAAACCAATGAAAATATTTTTTTTTGGAAAATATGAACCCAAGACTTTAGTCCATATAAAACAGTTTGTAAAGAATTGGATCTTGATGGGTTTTGATGTTATCAAATCTGTTGAAAACAATTTTCCATCCATTGGTTTGAAAAATTCTTTGTAGGCTTTCTAGAAGTGGTATGGAAAGAATTTCGGATTTGCAATGGTTCTATGGGCTCTCGTATCTATGAAGGTTATAGCTTTAACAAACTTTTCAAATTTTCCTTCAAATAATTGGATAGGACAGTAAGGAACTATCTATAATTTGGATTTTTGGGCAGTAACAATTTTTTGGACTGGATCTAGACTTTGGACTGGATCTGGGTTTAAGCCTTGTATTAAAAAATATTCTTCTTTTTCTGAATTTGAAGAGAATAGAGCCTCTATTCTTATGAGAGATTTTTATTAAGTTCATCATCAATAGAAAACAATGACTCAATATCCACATATTCAAGATTAATATCGAATTAATGTTCCAATTGTTGAATAAGTTGAACAATTTGCTTTGGTCTGTTTGAATATTTTTTTTTGCAAAATGACATTTCTTTCCACAGAGATAGTAATGATCAAACTGTTTGAACCTTCAATTTTTCTTTTTGAATTATTTGAACTTTTTGTATTTCTTGTAGGAATTACTGCATTTGAATTTGTACTTTTTGTAGTGTTTGCCTTTGTTGCAATGCTTACAATCACAATTCCTTTTATCAGAACATTTGATCGCAAGGTCTGGTATGGAACAGACTGGATTGAAGCTTTTATCATTTGTCATTCACAAAGCTTTCTTTATTTGTCTTCTGATAGAACAGAGATCTTCAAGGACAATTAGTATTTTTTTTTGATAAATTTATGCCAATGAATAATCCTTGAGTGCTATGCCATATTTTCTTAAGTATCAAAGAGTAGCATCTCCAAGTTCAGGAGAGACTGAATTGATAAACTGTTGTTTCAAATTGATATCACCAAAATCAATTTGATAGTATCTTTCAGCAATACGCTTGTAATGCTTGTCAAGATCTTTCCTCTTGAAAGAACAACAATTTAATTGAAAAAAAATTCACTTCTAGTTGTTTCAAGGGAATCTTCAACTGTACCAATAAACTCAACTTCAATATAGGCTAAAACAGTTGCTATTGTATGTGTTATGGTACCTTGATCCACCATTCTCTGAGGCTACCGACAAATCTAGTATTAAACTTATAAAGAACATATTGTAATGGAGAACCAGCTTGAGTTTGTGACTCTAACCAGACATACATTTCAAGAAGTCTAGTTCTTATTTGACTTGAATTGATATCATCCATAGTAAACAAAAGACCATTAGAGGCCTTTAGAATATAAAAAGATTCATCCATTTGTTCCTCACGTGGTTTATTAAAAATAGGAGTTGTATCAAGTGGAGATGGTCTGAATTGTGTTTGACCAAATTGTGCTGTCAATTATGCAGATCATGCCATTTTTATAGATGGAAGTGTATCTTCTGAACTAACAGATTCAACTTCAGAAAAATTTTCTAAAGAATCTGATTGTAGATGAACTTGATGAATTTGTTGGGGACTTTCTAGACAAATTTGGAGAAAAGAAGTTATCTAGTTTTGAGTAATTGACTCTTGAAGAGTGGTCTGGATCATAAATTCACAAGGATCTTAGGGATCATGAAAATGATCCAGGACTGGCTGTTTGTTAGGTCTTTTTATGACTGGAGGAGTATCTGTTGAAGAGGGAAATGGAATTGTTACAATTAGTGATGGTGTTGGTAAGGAGAAAATGGTTTTTTCTTTGGGGGGTTTTGGAATTGAATGGGTATTTTTCATCATTTGTTGAAAATTTTCATATTCAAGAAAAACTGGATCAACTTTGGGTTGATTGAAAGTGTATTCTACGTCAGGAATTGGTAACGGACGAGTACCAGTAAAATAGAAATGATCAAAAAATAGTTTTACCTGCAAGCCTTTTTCAACTTGACTAAGTTGTTGCTTCAACTAGGATATCTCTTCTTATGTTCTTTGAAAAATAGGTCTAGAAATTTGATTTTGAATCGTTTAAATCAATTATTGTTTGAAGACAATTTGCTCTGTAGATGAATCATGAATTCTTGTTGCCAAATGAGTTATTTGTTGATGTTACCAACATTAAATTCAAGCTGATTCATCTATTGTGTGACTTTATCTACCTTTTGATCAATTCTTTCAAGTGCTTTATTTTGTGTTAAAGCATTATCGATTTGCCAATTAAGAACAGACTCTCTAACTGTAATATCTCTCGATCTTTCTTGTGCGTCTGGACCAGGAGATTTGACCCAAGAAATCTTTTTGACATGAATGTTTGGATCAATTATTTCTTGGAGAGGTGGAAAATCATGCTTCTGTGATTGGAACATGCAAATTACTTGAACATGATTGAATTCAATGCTTGCTGATCGGATATAAGTAATAACTTGTGTATTACAAGCTTTTGGGACCCATTGTTGTTGAGTTTCATGCTTTTTGATCCATTCCAATCCTTTATTGTAGATCAAAAGAAGCGGAATGCCTATGGATTTGATCTTGGTGGCTTTATCTCTGGATCATCCCATTGTGGTGAGGATGGAGTAGGCATTTTGGCTTTGAAAGATTCTGGTTCATAATATTTTACCAAATAGTCATATTTTCCTAAGGGTTGACCAAAAGTTCCTACAAATGGATCATGATCATCGTATCGCTTCTTCATGATCTTGTTAGAAGAATTTTTCTTTTTCCTTATTCTGCAAAGTATTGATTCTTTATCACAAGAATCATAATAAACATCACGTCTGCAATCTTGATAATCACAATCAATGTCTAGTACCTTATGTGTTCCCTAGTACACAGAGTTATATCAATTTTCCATTTGCATTAAAGCCTGTGATTGCAAGATTTGTTTTTGATCCTATGGTTGGATCATGAACTGTGTGGTGAATATGGAAGTGTTTGGAGTTGGTTTTGTAGTGCAGATGAATTTTATCTCTACAATTTTATCTGCCTTTTTTTTTAATGAATTGTTGATAAGTTCCTCCATTGAGATTTGTTTGGGAATGTGCACACATGTAGGGATATTCGGAGGATCTGCTACTATCAACAAAGCATCATTGGACACAAGAATAGCTAAGTCTAGGAGCATAGTTTTGAACCCTATAAATCAGCTAATAGTAAAGTGTTGTTGTTCTTGCCGACATCACTTGAGGAGTACCAGATATCTGAACTTGTACTTTCAAGGTTGAAAACACATGGGGATTATCAAGTGTCATATTAAAGTTGGGAAACAGTGTGAATAACACTGTACCTGTATTTAAAGATATCTCTATAGTACCAATAACAACATATTGATACTGTAAATAACTTGTATCCAGTAGGGCTACTCGGGCTGCAACAGGAAGACCTTTTCTTCCATGGTAAGAGAGTGTTAATCTTATGGATCCAAAATGAATGTGAGAATAACCATCATGTCTCTAGATGGTTAGGAATTCTAGAGGAATCTCTAGTAACACAAATTGTTCTTCTTGTATAGCTTTGATAGTATAATGATATAATGCTTAAAGGAAGATGATTGAACATATTCTTTTATAGACTTAGAGGTTCTTTTTACAAGTGATTTGATATTGGTTTTTCAAGAGGATTCAGACTGATTATATGCATCATAAGGGCTAAGGAAAGAAATTTCATTAATTGGATTTTTTTGTTCATAAGGAATATGCTGAATTTCATACAAGAAATTTAAACGATTACTAATAGAGGTTTTGAAAAATGAGGAAGATGAAGAGAAAGATGAAAGTGGAAGTGTAATAGGAGCAGAAACAGATATTAAACGAGTTGAATTTGTTTCCATAATAGAAGAGTTCTTCAATCCATCAATAATTTAGAGATATACCTATCATATTCCTTATGAGAAATAACTATAGTTTTGATACTAATAAAACTCCTATTGACCACTACTGATGCCACAACATAAGCATCTCCGAAACATGAAAATAATAATAAAATATGAATTTCTTAGTCCATTGTTTAAATATATTTCCAGTAAAAATGAAAAATGTGAAACTGTATTAATGCTGAGTGATATTTTTCATTATTAATCGTTAATTTGACAAAACCTCCCTTTCTTTCCCGAAAGATAATTAATTATTTATGAGTAGATTTCATAATTGTTTGTTATAATTGCTGTAAGTTTCTCCAAATTCTTCATTTTGTTGTTCATATTAACAAGGATTATAATTGAGCTGTTCACTGTTTATTTTTAATGGAAACTTGTGCTGACTAGTGACTAGTTGCCCAATTCAAAAACAGTTGCAAAATTCACTGCACTTTCTTCGTCTTTCTTTATCGAGAAAACAGACAGAAATCCTCCAAACTCGAAAACTTTAACTCAAATATACGTTATTCTTATCATCATACGTACAAAGAAATCATCCGTTGTTGCTTGGAATCGGCACGAATGCAATTGGCTACGATCTCTCTCCAGGGGGTAATTACTTTTGTTTTATTTAATTAATTAGCTTTCGTTTCCGCTGCAATTGTGTAGTTTTTGCAATGGTGTCTGATGCAGTTTCTTGTGCAATTGAGGTATTAATTACTTCTATTTGTTTTATTTAATTAACTAGCTTTCCTTTTAATTTGAAAGAAATTCAAATTCCTGATTCAATAATGCTATAATGATTTTGTTGTTTTATTCTCCAATGTGTCTTAGAGAACTCTGGTGCTAATTAAAATGTTTGCCAATTTGTTTGTTGTAAATCATATCTTCTCTTTTACCTGAAACTTCATCTTCTTACTTATGTTGTTGTTTGTTTGCAGTCTTCATTTGCAAGACACATTTCTGGTCAGGGATTTGACACATGGATTCTTGAAGTTCGAGGTGCTGGATTGAGCGTACAGGTAAAAAATCCGAAATGGATTCAGCAGTCTGCCCATGAAGTATATGGAGAGATGGAAGCTGTTGCTGAAACAGTAACTAATAGAGCTTTTTCAGCAGACCAGCAACCAATGAATAATGTTCCCAATTCCTTGTCAGATTCCAAGGTTTTGGCTGTCAAGCAGGATCCAAATGGTGTAGCAACTGTGTGGGATGAATCAAAGCTGGTAACAAAATTTACGGAAACTTTTATGCATGTCAGAAACACTCTCCGGTCTCCTCCGTGAAGGTCAATTAAAATGTATTTCTGATAAATTGTTTGATCAGATAGCAAAACTTCCAAAAGATTCTTACTTATCTGAACGCTTTAATGAGATAAGGTCTAAGCTTTTGAGCTTGTTGGAAACAAGACAAAACTCAGTTATTGCTAGTCAATTCAGGGATCTAAGCCAAAGGCTTGCAAATATTTTTGAGGAAGGTCAAAGATCTGTTTTGCCTTAGTTGTTTGATTTGCAAGAACGTCTTTCTGCAATCATAGAAGATTTTCAGAAACAGTTTGACTTGATTGTGAAGTATGACTGGGATTTTGATGATTACCTAGATGATGATGCTCCTGCTGTGGTGAGGTGACATTTTATCTCGTTGTGATGATGCATACGTTATTTATTTTTATTTTTTTTGTCTTCCAAGTCTACTTCACAATATATATTATACCGTCCTTGGTGTCTCCTAATTGATAATTGTATTTCTCCTGTAAGGAGGTCTTTTAATCTGATATATTCCCCAGTAATCATGTGAATTGAAAGGATTATATAACGAATGAAAAGGTCATTCATATTCATCATGCATTAATGGCTTTCAAATTTATTTCTTTTAGATCGAATACATAAGAGCTGAAACCAAGCCAGATGATGGTAAATTGCTCGCAATTGGACATTCCATGGTAGTTATCTTGCTTTATGCGATGCTTTCACGATGTGGTAAGATATTATGACTCACAAATTACCATATTATTGCAAACTCATTCACTCATACTAGATTTAGCATGGTTGCTTTTAATCATTTTGTAATATGACGCATGCTTTTGTAACTATAAATCATATGGTACATATATGCTGGACTTGACTTCTATTAAATCTTTATGGTACTGCTCAATCAATCTTTTTACGTTGTAGTTGCTCTTGTTTGAAGATCAAAGTTTGCAACTTGTCTGAATAAATGCTCTAGCTGACAAATTTGATTTGGCTTAAAACTATGACTGGGCATTTCTGATGAGATATACAAGAAGACTTCCTCCTTGCATATCTGTACAGTAGAGAACTAAAACCGGCTGAGTCTTAAATTGATAGTGGAGGCAAAAAGTTAAGTTGTGTCAACTATAATCTGATTATTCAATCAAATTTCCGTCCAAAATCATAAAAGCATTGTATAGTAGTTGCCAACCGTATATAACACCTAAGGTTTGAAAGTGAAATATCATAAATTTTATAAATTTTACTAATCTTTCATTCGGTGCTTGTGGATTAGATTGTTTAAGAAGAAGTACAATACTATTTCTCCAGCCATTGTTCCAAAAACTCTAATTCCCAGGAAGCAGTATGCAGAATTTAAATGAGCTTCCTTCATATGCTAATTTAGTGGTAAGTAAAATTTTTTGTTTAGTTTTTATGGCAATCTCCTAGGATTTAATGCTGTGAAAGACAATAATACCTCGCCATCAAATTTTGATATTGCAAGCAGAATCAGTATATTATTCGTTAGTAAAAGAACTAATTTTTCAATGCTGATCAACCGGATTTGAGAATTATGTAAATAGTGGTAAAAAGACTACTCAAACCATAGTGGGAAAACTTGAGATGTACTGTTGGAAGCCCTCAACTTTAGCTACCTTGTTGCCCCCTTGTTAGTCTTGTTTTTTGTTAAAAATGGTAAATAGCCCTTTTGAAACATTCACCAGCTCCCATTGTGTTTTACATTAGACTGTTCATAGATTTGCTGCATAATACTCTAAAAAAATATTACATAAGTTGCCTTATACTCAATTTTATGAATGGTTTTCTAAGCTTGCATTTTGCAAGGAAAAAAGTTGTACCAGCTGTTCCTCTTTTTTCTGACCAAAACCTCTAAATTGAAATAAAAATAGGTCCTGCATGCTCTTTGAAAGAACCTGTTGTGTACATATGGTATTCATTTTCAATTTTTTAAATCCTTTATCCCAACCTAGAGGATATAAGCCGGAGGTTTTGAAGTTGTAATCATAAGTTGAAACAATTGGATTTTCCTCCTAAACAAACACAATTAACTTTATTGTAAAATTTGATCATCTGATATCAGCAGAAGACATGATTCATCCAGATTTGTTAGAAAAGCTGGTCTTGAACAACTTTTGTAAGTACATGCACTTAATTTGTTTGCGACTTAAAATCACTTTGTTCTGCTACCTCTTTCCCCTTCTGCGTTGGTCTCTGTGTATCTGCATTGCTTTTTCTTTTTCCTTCTTTTGTGGATCAGGGGTCAGGTTGCATTTGGCTGAGGAAATTTCCTTGTTAAACTGAAGTTGCCTGTTATGCATCATAGTTTTTACCATGTTCTTAAGTTGGCTTTCCTTTATTCTCTTTCATATTAATTTAATTTTTCTTTGGCCAATACAACGTTTGATTACTTCTGTCAGGTACAATACCCGTCAAACTTATCTTGCAGCTAACAACAGCTTTTCGGGATGGTGGATTATGTGACATGAGTGGTAAATTCTTATACAAGGATCACCTTCACAAGCGCAATGTAACTGTTCTAGCCTTAGCTGGAGATCAAGATCTAATTTGCCCAGCTGAAGCTGTTGAAGGTGTGTTTAGACAATGTTGACTTGCGTATCTACGTTCAGTGTATTTGAATCTAATTTGCTCAAGGTGATCTGATTGCACCAGAAACTGTTAAGCTCATTCCCAAGCATTGGTTACCTATAATGTGTCTGGAGAACCTGGGGGCCCACATTATGCACACTGCGATTTGGTGGGAGGGCGACTGGTATGTGCTTCCATTTTTGTCCATAATCCATAAGAACAGAATAACATCTTTTCTGCAGTTGTTTTCACTATTTTTCTAGTAACTTTCATTTCTTTTTCTTTTGGGCTTTTTTCTCTTCAGGCAGTCGAGCAAGTTTATCCTTGCATAATCCAATTTTTCAGTAATTATGACTGACACCATTATCCAGGCAGCTGAATTCATTATCTATGCAATTCACTGTTCCAGCAAGGATGACTTCACATGTATATGAAATACAAGTCTTCCAATGGTAACTTCGGCAAACCATTCAATTTATTACAGAAGTAGACATTTGCCTTGCTGAAGTGATTCATGGGAGAAAGACCATCAGAGTCTAGATCTGCAGTTATTGGCAAAAGGGAACGAAGTTTTCACGAGCTTTAATGCTGATCTTTAAAATGAAGATCATGGTGAAGGAAAGAGTCAGTTGAAGATTAATGCTGATGTTTACTCAATGCATCTAAAGTCAAAGTCAGATATGATGTACTTGCCTATAGATCAAGGTCAAATGAAGTTCCATTATGTTTTGTTCGTGAATAAATCAATTGTTACTCGACCAAAGTTGTTTAACGCTATTTCTTTAATGTTTCAATACATCCTTGTACGAGTAGTTTTTGCACCATTCTCTGACTAGGCCCTAATTTCTGGAGGGCCAAACTGGTTGTTCAAACTAATCTTAATAAAACTATTTTCTGTCTCTCTTCATTTTTCTTTCTCCTTTTTTTTTTTCCTTTTTCTTTTAAATATTAAATAAAATAAAGGGTATGTATTCAAGGTATGGAGATGGTAAGATTCAGGCCTCAAATATCGGTGATAAGAACGCGAAACTGAAATTCAGGTGCCTTAAGGGGATCAGGATTCAGTAGCTTGATTTAATCCAATGTCTCTAATCCATTTAAAGAGGATCAAATGTCGAAAAGCAGGCTTCATCCATAGAGGACTGTCTTCTTAAGGCAAGACAGAGTGGGATCAGGGGTTGTGACCATATCGATCATTGTCCCTCTTCAAGAGTAACTGTAATACTACTGCCAGCTCTGAAAAATCTCCCAACAAGAAGCTTAGAGACCAGAACAGTATGCTTTAGAGAAATTTAGCCCTTTAGCCCAAGGAGATACCCTTGTTAATCAACTGATTGCTATTAATGAGTTTTGACTCACTGAAGTTAAGAGTTTGCAAGTTTGAAACCCTAGTTGTAGTCCTTTAGCCCAAGGAGATACCCTTGTTAATCAACTGATTGCTATCAATGAGTTTTGACTCACTGAAGTTAAGAGTTAGTGAGTTTGAACCGAAACCCCTAGTTGGATGTTTATGAATCTCTGTTGATTAGAATTTTATTTTGGTAGCTCGAGAGAATTGGATGTGTAATTAAGTTTATAGTTCCAGAGATATCTCCATTAGTTAATGGAATAACAGGGTATAAATCTTGTAGTCCATTTTCAAATAGAAAGCCAAGAATAAACTTGAATAGATTTTTCTGTTTGATGTTGTAGTGTTGGTTCCAAACAGTTAAATGTTGATCAGGTTTTGGATTTTCAACCTGAAAAGCAGAGCCATTGTAGCAATGTTGGGTTACAGAACCAACTTTGGTTATGATCAGTTTGGCTATCCCATATTTTTCTGTTTTTTAGTAACATACTTGTATACTTACATTTTGGTGATACCAGAAGTAACAGAAGAAGATAAGCACCCCTCAATGATTGATAATGGGGGAAAAGTTTCCTTCTCTTCCATGTTTACTCCCAATTCGGTTCAGTTATAATTATCCTATGCATATAAATAGATTCCCCTATGAGCTGCTGCAAATAAATGAAACTTAACATCCAATACTCATATTTAGTTCTTGTTGCATAATAAAATGGACTCTTAAGACATCAGGTTTCTTTCTGAATCCTTCAGCTCTTTACTATCAGGCAAAGGAAGATGATGGTATTACCAATCTCGATCTTAGCCTCAAAACTCTGCAGCGTCAAGCTTATCAACCATCAGGACATTGTAAGCATCTTTAAGAACTTGACATTTTTTTTATCATTTGATGATTAAGAAGCAAATTATGTTTGATAAAATCACGAGTTTGGTCTAACTAATTAAGGTTTCTTGTGCATGTAATAAGTCATACGGCAGGAAGGATATGATGAACTTATGGGGTGGCCACAGGGAAAGGCATCATTGAAACATTCAGACCCGGATATCAAGGGATTACAGCACAGGAATGTGACGAGGAGGCTGAGGGGGTGCAAAGCAAAGAAAGGTGGGTTTATGTTAAGGTAAACATGGATGGGGTGGTAGTTGGCAGGAAAATTTACATACTGGATCGTGGTGGTTACTCAAGCCTTGCTGTTCAACTAGAATACATGTTTGGTAGGCATCAGCATACTTAAAAGCTAGTGATTTTTTGCTTGTATAATTGACGATCGTCATTCAAGATTCAGTGTTTTGTTTCTGTTTCTAAAAATTTTCAGGAGGACAATGTGCAACAGGGTTAAGGCTGTTCCATCTAGGATCTGAATTTTGGACTTAATTATACTTACATCGCTAAACTTTCTATTACTTACCGTAAAATCATATTACTTTTTTGTTGTTGCAGAAAATAATTAAACTTCAATTTTATTTCCATAAAAATCATATTCGGCCAATTTGGATGAGATGACAACCAGAAGAATGACTTGTCACATGACTTGCACTTAGACTTTGCCACGTCATTAAACATATTAGCACTCGTACCATTTCATCGTCTATGTAGATAATACGTTAGCAACTTTAAAAAGTTATATTACATTAGTCATCACATGACATACCTAGTTATAGAACTATAACACATCAAAGTTAATTTCACTAGTATTTATTGAACTTTGCTCCACCTGTCATAAAATAACTATTTTTTTTTGTAAAAAAACAAAACATTATTCTCATTTCAATTAAATAATTTTCAGCTAAATTTGATGTATAGACAACCGTAAATCTGACTTAGTCGCTGATGTGATACCGGACTTTTGCCAAAAAATTAAATTTGTTATTCTTGTTTTCAAAAATCATAATTTATGGTGGTTCTGGTAACTATAATTTTTCTAGTAGTGCTGGATTTGAAACTAATTTTTCTCTTGTAGATGTTAATGCTAGTAATGTGATTATTGGATTTGAGTCTTACTTGGGTTTTGTTCAAGATTACTTACCCCAGTCTCCTAAGCTGTTGCCTAGGAGAAGAAAAACCAAGTTGTTTGAGTTAATGGTCATGGAGTTCCTATAAAGAAGAAGATAAAAATTCATTTTTTCTTTCATTATCTACTAAAATCTTTTCTAAGAAAAAATCTCAATTTCCATAATGTGGAAAAAATCTAATGTCACATTAACTGTTACGTCAGGTTTCTAGTTGTTTATTCATTACATTTAGCTATAAATTATTTAAGTGAAAAGAAAAAAATTTTATTTTTTTGGATGAAAAATTTAGTAATTTTACAGCGTAAAGTAAAGTTGACGAATAATAAAATTAACCTTAATGTATCATCATTCTCCAACTGGGTATGCCTTGTGGGGCTAACGTGACATAATTTTTTTAAATTTGCTGATGTGTCATCTATGTAGATAATGACGTGTAATGAGTGCTGATATGTGCAATAATGTAACAAAGTCCAGTTGTTATCTCATCCAAATTGGCCAGAGATGATTTTATTGAAATGCAATTAAAGTTTAGTTATTTTTATGTAGCAAAAAAAGTAATATGATTTTAAATAAGTAATACAAAGTTCAATGACTTTCATTATAATTAACCCTTGAATTCTGCTTGTTTTACAAAGTACAGGAAGGATAATTGGAAAACTGTGGGTGATGTTCCTTAAAAGTAAGTTCTTTCCAAAGATAAGACATATTTTTTAGTTTTGTGAATTATTTTCCTCAATATTGATAGAGTTTGTAGAATGCGTGAAGCGGCTAAGAATTGAAAGAAGAAAGTGAACTTCTTTTGTCCTAATTATCATATAAGCCAATTTGTATTGATTTCTCTCATGTTAGTGGCTATGAGATTATGAGGTGAAACTAAATTGTGAACTTAAATCTTCACAAAAAAAAAAAAAAAAAAGAAAAAAAAAAGAGGAAGAGTAAAAATCCAACGATGCAAACTTTCATTTTCTATATCAATCTAGTTGGATTCATTGTGTTAGACTGCTAGTTAGTGTTGTTTGGCAAGTCCAGTATCAAGAACCCACAATTAAAAAATAAGCGCTTAAAGCTTATTTAGGCTCATTTACTTGGACAAAATTCGTCCATTTGTTCTGACACTCATATTTGGTTTTCATATATAGACTAGTAATTGAATTTTTAGTATAATTGAAAATTTGGACTTGCAATTTCATTTAAACAATTATATTTGACTTTTTTAATATTTAAATACTTCTGTATTGATGCAGATTAAAATTTCACTCTCTTATTTAAATTCATCCCAGTGTAGATGTATTTAAATATTAGAAAATAACAAACATCTAATTAAATAATGTTATGGTCATGGATATTGAAATTGAATATTATGGTGAATCACCAAGTAATTAAGGGTAGGCGTAGTGTCAATTACCAAAAATCTGAAATAGCAAAGGTTTTAAGCTTACATTAGCTGGATTGAATTGACTAAAGACATTCCAACAAAGAATCTCTGTTAAAGTGAAACAAAAAAAAAACAATAATAAAGAAATGAAAGGGCCATCAAATCCAAATAACAGCAAAGTACTTGCTCGTGGATTGAATGCCTTGATTGGTGGAGGCCACTCCCCCACAATTATATTTGGCGAACTCTAATATCATTTTTCTATTCCCTCCTGTTTAAGCGCAAGACACTTTCTTTTTATTTTATTTAATTATCTCAAATGCAACTCAGATTATTCATGAATATATTCACCATCTGATGCTTTAAAGATCTCTTTGGAGGTTTTCTAGAAATAATCTGAAAAGAGTTTTAGATTGGCTGTTGTTTTAGTATCAATAAAGACTACAGCTTCGATAATCTTATCATATTTTTCTATAAACAATCGGATTGGATAATAGAGTAAGGTTGACTTTTTGGATATTTGGATTATTTTATGGGCTGAATCACTTTTTGTACTTGGACCACTAGAAAAATATTTTTTGCTATAATTCTGTTAACAATACAATCACAAACAAAGGTATGCAATAAGGGCAAGTGAGCAAGACACCATCCTTTCACATTAGTCAAGGCACAATTTGGCATTATATTTGATAAAAATTACTTTTCAGAAAAAAATTTATTTTTAATTTTTTAAATTTTGAAAACTGTTTTTGTAAAAAAATAGTTAAGGGTTGTTTGATATTGAATTTGAAAAAGTATTTTTGGAGACAAAAATTTTATTTTTATTTTTTTAAGTTTTAAAAATTGTTTTTAAAGTGAAGTAGATAAATAAATTTTTTTTAGAAACAAGTTTGAAAAAAACAGTTTATAAAAAGAATAAACTATATAAAATTTCTCTGAGATTTTAAAAAATTATAGGTATAAATAAATTTTTTAAAAATTAATAGTTTATTATCTTTTCATTTGATAAAAATATTATTTGAGATAATAATTAGAAAAATTAAAGTTTAAATGTACTGATTGTTCTGCAGTTATAATTGTTAGTAACAAATAGAAACCCTAAATTATTATAAAATGTTATTAGACTGTATATAAAATTCTAAAATATTCACAAAAAAACATCTCAAATATGAAAAAATCGTGTGATATATTGCACTATAATGTTTGAAATTCACACATTATCAAATGAATGAGTATTATTTTAAACGATAGAGGAGTAAACTGCTAGTTTTTTAAAAATTTATTTTTTGTTGTAATTTGAAAAAACTCAAAATGATTTTTTGTAATTTTTCTTATAAAAAAATTAGTCAATTAAATTAAAAAAAATTCTAAATCTGTTTTTTTAATACCCAACAATAATTTCAAACACCTTTTAAATAAATATTTTTCTAAAAATTAGATTTGATAAAATCAGTTAATAAGAAATTAAAAAATCAGTTAATGAAATTAAAAAATTCTAAATATATTTTTCTAATTTCCAACGACAATTCCAAACATCCTCTAATTAAAGTTGTACATAGATTCTGAATTTTTCTGAATCTGATTGAAAAATAAAAAAAATCAAAATTGAATTGTATCGTTAGACTTTTTTGACAAGAACCAAAATGAATTATATTTGATTTTAATTTTAACGAATCTAAATCTTTTAGTGATATTTGGATCGATAATTATACTAAAATGTATTAAATTATTTTAGAACCGAATTATACCAAAAGAACTGATATTTTAATGTATATAATTTTAATAAGAATAAAATAATTTATATATAATATTACTACACAAATATAATATAATTTATACTTATAATTTATACTTTAATAAATAAATTTAAAAATTAAATTATTAATTAGTTAAAAAATTAATATAAATTTTATAATAACAATGGATTCAAATAATTAAAAATTTTATATGTTAAAAAATTATATGCTAAAATTTTTAAAATGATGATATAGAAAATTGAACTCATAATTTTCATATAAGTCTAAGATGAGTTTACTATCAAGTTAATCAACTATTTTTGTTATTAATATGTAAATAAAAAATATTTTTAATATATTGTTAAGTTTTTACTCTAATTTTTTTATCACTAATTATATTCTTTAGTATTTATAATTTATTCTAATTTTATTATATAATAAATTTAAATTATATTAATATATTATTTGATAAACCAATTTAATTGCAATCTATTATAAAATAATCTAATTTATAATATGTGTATTATAATTATATGATAAATCAATCTAAATTATTATTTTTTTCTAATTATATTATATAATTTTTTAATCAAAATAATTGTATTAAATTAAATTTAAATACTAATCTAAATTATATATATATTACTATATGTATATCTTAAATAATCACAAACTTACATACTTATACTTTATAATTATATAATTACATATTTATATTTTATAATTTAAATTTTAAATTTTAAATATTACTATATGTATATCTTACTATATATACTATATATATTTTTTATTTTTCTCAAAATAATTGTATTAAATAATTTTTTCAAATTATAAAATTATAATATATTTAATATTACTATAAAAAAAAAGGCTAAGTATATAAACGGACATAGGTTTGCTTCTTAAACCCTAATATTCATATATCCTCATTCTCCAGGACACGCCACATACCTCAATGATTGTTAAATAATTGATTGTCTTTTCAATGATAATTAATTAAGATAGATACATACATGAGGGATAGATAAACAAAGAAAGATAAAAATAAAATTAGATGAATCAAAAATAGAAGATAACTGATAAATAGGACAAAAGATAAAAAGCATTTTCTCCATGTGGGGATGGGGCAGATGCCATTTTTCACAAAGAATTTTTCTTGTTGGCTTTTGGTTTTAAGTGTGTACTTTGCACACATTTGTCAAACTGCTTTTATTTGATAGTGTCCACATTCCAATTTGAAAAACTGTCATTTCTGAAATTATATATTTTTTAACATGATGCCCAACTGTATTATATTGTAGTGAATTTGAGAGATTCGAAGCAATTCTAAGTGATTGAAGGTTCTACTTTAACATATTATTTGAATACGTTATTTTTTCTCTTCTATTCATTATATTAATTAATTTACTGAATTATTTTTTTTATTTACAAAAGTTTTTGCTCAAGCTTGGACATTTCCTAATAATGGCAAGTGTATATGTTTTAAAAAATTAGTTTAAATAACTTTTTGAAAAAATCTAAATTATCCAAATAACGGATTATTTTATATCTACATAACTATACCAAATTATCTCATAGTACAAAATTTTTCTTAATACAATTCTAAAACTTTAATTTATATATATCCAATTTTTAAGACGATAATACAGATTTTTTGATCTACGGTTACAGCCTTAACATTAACAACTAATCTCGTACAAAAGATCACCTAGCTCTTATGCAAATGACAAACAACAAAATCCTACCAAGAAAAAGAAAATCTAAAGAAGAAAAAAAATGATCATTTACTTTTACATTGCTTCACTTCACAATGGTACAAGCTCTTGGATATGCGTGCTTCAAAGAATTTATCTTCAAACCCCAGATAAACTGAAAAGGTTTTCAAGAATAAAAAAACCTCAAATTGACAGCTCCAATCTGCTCAAAGCATCAGAAATATGCCTCATTGTAGGTCTCCTTTCAGGGCTGTTTTGAACACAAGCCATTGCTACCTTTAGAACTCCAATAATTTCTTCTTCCATGTCTACATCCGCAGCTAAATATGGATCCAAAACGTCGGCGAGCGGTTTTTGCTCTTCAATGCAAAGCTGAATCCAGTGAACAAGATCCATTTCCGAGGTGCCCACATGGACCACAGGAATTCTTCCTGTTATCATTTCTAATAATATAACCCCAAATGAGTAAACATCCCATTTCTGTGATGGTTTCACCACTTTAAGTGCTTCAGGAGCCTGGTAATAACAACCCAAATTTGTTGATGAATCTGTGGCAACTTCTGAGCTGGGTGCACTTTTTTGCTGTCTTTCTTGTGGTTTCTCTGTAACAATTCGGCTTGACTGCACGGTTGGTGACCCCCCAGCAATATTCGCAAGGCGCCCAAGTCCAAAATCAGAAATTTGTGGCTCCATGTCATGTCCAAGAAGTATATTACTTGGCTTCAGGTCTCCATGAACGTACTTCTTAGGGCTGAATTCATGGAGATAAACCAACCCTTTTGTAATCCCCTTTATGATTTTCAGCCGAACCGACCAGGACAATGGTGTAAACGAAACCATTCCAGGCTTCCCTAAATAAATAAGTAAAAGAACAGAAAACAGTCAGAATAAACACAAGCATATATAGAAACCAACATTACTAACAATGCTGCAAGAGGGTTGCAAATACTAACCATGAAGTGCAGTTGCAAGGCTTCCATTCGGTATGTAATCATAGATTAGCAACTTCTCATCCACAGACCAGTAATAAGCTCTGAGAGTTACAATATTAGGATGCCTTAGCTTCCCAATTGCTTCCACTTCTGTCTGGAATTCCTTAAACCTTTGAGAACCTCCTTCGCCCAATCTTCTCACAGCTAAAGTTAGCCCATCTTCGAGTACAACTTTGTATACAATCCCAATTCCACTCTTTCCTAAAACAAAAGCTGAAGCCTTAAGCAGCTCATCTAAATCAAAAGCCACCTGTGAATCCAATGGCACAAGATCATACTGTTCTACATTCTCAGATAAAGTCTCAGAGTCATCCTTCCTAAAGCACAAACACTCCTTCCTGCCCTTCCCTCCCTTGTCAAAAATATAACCATTTTCATCTTTATCTTTACCACATGGGCAAACCCTTGAATAGCAGTACGAGAATAGCAATCCCACGAGGCAAATTCCAATTACATCACTCACAATTATTGCTATAACAGCACTCTTACTTAGTCCTCTTCCTTTCTCACCCTCGCCACCATTATTATTCAAATATAGAGGTGGATAATTATTAGGCAGAAAAGGAAATGATGAAGGTGAACCTGCACCAGGAGTATCTGAAGAACAAGGATTCTTCAATGGAGAACCGCAAAGCCCAGGATTTCCGATAAAAGCTGTTGGTCCCCTATTCATTAGAGCACCATTTTGTGGTATTGGACCACTCAAATTGTTGTAAGTTAGATCAATGTAAACCTTCTCAGGAAGGGTTCCAAGACTAGCTGGGATTGAACCAGTGAAGTGATTATGTGACAAATCAACAGTTCCTTGTAAACTAGACAAATTTCCCATGTCACTAGGAATTGAACCGTTAAATTTATTGAATGAAAGGTCAAGTTTTTCAAGAGAACCCAGACCAGAACCAAACACATCAGGCAAAGAACCAGTAAAATTGTTTTGGCTGAGATCAAGGTTTCTAAGCCTCTTGCATTGAACAATTGATGTGGGTATTGATCCATTAAAGAAATTTCTTGATAAATCTAAGGTTTGAAGATACTTAAGCGTGCCAATCTCATTTGGCAAAGGCCCAGATAAAGCATTCCCATAAAGGACCAGACTTTGTAGCCCTTGACCTTGAAAGAGCTGAGCAGGTAAGCTACCAAAGAACCTATTATTCCTCAAATTTACATGTCTAAGATCAGGAAGAGACCCAAGAGAAGAAGGAAGAAACCCATAAAGTTTCTTCTTTGGAATGCTAACAGAGACAACTTTTTGCTCCTTGCATGTAATCCCATTCCATGAACAAGGGATCTCATCAGAGGAGTTCCAGTTGCTCAAAGACCCTTCTGGGTCTTGATATATGGACTGCTTAAAAGACAAAAGAGAAACCCCTTCATTATTCAGTGAGCTCACTAGTTCATTAGAATTACAAAGAAGCAAAACCAGTAAAATCAAGAAAAACATTTCCACGAACAAAACAGGTAAGAAAAGGGAAAGTGACCGTTGGAGAGAAAAGTGTAAAATAGAACACTTAATTAACAAGGTCTTACCTTTGAGTATCAGAAAACCAAAGGAAGAGTGAAGAAGAAAGCCTGAGGGGGACAACTGAGCATAGGGAGGAGAAAGAAAGGAAAAGAAAGAGAATGTGGGAGAAAAAAGGCAAAGGCTTCTGCAAGCTAAGACCTTGGAACGATTAATTAGAGTGAAATAAGACCAAAATGGAGAAAAAGAGCAGCTGAGAATACCATACTACATACCATATAGTAGTAGTAGTATACAGGAACTGACTGCAGTCTTTCTTCAATTTGTATTCTAGTCAATTTATCGTGATATTTTGTAAACGTTAAATTACATTTAAGTCCTCAACATTTTATCTAAATTTGCAACCTAGTTTTGATTGGTTTAACTTGTGAAACTTGTGACAATGGACCATAAATATAAATTTTTTTTTAAGAATGTTAGTGGTGGTATTTTTTTTCAATTATCCAGTAATATTCATGTCGGGTAGGCTACTAAAGAGTAAAATATTTTATTTTAAATTTTAAAAGTATTAAATATTTATAAAAATATAAAATTCATTATTGTTACACGGCCATTTATCTTATTAGTGAATAAGAAATTTTACTTAGCGTATATAACCGCTATAATTATGAAAAAAAAGAGTTTACTGAAAAAATGTTTATAAATTAATCTTGTATTATTTTAGTAAACTGTTTATTTATTTGGTTTTCTTATATGTCTTGCCACATAAAAAGCTAAGGTGAATATGAGCAACTATTTCTATGTCCCTATACTACATCATTGATTTTATTTCATATAATTAAATTTATGTTAGAGTATAAATCACATATATAATTAAAATTAGGATGTTAGAACAAATCATAAAATTAAGTTTATGCCTTTTTTGAACAATTATGAGCTTTAAATAATTTTTATCATTATGAGAAAGACAAATAAATATGTAGAATAAAGTATTTGTAATTGTCAATGGTAAATTATATTGACGTACTCCAACTATAGAGTGCGTAACGTAATGATATATGAACTTCACTTTGTAATAAATTCTTTAATTTTGTAACTTTAAAATATCTTTATTTACTATCGTTAATCTATTTAACAGAATGATAACGTGATATTTCAATATCAGCAGTAAAATTACATATGACATTTTCACGTTAGCACCATAATTACACTTGATATTTCTATGTCAGCATTATAATTACATGTAAAAATAATATGTCAAATACCATATTGTTGCATGCTTTATAGTTTGAGTACCGTCAATATAATTTATCCAATTTCTCACTCTTTCAACAATTAAATATATTTTTCTTCAAATTTTTTTCCCTTTCTCACCAACCAAATATTTGTTAAAAAATAGAAATCTCAATTGTTTTGGAGTAAAAAATAGTTGGAGTATTATAAATATAATTTATAAAAATCCCTCATTTTTTCAGCAACCAAATACATTTTTCCTTACTTTCTCAATAATCAAACACATTTTCCCTCAGGGATCAAACACACTTTCTCTCATTTTCTCACAGACCAAATACGTTTTCCCTCACTTTCTCATAAATAAAATATGTTTTTCCTCACTTTCTCAACAACCAAACATACTTCCCCTATTTTTTAGCAACTAAACATTTTTTCTCATTTTTTCAGCAATCAATCACAACCAAAAATATTTCTTTCACTACCCAATTAATTATTTTTATTAAAATTTTTTTTGAATTTTCTAGATAAAACATTAAATTTTAACAAAAAAAAAGAAAAAGATTTTTCTTTCCTCTGTCATTTATATAAAAAAAAAATTATGTCAAACAAAAATTTGCAACCACTCAAATTTAAGCGAGGACCGACTTTCGTTGATAAAAGAAGCCTTCACGCTCTTTGATACCGACGGTGATGGCCTAAAAGATAGTATTTTGTAAATGATTGGCATAATTTGTAGACTTGAGGGAAAGTTTAGGAGAAAGAGGGAGAGAAATTATAAAAGAGGAAAAAAAAAGGAAAAGGAAAGTGAAAAGAGAAAAGAGTTTTGAGAGGAGAGAAAGTGGGAGAAAGAAATTTGTGTTTTGTTGGTGAGAAAGTGGAAAAAAAGAAAAGACCGTAAAATATATCTGGTTGGTGAGAAAGTAGGGAAAAAGAAAGAGAAAAGAGTAATTTATCCTAAAACAATTGGGATTTCTATTTTTTTTAACAAATGTTTGTTTGGTGAGAAATTAAATTTTTTTGAAGAAAAATGCATTGAATTGCTGAAAAATGAGATATTGAGTAAATTACACTAACGGTATTTCAATTTTAGGGTGTATAACAGTATAATACTTAACATATTATTTCAACATGTAATTATAGTACTGACGTAGAAATGTCACGTGTAATTATAGTGTTGATGTGAAAATATTACATGTAATTTTGTTGCTGATATGAAAATATTACGTTATTATTTCATTAAGTAAGTTGATGAGAATTGATGGAGGTATTTTAGAGTTACAAAATTATAGAATATGTATTTTTCTATTATAAATTGAAGTTCAAGTACTATTATATTATTCCGACAAGACATTCAATAAAGAATAAAAATAGGATAAACCCATGGGTTACTGAAATAGCTATACATTGATACTTTACTCTAATAACAGTGTCTATTTGTAGATATAGGATATATTTGCTGCTATTAGAATTAAATATCAAATCAATTAATTGATCACAACTCAATCTATTACAACTCCACTGATAACTGAAAATACTAAATAAATTACATCTGAGTTGAATAAAAAAAATAAAAAAAATATGATTGAAATATTTGGTTTGATTTGATTTGTTCAGTTTAAATTAAATATAAATTGGTTGTATAAGCATAACTGTTCCATCCAAACTCAAAATCTCTAGATTTTATTTTTTTAATGAATTTAACTGAAGATTTAAACTCAAAATTTTACAGCTTTGCAAAATTTTATTAGTCAAAAGACTAAATTTTTTATTAGTCAAAAGACTAAATTTTTTAGTAATTAATGATCATATATTTTATGACAAACAATTAAAATCCACAAAATTTCTAGCAATGCAAATAAATATACAAGTAATAAAAAGCGTATTTGATGAATAAAAAAAAAGTATAAAGAGTGCCATAAACAATAATCAAGTACTCCCTGACGTTTTATATAACTGACATTTTAGCTGAAATTTAAAATTCTATTTATCTATCCTTTTTATACAATTAATAAAATTTATTTTTTTTAAATTTTGTCCTTATACTTATCAATCAAGAGTAAATTTTGATAGGAAAAAGAATATCCTAAAGTTATTAATATTAAGTATAATTCTAAAGTAATTTAGTTTTAATCATTCATTTTTTTTAATTTAAGGCTAATTAATAGTTTTTTATTCATAGTGAAATTCCTAAAGCATGAGTTATATAGGATAGGAGTAAATAGTTTCTTAATTTCATTTGAAAATTAAATTAAAAAAGTAAATTTTTTGACACATTTATTATTTAAGAAAAGTTGACACTAAAAAGTTTCATATTACATTGTGTGATTTAAAATGAACCTCTTTCCTTAAGGGCCTTCATAAAATTTGGTGCCTGCATGGAGTGTAAGCTTTTATTTTCATTCGTCTTTAATTTATAAGATAAAAGAAAAAAATTAAGAAAATAAAAATAAAAGAAAGGGGAGATGAAGGGTGAGGATTGAAAAAGACAAGTGAGTGAATTGGTGGACAGTCATGATAATCACACATTGGCTATGAACCGTTAAGGGGACAAATGGCATCAATCTACTAACCTTATTGTCCTATCATTAAATATATTAATATCTACATTTCACTTACAGGATAATCTTTATATCAGGCCCACAACTTTCCAGATTTATATATATATAAAAACCACCATAATTAAACGGTCCTGATCTTTCCCAACAGGTGCGATCCTATCATTTCTCGTGGATGTACAACACGTCTAAGTAGAGCTCACCTCCACTCTCTGAGCCGTTGAGAGATTGAATACTGAATACTGAATAGTGATTAATCAATTCAAAGTCTCGTAACGATATTTTGACGATAATTTCACATGTGAAGTTACTAGGAGGAGTAGCCGTTTGACGGTGGGCATATCATATGAAAAGCGAAGAGTAACCCTACAATTAGGCTTTTATTTTATTTTATTACTAATTTATTGAATTGCATTTAGTTTAAGAAAAAAATTATTATTAATTTTTGTAAATTTTGAAAATTGATTTTGGGTATTCTCCTAAACATAAACTCAAAGATCTTGTAACCAAATTCATCCCATAAAAACACGATGATAGAGCATTATCCATATGAATCGACACCTTCTTTTGCCGTCGCCAGCTAGCCGAAGAAGAGCGTCAGTCGTCAACACCCATATGAACCAAAACCAGATTAACACTTTTGATCTCTCTCCATGTGCCATAGATCTGTAATGGAACACAATAGGGTATCAATGTCCATAAACTCTCACAAAATTAGGAAAGCAAACCTTAACAACAAAAGAAAGACATGGATATTTCTGGCCAAAAGGCCAGTGACCTCAAAGAGGACTCACAACTTTCAAGGAGAAGATGGAGACAAATGCGAGAGGGAGAATTGAGATCGGTTTTAAATATATAAATTCTCCCTTCTTCATCCCTAATTCCCTATTCATATTTTCTAAACCTACCTAAAGCGTTGCCTCCGCTTTCCAGAGTCTAGGACTTCCTCTTCCAATGCATAGCTTCCACTCTCCACTTTCAGTACTCCACGCCAACGTGGCCTTCACTCTCTACCTAGGTAATTTGTAGAGAAATCGACTCAGGTAAAATTTTCAATTTGTGTTGTAAGTGAACCCTTACAAAAAAAATGTAAATTTATCACAACTACTTAGCTTCTGTGTCCCAACAGGGCAACAACAAGAAAATCGATCTGCACTGACAGGAATTTTGGTCAGTGAATGTGCAAAAACCGTTATTAATAATTTTTAATAAGAGAAAACTTTCCCTCATAGATCTTTATTATTGTCCTTGCAGATAAAAGAATATAATGACAAGAAAAAAGTCATGTAATTATTGATATAATATTTGTTTATTAGGAATGAAAATATAGCGAATTTGAAATGGAGTTTTCTGTTTTCGTTATCGAATTTAAAATTATGTTCTGTTTTTTACCGGAAATTTTTTTTATTCCGTTCCCGCACCATATGGGGACAGAGATTTTCAATCTTGATCCGATTTTCTATTTTTTAAAATTTAATTTTGATATTAAAAATATATATTTTTATTTTAATTAATCAATTCATTATATAATTATTTAAATAAAAAAATATTTTTATTTTAAACAAGTATTATATTATATTTTATTATTTTTTTAAATATTAATTATATTAAAATATAAATAATATTCGGTATATATAGTTATTGCTCTGTTATAAAAATTTTTAGGGAAGGAGAAGCAACACCACGGGAGCGGATCCAGCTGCTATCATTACAATTACTTACCTTCTATGTCCCAACAAGACAACTACAAAAAAGTCGGACAGAAAATTTTATCATTTAATGTACAAAAAAAATATTAAACTGTTATTAATAATTTTTAATGATGGAAAAATTCCAGTCATGGATCTTTATTGCTGTTTTTGTAGATAAAAATATATAATGAGGGAAAAAAAATCATGTCATTATTGATATAATATTTTTTTCTGATGGATTTTTACCGTCATTAAAATTTGATTTAAATGATAACGTTATATTGTGGTTTACTTCTCATTAAATCATTACTTCAATAACAATACATTTTGTCATTATGTTAATTTATTGATAAAAACTGCAGTCATAGTTAGTTTTCAGCTCCTCACTAAAAATCAGTATAGCATGCAATAGGACAATCGGTCATTAAATTGTTAATTACCCTCATTAGAAATATTTTTTGAGACAAAATTTATAATCATTATTTGAAATGAATTCATTATATAAAAATATTTTGTAATTAAACATGGAAATTACTATATATATAGAACATAATTTTTTCAATAAAATAATATATACAAACAACCACATTCATAAATATCCAAAATATACACAATTGTGATTTGCTCCAAAGTATCAAAGTATGAGTTCCATATTGATGGATAAAGTATTTCCTAATATCTACCCATTGAAAGTGCCAAAAAATAAAAGAGTACCATGAATGTGGATCACTTAGCTGTTCCTCCAAATTAAATACCAAATTTCTAATCTAAGCTTGAATTCATCTTGAAGCAATTTACAAGAAAATTCAAAAAAGAAAATAGTTAATCTCAATAGCAAAGAATGACATTCAAAAACTAAAATGCAGGTACTAGTAGAATAATTGCCAAAGTGTTATAACCAAAAAAAATGCTCCTATCTGTGGCTCTAAGCTAGGTCTCACGTAACTGACATTCAAGGATGATCTCCACATTCATGCTCATAACTTTATGCTTCTAAACTAAAAATTTCTGTAGGTGGAAATAAACATTCATCACTTTCAACGGCTTTAAAAAAGAGTCATTAGCATTAAGATTAATTGTATCAGGTGGCTTCCATAGTAATAAAAAGCAACTTTTGCATCTGTCCTATATTTTTAAATTTTTTTCTTTAATAATTAATGGTTCCTTGTCCTTTTTTTTTTTGAAGAAATTAATCGTGTAATGCATCAAATATTTAAGAACAATAACTGTCATTCTACATTAGGTTCATTAGCTTGTCCCTGGATGCATTAATTAAATATGCATGGCAGAAAACAAAACACAGTATCATTTGGTTTTATTGATGCAATTTGTATACACATTCAGAAAATAATACATAAGGCATGAGAATCAATGTTGTTATTAATGAATGAGTCAAACCCATAGGAGCATAGTTGGTTATCGGGATGCCAGACATCCTATTTTCTTAAACTATGCTCAAGGCTTAATAGATTATTCCCTAAAGTGAACAAAAACTCAAAAGAATGGAAACAAGACCAATTCCACTAATTCAAGAAAAAGTTACCAATAGAAGACAATTTAATCACATAAGGCAGTAGCAGAGTAGAAGCAGAAGCAGCAACCCACAATTTTCAGCACACCAAATCACACCACGTGGGCCAAAAACTGCACGTGAAGAAAAACTTATAATGTGTAATTTTATAAGTTGATAAAGAAAACAAAATGATCATTACAGAAATAGAACGGTATTGTAAATTCAAAAAATAGAGATGGCATATCCTTACTCCAAAACGATCTTTCATAATCCTCTAGAAGATTTTTTTCACACTTGTTCTATTTCAGATTAATTACTTAGTTCTATAATAAAGAAAAGAGTCAGGGCACTCCAAATTTTCTTTAAGAGATTGCAACCTAGCATAAGTGAAAACAGGACAAGGACGAGCTCAAACTCTCATATCATATCATATCATCAATCACCCATATAGCATTGTACAATAAATTTTTGCAAAGATATTAATAGATATACCAAATGTTGTCGAGCGTCATGTATAATCAATCACAACACCTTGAAAGCAGCAAAAGAATATACGTATGCATGAAAAGATAGACAAAAATAGTATGGTGTGATCATAACCAAAGAACCAAACCCAACAATTCCTTCTACACATTCCTCTCAAAGCATCTTATTAGTAGTTGATACTAATGAAAGCCACACTATCCACTCAAAATCTTATTTGATTCACATATCATAATTCAGAAAAACCTCAACTCAAAAACTGCACAATATTACTAAAAAGTATTAGAAATAGATAATAACTATTATTGATCAGCAGAACAAAGAAACAAAGAGCTTCCACACAATTTAGGATTAGAATAATAACAAAATAAATTAAAATTACAAACAAGCAAATCCATTTGCAGTTCCATGTAAGATGCTAAAAAAAACCAGCAGAGAGACAAACTCCTCAATCCATTAACCAACTACCCACTTAATAATCCATCTCAACAATGCATCATTATCTATCTCTAAAAAAACTGAACCACAAGAAAATTATCACTTTAGCCCTTTGTGTTTCATGGAAGTACAACTGCAGCAGTTCAACTCAGATACACGGATAGAGCAGAAACAAAACAATGAAGAAATATGACAATCAACTCGGGTAAATTCTGATCTACAGAAATAAAATGTAGAAAGCAAGAAGCTACTGCAAGTGATCCACTAAAAAGAATACAAAACATTTAATAACTGAAACCGAGACAACCAAAATTTTATATTATCCTTTATTAGCACAGCTAAATGTAGAAACCAAAATTCCCAGGCAAAATAAAAAGACAAAATCATTAATGAAAGGGTAATGAAGGCAATAAATTTAGCAATGACCTGTGTCCAGAATTATTGCAGCAAAAAAATATATTATCTGCAACATCTCTTCCTCTGCAAAACAGTAATAAATTTAGCAGTAACCTGGATTGTTTGATTTTAGTTCTGAACCTGAAGATAAACTAGGCACATAGGCAGTTCAAGATGTGACTTTCAATACTTTGAAGTATAAGTTCAGCAGATTTTATGCTGCTCCACCACAAGAGAGATGAAAAGCTTTTTATGAGAATAAGTTCAGTAAGCTTTTTATGCAACGTGTCAGGCATATGAGTGTGGAGAGTGGCAATCTGTTATTTACTTTGTAGACTCAGAATACTCAAAGTCTAATCCTTCCCAGCTACTTAAACATTCTAATCATAAACTGATGAAGAACAGCAAGATTCACACAATAAAATAGCAAAATCAGAGTTCAATAAATGGATAAGGTCATGATTATCATTCACTCTTTAACACAAATGGCATGAACAACTGAATAACCCAGCATTACAAGAAGAAACAGAAAAATAAGAGCAATGGACAGTAACGAGAAAAGAAAAACACGTATCTGTGATGCACACAGCACAGGGAACGAATTCCCTTTCTCCAAGCAACTCGAAGACCCAAAAGATTCCCACAAATTACCTCCCCTCCATTTTCTCTGCTCCACTACCTATTTATAACAGAATTCTAAAACCTAGCCCTTCCACGTGTCCACTATTTTTATTTCTAGAATATTCACTAACTATTCTCTATCATTATCCCCTCATTGAAAGCAGTCTTGTTCTCAAGACTGAAGGCTGGATGTTGACTGTGGAAAGCTGATTCTTTTTCGCCGGTGGCTTCCTCAACCGTGCTTACCTTAGTCACCCTCTGCTGCATACAGCCTCCTTTAGTTCTGCTTAACAAGCCATGAAGTGATGCAACTTGAGGAGAAACACCAGAAATTCCCTTCAGGTCTATTTGTTGCCGTCTGTGCAAAAAATGCATAGAATATTGAATGGATGCTTTCAAATATTGAAGCCCTCGAACTATGGTATCCGGAAAGCGGTGTCGCAGGGTATTTCGTTGACTGCACTTGAAGCACAGGTTCGTCCACTGTTGCTCCTCCAGATCTGCATAGGTATGGTGGTGCGCGCCCTTGTGGCGTTGAATCGGGACTGAGAGAGGACCTGTATGAGGGACAAGGTTTGTTGAGATTTGGGTTAGGAAAATTGGACCGTGCCTTGTTGAGAGATGAGGTTGAAGTGATGGGCCGTGGGTCTGTACTCATTTCTTTCCTTTTGGATTGGGCCTCCAAATCAGATGGTTTAATGGTGTTGTGGCCAATCACATGATTAGTGTCTCCTCTTTGACCCTCTCCCCCACCTTTGTTTCGATAGTCAGAACCCTGCCCCTTTTCTTCCCAACGCCACTTCTGCATTTCTGGGAGTGATTATGGCAGATTCTCCTAGCACCAGTATTCTTTGTGCATCTGAAAGTATAATGTTGGCCCTGATCTGCTCTATTCTGGCTGGCTTTTCCTTCCTCTAGATATTCTTTTTCTCACCATTTATTATAGCAATAACATCTCCCATTTTAACCGATACGGGTCCCTCATCTCTTTTCTCCGCATCGTCACTATCATCGTTGTTGTTATCGGTTTTCTCTTATCCTGCATCTGCATCCTCATTGTCATTTTCGTCATTTGACGCTTCCATCCCTTTGTTTCAGAGCTCTGAATAATACTTTTCCACTCAACAAGTTTACTAAAAGAATACAAGTCATTAAATGTAATTTTTCGGTCTGTAATCTCCATCATTTGCAACTTATCCAACTGCTTCATCCATTGGAAAACTGCCCCTGGAATTTTTCTTGACTCTTTTGAAGGACTGTAACTTGCTGTGTTAATGAAGCCAAGTGCCCAGTCAGTCTGTGGATTTGTTCTTCTTGTGCATCCAGCCTAGCTTGCATCCTAGCCTCCATTTTTCCGTCCATCTTCCCCATTGATATCAGGTCGGACTAATGATGAAGAACAACAAGATTCACACAATAAAATAGCAAAATCAGAGTTCAATAAATGGATAAGGTCATGATTCTCATTCACTCTTTAACACAAATGGCATGAACAACTGAATAACCCAGCATTACAAGAAGAAACAGAAAAATAAAAGCAATGGACAGTAACAAGAAAAGAAAAACACGTATCTGTGATGCACACAACCCAGGGAACGAATTCCCCTTCTCCAAGCAACTTGAAGACCCAAAAGATTCCCACAAATTACCTCCCCTCCATTTTCTCTGCTCCACTACCTATTTATAACAGAATTCTAAAACCTAGCCCTTCCAAGTGTCCACTATTTTTATTTCTAGAATATTCACTAACTATTCTCAATCATAAACACTTAATTCTACACATTTATGATGAGATACATCAAATCCTTAGACCCTCTACAGTATTCTGTATTTCATGATTGGGAAAATTTTAAGAAACTCCAGTCCATACAAAAATCCGGGCCAAGTTCCCAACTGTAGTATTCTGTACGGAAACAGGTTCTAGTGAATTTAACTTGATTTTGCTATCTAATCATATTAGGCTTTTTTTTATGCTTATGAGAGAAATGACAGACCCAAATACTCCTCAAATTTTCATACTATAGAAGATAACCACTTTAGTTATTAGTCTTTTACATTGCATTTAAATATAAACTAGAAAATTTTATGCCTTCTTATACTGAGATCATTTCATAAGCAATTTGACAATTTTGACATCGCCAATTGCCAACATGCACTGGAATTTTCATTTAGCAGTAATACCAAAACATAGAAGAAGAAAAATAAAAGGCCGAATATTTTAAGAGCATGATTTCTGAAAAAGTCTTGAAATGCATATAAACAATCTTATGATCGAAAAAAAAAACTAATAGTGCATTGTTTGGGAAATTAATAAATACTAATAAAATGATAGAAAATTTTAATCATAAAGAAGGGAAATATATTTAACTTAGCTCAACTCAACTAAACCTAATCCTGAACCAGCTACATTCAATTCAATGGGCTTTTATCATTTTTTACCGGTTAATAGGGCATGTTTCTTCCTTGATTAGCAATAACAGCATCAGTGCAGCAAATCTGCTGCCTTCTAAAGCATAAGTTTAAGGGAAAAAATGTGTTCTATAATATAGGTAAGCAAAAGTACCAGTTCTAACAAACCTTCCAACAAGTTGTCATCAAACAATCTTTAGCAAGGTGACCTGGCCTCAGACATTTCCAACTACAATGGCACATTCACATTCAGAAGATATAAATAGATGCATATTTTACTGTCCTCTCTCTGTTTCTTCTCAGGAACATTTCAGAACACGTTTAGTTTTCCACTGAGGCAGCTAAGAATCATATCACAAACTCCACGAGCATAACATAAAAGACACATGCTAATGAAGTATTTGAAGATTTATTCCCTAGTACACGTACCTTCAGGTGTCTTTTCAACTCCACGAGCATAACATTAAACAATCTTTATCTAGGCTCGTGATTAAAGGTTACAGACAGAGAGAATAATTAGTACAAAAAAGGTTTACATTCATCAGTCGTTTTAGATATTATGCGTTGATTTAATGGTGGACATCTATGAGAGAGACGTATATGAGTTGAATTTTATGCATCGGCTATATGAACCGACATACATAGTCTTGTTTCATGAGTCGGCTATAGTCAATGGTTGATGCATATAATTGGTTTTATTTGTCGGCTCTATTAAAAGACCGACATCTATTATTGGTTTTATGCATCGACTTTATTAAAGGATTGTGACCTATTGTTGTATTTTTAAAAAAAATATACAGCATTGCATAATCCGAAGCCATTATTCATCATATAAGGGAAACAAGTTCTGCTCATCAAATCAGAGCATATTCAGCCTAAAATCATGACAAACATTTGGCTATAAATTCTATCCTTGTATTGTACAACTGTCTACTATAATCTCTAGCATAATTCTAGCAATTATCATTTATGTATTTCCTAAATTAGTTTCTCTCATTCTTGTATATAACTACAAAGAACTCTATCAAAAGTGAGGAAAAATATTCATTGAAACTTCAGCAGTGCTCATCTTCTATATGGTATCAGAGCTCCAATCTCCACCGAGCCACATATCCAAGTAACTACAATGTCTTCCTCCTCCTCCCATCAAGCTCCCAATTTTAATCTCAACACTCAACCTTATTCCGCATCCGAAAAACCCCTTATCGCTCTCAACATCACTGCCTAAATCAATGAAAAATTGACTCCCTCCACTTTTCCTCAATGGCGTGCTCAATTTGAACACTTCTTGTTGGTTATGATCTTCTCACCTATGTTGAAGGCACCTTTTGGTGTCCCTCTTCAGATGACACCCCGACTGAAGAACTGCACAAGACCCATTGGATCCGACAGGATAAACTTATCCTGAGTGCGATTTTAGCCTCTACCTCTCCGTCCATCACACCACTCATTGCTACCGCTAAATCCTCTTATGAAGCTTGGCAAAAGCTTACTCATCTTTATGCTAGCCAATCTCAAACTCGTGCAATGCAATTAAAAGAAGAACTTACCTTAATCCAGCGTGGAAACAAGACCATCACCGAATATCTCCATGCTGTGAAGACTGTAGCTGATGAACTAGCCATAATAGATCATTCAATTTCGGATGATGACCTAACACTCTATGTGTTAAATGGCTTAGGTCCATATTTTCGGGAGATTGCAGTGCCAATCCGTGCTCGCGAGTCATCTCTGACTTTTGAGGAGCTGCACGACCTGCTAGTTGGTCACGAGGCCTATTTGAGGCGCATGGAAGCTGCAACGCAAACCTTAGTTGCGTATGCCAATTTTACGAAGACGAGGACATCGATAAATGAGGGAAGTCATTAGCGTTTCTCTAAATACAATGACCATTCCCGTGGGTCTCAAGGCTTCAGTCCAAATCGGTACTCAAATGGAGCCCAACGTGATGGACGTTGCCCCAATACAAGTGCCGGTAAGCCCAATAACTACAATCAGCGCTATCAACCCAAGTGCCAACTGTGTGATCAGCTGGGCCATACTGCCAAAACCTGCACTCAGTTTCATTCTCAGAATGTCTTTATAAATTGTGCTACCACTTCTACAGGAAAAGATAAAAATTGGCTACTTGATTCAGCCGCTTCTCATAATATCACGGGTGATCTTTCAAATTTATCTATTCATTCCGAATATGATGGAACCGACGAAGTAATTCTTGGTGATGGTTTAGGTTTGGCCGTCTCACACATTGGTTCTTTGTCTTTACACTCTCCGCACCGAACATTTACATTACGTGATACTCTTTATGTTCCCAATCTTTGCAAAAATTTAATTTCTGTGCATCATCTCACCAAACAAAATGATGTCTTTATAGAATTTCATCCCTTTCATTTTCTTGTGAAGGACAAGATCACGGGGGCGATTCTACTAAAAGGAGCATGTAACAATGACATCTACACCTTTCCGGAATCATTGGTGGCATCTAAAAAGGTTGCTAATATGCATGAAAGGACCTCCATTGATGGATGGCACAAGCGTCTTGGGCATCCTTCTCTTAAAATTGTTCATCATCTTGTTAAGAATTTTTCTCTTCCTATTTCCTCACATAAAAAATTGTCTTCATTATGTCATTCATGTTCTATTAATAAAGCACATCAACAACCTTTTCATGTCACAAGTCTCCCAAGTCATGAACCTCTTGAACTTATTTACACGGATGTGTGGGGACCCGCTAGTTATACTGGGATTGACGGATCACGATATTACCTCATTTTTGTTGATCATTATACAAAATATATATGGTTTTATCCCATGACCACCAAATCTGGTGTTTCTACAATTTTTCCGCACTTTAAAAAATTTGTTGAAACTCGCTTTCAAAAATCCATCAAAAAAATATATTCGGATAATGGAGGTGAGTTTATTTCTTTAAAATCATATTTCTTACTTCATGGTATAACTCATCTCACCACTACTCCTCACACTCCATAACAAAATGGTGTATCTGAACGTCGTCACCGTCATCTAGTTGAAACAGGCCTCACCCTCCTCTATGATGCAAATGCTTTTCATATTGGCCCCATGCTTTTCAAACAGCCTCATATCTCATAAACTGATAACCCACGTCTCTTTTACAAAACAAATCACCTTTTGAAGCTCTTTTTGGTCAATCACCAAATTATTTAAAACTTAAGAAATTTGGGTGTATTTGTTATCCTCTCACAAGGGCTTATAACTCCAACAAAATGTAGCCCAAATCCAAAGCCTGTATCTTTATTGGATATTCACCAACTCAAAATGGCTACAAGTGTTTTGAGCCCAAAACGAAAAAATGCTTCATCTCTTGCCACGTGTTATTCGATGAAAATCGAACTCACTTCAACCAATCTTCCCCCGTGCTTTCCAAGCTCAACCAGAACCTTCAAGACCCTCATCAACTACTCCCTCTTCAATTCGGTGCCCAGCCGACTGCAATGTCCTCCTCAACGTTTTCCAATGCATCAGCATCCTCGCTGCCTCCGGAAGGTTCACCTGTCCACAATATCTGAACTCTAAAACAATCAATCCACAAGCAATTCAACAATTCACAAGACAACATATGTTGCATAATATATGCTATAATCATATTATCATACAAAGCTTTATGATATGTGATCCAATTATGAAATGGATCATATATTTATAAAGAGAAATTACATTCACAAATAACATTTGAGAAGTGCTGAAGATGCTGTTAATAGAACAAACTAGGTGTACAATGCCACTCTACCCTAAAGAATGAAATTACCTATCCTTGAGATTGGGTGTCAGATCTACAACTCATAATCACATAGACAAAAAAAAACCTCTACTAACCAGACCCTAAAGCCACTCTTTCTTAACCAAACATTATTGAAAAGTATCATCGCCGACAGTGAAATCTCGAAGTAGATCCAAAGCTACCGCCACCAGATTCAAACTTCCTCTCACTCTGAGAGTCTGAGCCTCTGTCTAGCAGCCTAAGAGAGTCCAAATCCAAATGAAAAGGCGTTCATATTTTAAGGTCTCGAGCGAGAAATAGAATTCCCTTAGAAAGTTAAAAGAGATACGAAGAGTATGCAGAGAAAGAGAGAGAGAGAGAGTTGAACGAGAGTGGCTTTCATTGGGTTTTTTGGAACGAACCGGCTAAGCTAGTTGAAAATACCTAGAAAAAAGTGAAGCTAGTGGCGTATACTCGGTCGTGGGGCGTGACTTGAGTTGCAACAGCCGGCGTCAGTGTATGAGCGTAAGATGTGTTGCAGCGGCATGACTTCATGAAAATGAGAAGATGTTGCTACGGTTTAGGGTAAGAGGGAAATGAGAACAAGGTAAGTCTTTTTCAATTTGAATAATACACGGCGAGCATTTAACAAAACTGACGCCTAAAATTAACTAATACACGTCGGTCAATAATAAAAGTTGATGCCTAAAATCTAGTTAAATTATACATGTCCGTTAAATATTAGTAACTTACGCATATACCCAGCAACTTTTCAAAAAAATTACAACTATGCACCGTATGGTATATGTGTATATGCTTTTTTACACGACAGATGCATATAACTTTTAATCTATAATATTTTTTATACTCGCTTAAATTATTTTAATACATATTTTTCTGTAATAAAAATAAATTATAGAAGAATGATTATTGCGATTACTATGTTGCACAATCTTGACTTACATCAAATGGATATAAAGATAGCTTTTCTAAATGGGAGATTCACATGAAAATATTTTCATAATACAACTTGAAGATTTTTATTGTCCTAGGACAAGAAAAGAAAGTTTGTAATTTCGTTAAATCTCTATATAGATTGAAACAAATGCCAAAACAATGACATGAAAATTTTGATAGTTCAATACTATCTAATAGTTTTAAAATTAATGAATGTGATAAATGTGTTAATATTAAAAATACTAGTGATGGTTATGTCATATTGTGTATGAATATTGATAACATGTTCATTGCTGGTAGTAATGACAAGAAGGTTAAGTCTATCAAGGTTATGTTAAACTCAAGTTTTGACATGAAAAGATATGAGAATTGATCACTGAAAATGAGTTGTAAGAGTACTAAGGTACTTGAGGTATACTGGTGAGTATATACTGCTATATTATAGTAGATATTCAACCATTCTAGAAAGATATAGTGATGCAAACTAGATTTCTGATGCAAAATATTCAAAATCTACTAGTGGTTATGTGTTTATACTAGTTGGTGCAACTGTGGTTTGAAAATCTTCTAAACAAACAGTTATAGCCAGATCCACAATAAAATTTGAGTTTATTGCATTAGATAAATGTGCTAAAGAAGTTGAATGACTATGCCATATTTTAGAAGATATTCCGAAATAGAAAAGTCTAATGTCACCAATTTGCATACACTATGATAGTCAATATGCAATTGGAAGGGTACAAAGTGACATGTATAATGGTAAGTCTAGACACATTCATCGTAGACAAAATACCATAAGGCAATTGCTCTCAACTTAGGTTATTACTGTTGATTATGTGAAATCAAAGAATAACATTAAGAATCCGCTAACGAAAGGGTTAAATAGACGGCTTGAGTAATGCTTTAGGTAATAAGCATAAACTTATTCACGGGCGTGAACTAGTAAACCACGATCGTAAGACAGTGTGTCTGACATGGTTCACAGGCATGAATACCCTGTTTTTCATCATGTATTTATTTGGAACATATATGAAAATATTAAATAGAAAGAATGTGGTATGCTATGTATATTGTTGTATGAAAGAATTGTGATGTGATTAAAAAGAGAAAATATATAAATAATGTTATTAATAAAGAAGAGTGATATTGATAAAGAAAAGAAGTGAAAACTTGATGGTAGCGTAAATTAAGCCTTAAACACCTCATTTAAAAGTAAAATTTTGGATAATTTGGCATGCCAATCAGGGAGATATATTAAATGTTGGTGATGACTCTTATATTAAATTCCAGTGATGGCTTCCATATTAAATGTCAGTGATGATATTATAATTAAATGCTGGTGATGACACCTATATATATGAATGCGGTATTGACACTTGTATGCGCATATCATAATGCCTGGATGATACTCTTAAATGTCTGGATGAAAAACTTTGTTATTCTAATTAGTGGTTCCTAGGTGTTATGAGTGAAAATAAAATAAAATAAAATAAATATAAGAAAAAGGAAATTATTGTTTGCGTGAATGAGTGTAATGGGCATAAATTAGATAAACATGAGAAAAAAAGAATTGTATGTATATATAAATGAGTTGCTTGTTTCTATATAAGACATGTAAATTAGTAAGAGAAACGATCATGTTAATACTAAAATAATTTAGAATAATTGAATAAAGGTATGTGAATGCACATTGTATACAAATAGTATATTGTCTTATTTGTATGCACCACTAAACTTAGTGCTTGACGTTGAAGTTTTCTCCCATGTAGATATAGAAGAAAATATAGGTTGAGGTCAATAGCCAAGAGATGAACGATGATTTGGTCAAGTAAAGCAGCTACCTCAAACATAGTGGATCACTTATTTTCTTATAATTTTTAGTTTTATAGTTTTACCAAACCGTTGCTTGTTTGTAAATTAAAGTATACTCTGATTTCTCTCTCAAAGGAACAAAAATATATTATGCTACTTTATTTGTGTTTTCATTATGAACAATTTTTTTAACGATAAAATTAGCGTAACACTTCCTTGTCTTATTTCATATATCGAGGAACTTATGCTAGGGTGAAGAGGTGTTACAGTATCTATAAGATTTTTGTGTTGCTTTATGTTTAATAGCCCACTATTAATATAACAATAAAAAAAATATATGGCTTTTTTGGGCCCACTATAACCTTTATAATTGTGATATATTGAATAACTACTAATTTGTTATTTGTTATTTTCTATGTTTTTACTTTTTGTTTTTTTCCCTTTTATACCTATAAATACAATGTTATTGGTTGGGTGTAACTAATGTTGATTTGGTAGAATTCCCTATTGGTATTTATGATATGGTGATAGTAGAAGTAAAATTTTCATTATGAGAGTGAATGTTAGTTTGTTCCTGAAATTATGTTAACTATAATACTATTTTACCTATAACTTTGACTCATATTACCTCTCATATATAGACCTCTAGCTAACATTTACTGAGAGGCTTAAAGTAACAATTTTTTTTAGGATTTTGGCCTTAGACCCTAGGAGTAAGACTTTTAAGACTTGATTATTCTATATAGATAATGATGATGGGATTACAAAATTGTTAAGTATGCTGGGTAAAAAGTACATGGAAGTAATCAATTTGTTTCCATTGTTGGATATAAACATCCTTATATATGTGAACTGTGATGTCCCTAATGCAAATAGAAGTGCAAATGGGGGGCATATGCAAGTGGGTCAAATCTAAATAGGACTTATGCACATGTAGCATATACAAATGGGTCATTGAATATGGCAACTAGGCAATATGAATAACCTAATCACATAAATATCCAAAATAGTAAAGTAGTAGATGAGAGGCTTGTTGTAATCTTAGAAGATGATGAGCAGTCTATTGTTGATATGAATGAATTCTTTGAAATTGATGTTCATTATATGGATGAGGGTGATTCCATGAATCAATTTCACAGTGAAGAAGCTGGTAAAAAGGCATTGTAGGATAATGAATATGAGTCAAAAAAAGATCTTGATTGGGCATATGAGAAAGAAATTGAAATAGAAATAGATTCAAAATTTGATTTTGTTTCAAACATTGAAGGTGTAGAAGGGCATGAGAATGATGGGGATGAAGAAGGGAAGGGTGCAACTGTAGACTTTGAGGTGATAGGAAATAGAATTGAAATAAGAAAAAAATGTGAATATGATAGTAGGGAGGGGTAGAATTACTTCTGTATTGACATAAACTTCAAGGATGTTGATGAGGTGTGGGAAAATGTTGATAACTATGTGATTTCTAATGGTGTGGCCTTGAAAATTATCAAAAGGGAAAAAACTAGAATTAGGATAAAGTGTGGTGAGGAAAGATGTCATTTTTTGTTATATGCAGGTAAAGTTAGAGATGACATGGGCTTGGAAATCAAGACACTGAACACAAACCATACATGTTATAGAGTTTTTAAAAATCCAAAGGTTAGTGCTAAATTTCTAGCTAGATATTTTAAAGATGATATGCAATGAAGGGATGAATATATGTTGAAAGACATGGAACTAGCTGGAAAAAAAAAAGTAAAATAGGTAATATAGCTACTCAGTGCATTAGAGTATCCACATCGTCTTTCAAGTTGAATTGCAAGTGGTGAAGTGACACATGCTAATTGAATTGCATAGATAATTAGCAAGTTTGCAGCAAATGAAAGTGAGAGAGAATTCCATGTGAATAAAAAATTCTAGTGGAAACCACTTTTATTTTATAATAAAGTTAAATAAAATAAAAAATAATTAATATATTTAAAAATAATTAATGTGTAACAAATAGTTAACATAATCAATTGATTAATTAAGTTGATATATTAATATAAAATATAGAATTAGGTTAATATAATTAATTCTATTTAATAATATAAATATAATTAATAAACAATTAATGTTAATTAATTTAAAATTTTAATTATATAAATTTAATTTCATATTTTAATTACAAAGTTAATAATAATAATAATAATAATAATAATAATAATAATAATAATAATAATAATAATAATAATAATAATAATACATTTGGCACGACAATACCGACGACGATGACAACAACAACAATAATAATAAACTATAAATAAAAGTTACAAAGTCGAACTATATAATAACAATTAATTTTCATTGAAAAACTTATGGATTTTCCACTGATACAATCTCTTTTGTTCGTCTGTCAAGGTTGATGAATCTACTAGCATTAATTGAAATATTAATTTTTTCTCTCTTGTTCTTGCTCCTTTCTCCTTTTTCTCTCTCGTTTCTCCTCTAACTTTATTTTCATTTCCATAGTTGCATTATACTATTTCATAGCTTCCACCTTTTCTATCTTAAGGGTAAACTGTTGATATATTGCTTCCTAAATGCTTTCCAATAATTTTGTTGACTCAAATTTTTGTTTCTCTAAAGCCTTCGAAGCTTTCCTTCTAGGGGGATGAGAAATACACATTGCTTTAGGGTCTCTTATGCTCTAAAATGATGATTAATATAGAGTTTTTTTTATGATTTTTAATGTTGGATTTTATTTAAGTTTTATTATCATTTTCTATGTACCTTTTTTTCATAAATTAAATGTCGCATACTTTCTATAATTTTCATTAAATTTCATAATTAATTTTTTTATGTAATTTATTAATTTTAATATTACTCCATTATAAAAATAAAATCTAATTTATTTGACAATTAAAAAATATAACGTTTTAATGGTTAATAATGAATATAATATATTAAAATATTATTCGGTCTCACAAATTAAAATTAATGTCAATTGCAGGGATAAAATGTGTTTGAAAGTGTAGTTAAAATTTTGCTGATGTAGCACCGTTGTTTGCAATTACAAATTAGAGAAATTCTTAGGTAAACTCAGTTTACTACATCTCCGTAGACTAATCCAATCACACAGTAATACATATTTAATTATTTTATTCACATTAATAAATGAATATGCATATATATTATTATGCGATTAGATTAATGTACAAATGACATAATAGATCGAATCCATCTAAAAATTTCTTTGCAAAATAATTTTAGGGATGAAGATGCTTTAGCTCTAACAAAAACGTTGTTACAAATCACTTACCCATTCCCCTAATGACACTTCCCCATACATCTCTTACAATCAGTGAAATAAACAAATCCAACTATGGCTTATCTCTCATAGTCCTCCATCAACATTGGAGTTCTTTTGTTATGAAATGGCCTGGTTAGTTGTTTGTTCATGTGATTGTACTTTTGTTGTGGGCTTGGATTCCACCTAGGGCTCAACAAATGGTTTGAAGGAAGGTGTATCAATTTGATTGACTATAAGTGTGGTGGAATTTAGGTTAATAGGTATAAAGCTTAACCTAATGTTTATTCTATAATTTAAAAGTCTTATTTTTGCTTTATTCCATTTAGTACTTGATATTTTGTTTTACCATGTCATCACCATTTGAATTTAAAGAATTTTGGATCCCTGATTCTCCTCCAACCAACATTATAATCAATTGGGTATCAATTTTGGTATTCGAGTTTATTCTCCTATCTCACCAAATGGCTATTGGAACTCATCACTGATTCAAACCTTGTTTAATCCTGCTACTGCTAGAAAAGTACTTGCCATTCCATGCCTGTTTATTACACATATAATGCAATATTCTAAAGGTTAGAACTCAGTCAAAATCAACCACCATCTTGCCATGAATTCTAGACTTCCTACTAATGAAACTGTTAATCGCAAGAACTGGTGGAAATTCTTATGGGCGTTATCTTTCCCATTGAATGTGGCAATCTTCTTTTGGAGGATATTGCATGATATTTGTAATGCCCGCTAATTAGAACTTAATTAGAATAAGGGTATAAATGATATATTTAGGAAAATCATATAAAAGATATTAGGAATAAATTTAATAAATGGTAATATTAAAAAAAGAATAAAAGTAAAACGAAAATAAATAAATAAAAGGGCACAAAAAAATTAAAATAAATAAATAAATAAAATGGCATAGCAAAGAAAAAAAAAGAATGGACATGAGAAAGAAGGGAAAGTGGATGAAGACTTTCTTTTGTTCCAAATAATTAAGCTTCTACACATTTCAATCAACTCCTTGTTAGTCTTATTTTGCCTTCCATCTTACAGCCTCTTTCCCTCATTCTCTCACTCAAGATTTGCATCAAAATCACTTCAAATAAATCTGTTCTTGGTAAGTAATCTCTTCTCCATTATTCTTGTGTTATTTAGAGCTATTAGGATTGTATTATATCAGTGTCTTGCACTCTATTTTTGATAGTCTTATAAACCGAATTTAGAGAATTATCAAACATAAAAGTTTTTCATTTATGTCTTATTTATATTTTCGTGAAATAGTACGAGATGATTTTGAGTATATAAAGAGAAATAGTCATTTGAGTGAGACTGATTTATGGAAGAGTATCAATAGAGTATCCTACGGTATTTGCTTATTTTGATCATTTTAAATATCAAATTTAAGAAAACTCAAAATATAAAAGTTGTAGCCCTATGTTTTTTCTAGTTCTCTACCAAATTTAGTATAAATATATTTTGTTTCGGTTGAGTTATAGTAAAATGAACTATGGTTGTTTTGTGATTAAGCTGTTTACTTGTACCTGTACAACTTTGGTGAATTCATCTTTATTTTTGAGCTATTTAGAGATCAAATTTTCCAAAGTATAAAAGTTAAAAGTTTTAGTTCTATGTCTTAGCTAAGTTCCTATAGAAGTATTACCTTAAAATATTATATATTTTGTGAGTTATAACCTTAATAAATGAAATGGTTCAGTTGTCATTTCATGCTGAGCTAGTTCTATATTCTCTAGTGTTTGAGGATCTTAGAGACAGAATTTGAAAGAGTAGTGAATATAAAAAATGTTTCATATTATCTTATCTAATTTTTTAAAAAATTTCATAAAAAATTAAAATGGATGTTTAAAGATATGAATTTTTTTATATAAAGTATACCAATACTGTCTAAGGGTAGAAAACAGGGTAACGATTAACATTACACTAAAAATTGTATAATGGTTCGAATATTTTGATATTTTAATATGTTATTTTTTGATATTTGAAATTTAATTAAAAATAAAAATTATATAAATTGGATAAGTGTAAAAAAAGTTATAAAGTCAACAGTCCTAAGATGTCATGTTCCTTTAAGAGAAATTGGATGTTTAAAATTTATTTAAGGATTTTAATAGAAAATTTAAGGTATGTAGGTTACATTTTTAAAGTTATATTGAGTTATGGAAGCAAAATGAAGGCCAAGGAAAAGGAAGTATAGGAAGGCTAAAGCAAATAATTAAGGTTAGTGGTTACAAAATCTAATTATTTCCTTTGAATTTGTATGAATTTTAGGTTGTAGAATTATGGAATATATGTTTATTATTTATTATTTAATAAAAACAGCCCTAAAAAGCTTAAATAAAAAAAAAAGTTAAATGGATGGTGGAATCTTATAGGTCGAATTAAAGACATGAAAAAATTAATGTATTTTTTATTATTTAATTCAATGAGAATTAAACCACAAAATGCATATAGATATGAAATTTGGTGTATATAAATTAATTGAGAATTATTATAATTTATCCAAATATTTTCTAGTTAGTGATTACATTATGTGAAATGGAATATAATGAATGTGGTATGATTAATTGAGTTTATGGCTTATTTGATGATAATATTGAATATTTAGCGCATTGGATTGGAAATTATGGAAAAGAAATATTTTAAAGGTGGAATAAAATTCTAAGTAATTAATAATGTAAAATAAATAAAATTTAGAAATTTAATGAGAATTAAATTAAAGGAATAAATGTTATTGCCCTTGGTTGTAGTTTGATAGTTTAATCTAATTTAGGATATAATTGACTAGTTATAGAAATATCATAACTGCGGTACAAGTCATAACGACTTATTTAGATATGTCAATTGTGGTCTACTTCAGTGATCAGTGTGCAGTGTAGTATTTGGATGGTCATTTGGGGTCACTCTCCAGTGTAGTTGGCTTGTAGGGTCTTCATCTTATGTATCAAATATGAAGATTTTCTATCAAATTGACACTAAGAGCAAAAGAAAAAAAATTATAAAAATGGCAAAAATGGTATCAATGGCAAAACGACAAAATAACAAAATGGAAGTTTAGAAATTTAAACGTAATTTGTTACTAAAGAAAAATTAAATGGAGAATTAAAATGAAAATTAAGTTATAAAATGAGTACTAGGTGTGATTGTTAATTAAATAAATGATTTAAATGTAAATTAATGGTAAATAGTGATAACGATAATAATAATAATAATAAAAATAATGATTAGAATGAAAATTATAATTATGAAATAAGTATAATGTTTAATATATATTCTTGAATAATAAGTTAAAATATAAATTTAAGTTAAATTAGAACTATTATATTAATATAAATAGTATATGAAATTTGCATGAATATGTATGTATTAATTTAGGCTAGTGAAAATTTTTAAATTTGTAACTACTACTGGACATTTTTAATACCCAGTGCATAGTTTATTTTGACTGTGTAAATACCAGCTAGAAAGTCATTGAAGCAAGCCTAGGCAATAGCTTACCAAGGCGATGATCAGTAGAATCTCTCTCCAAAAAAACATGTTTTTTTTACCGCCGCACAAAGAAAATATTTTGTTGCCAATGAACAAGATCTCTATTTGACAAGACTTTTCCTATACCTATGAATTCAATTGGACCCAGAAATGATACATTGGAAGAATTCTTTGGGTCTTCCAATATCAATAGGTTGATAATTGAGTATCCATTTCCCTCCCTTTCCTCATAGGATTGGAAATCCTGTATTTTACATATTCATACGATTGAGTCCTTGTCATTTCGGAAGCAGTCTCAAGAAGAATTTGTATTACTATCTTAATGACATATATATGTAGAACGTTTTATAATAATTTAAGTATATGTATGTGAATGTTGAATTTATGTTTACATGGTATAGTATCGATATATTAACTAACAAGTTTAGTGTAGAAATTTTTTTTTTATACATATCTACTATAATCATATTATAGACAATACTAAACAATCATGGAAATTGTTTAAGACAACATAATGTATGTATAGGGTCTGGGTATTACAGTATTATTCCAACAAGATCTAACTTATTTGCGCAACATGTTCCTGTTCATTCTGTAACATGTCAAACTTATAGATCAGTTGACGATTCCACATTTCATTGTTTGTGGTCATATTTTCTTCTATGTAAAAAAATTTTGGTGGAGACAAATTTTTAGACCTTCCAAGATAACCATAACTTGTGTAATGTCTGAAATCTCTTGCAGGACATTAAGGACTTAAGAGGAAAGGATGGCATGAAAGATTTTATTATTCTATGCCGATCTAATTGGAATGTCAGGAACGTAGTGTTACACGGAGAAAAAGCTCGTGATACTGGATTCCAAGTTAATTGGGCTCGGAATTATCTCATGCAATTCAAAAAGGCATTTTCTTTGGCATTAAACAGAGTTTTAGTTGAAAAGGAAGATAATGAGTACTATCTCTTTCTCTGATTCGACTAGAAATGGAAGTGTTGGTATAATAATCCTAATTGCTGATAATCTATTTTTGGGTGTTAGAATGGTTCCTTTTGACAAAGTTCTAACAACACAACACGCAAAAACTTTGGTCTTTGAAGAAGGACTGAAGATGGCAGCTGAATTGAGGCTTGATGATTGTTGTATTTTTTCTGATTGTATTAAAGTAGTTAATTTATTTTCAAAGTCTGTTTTTTTTTTTTAATTTCCCTTTCCTAGGAATAATTATTCAGACTGTTTGCTTTTTATAGGCAAATTTGACTTGAATGTTTTCTTCTATAGTATCAGTCGTTTAGATAACTCTGCAGCTCAGTGTTGATACTAAGGTTCGATCAATTAGAGAATCTGTTGCTTGGCTTGATTGCACGCTATGTGGCTGGGTATTATTTTAGCACTCTTTGTTTCTTGATTTTGATTTAATACAATACCCTTTGTTGTTAAAAAAAAAAATTATAATCTCTTATTCTGTAGCTAAAACATAAGTTGTCATTAATCTTCCATTTTCATGCAATATTTTAAACAAAACCAGTCATGAAAATCTTAAATATGAAATAACATATAGATATATTCGCAGAAGAATTTTTGGGTAATTCACAAGCATATTTACAATACTTTTAATATGATCCTCTAGAAACACAAGCATATTTACAATACTTTCAATATGATCATCTTGAAGCACAAGTACAAAAACTGAGTGGGTGAGTCGACTAGTTATTATAATACTTCATTGACATCTTTAGAATTATTTTCCTATTTTATTTACAGGTAAAATGCTTATATAAAGACTTATTGTAGTATATTTTGAAAATATTACTCAGATTATTCAAATATTATTTTCTTTTAATTTGTACCTATTTATCTTTGCCGTGGACCAATCACCTATTTTCTTAAATCTGCCCACTCTGTTCCAAACATACAGAGAGAGGAAGAGGATTATAGGATATGGAGAAAGAATGGAACGAGGCAACAAAAGGCGATGGAAACTTATTAATACTGTTATGGGCTGCACTTATTTCTTTGACTATCATTACAGCTATCGTTTTCTCTTGTGCTGATGGTGCCTCCGAGGATAAACCCTCTGGTTCATCAAAAGCCGCTGGCTGCGGTGCTGGCTGCGGTGGAGGCTGCGGTGGATAATCTCATCTACTCTGCCTGTTTCAAGCAAGGTTAGGAGTAATTCTGTCTTGACCATTTTGTAAGTAATCATAACGCGCAGAATAATGTTTTTTTTCCCCTATTTTTAGCTTTTGAAACACATTGATTGTCTGTTTATTATTATTATTGTTGTTGTTGTTGATATTCAAGTTTCATCCATAAATAATTAGATATAATGTAAATCGGATTTGTTATTGGTATTCTGAAGTCGCAGCCAAGAGATTTCTTATCCACTCATTTATCCCAAGTCTAATAATACCGAGTCAATTCTTTGCAGCTTATCCAGCAGTTTCTTTGCAAATTTCTAATCATATTGGTATTTTTTAATTATTTTCTTGTCCATATGGTTAAAAACACAGAGAAACAACTGAGGCACCTCTTGCTACTAATTATATTATTGCAACTTTTGGGTCCCAACTCACAACTTTAAATCTTTAACCCCCTATACCCACATTTTTAAGGAGAACCAGTGAGACAGCATTAAACCAAAACTTCACATATTTGAAAAATTTCAGTATCCTTTTGATGATTGACTTTCAGAACAAGATTTAAGTTCTGAACATAACATTTTACTATGTGAAAATATGAAGACGATACAGACATAAGATAATTAGATTTGTATTTCTAATAGGATTTCATTTTTTGGGCTGTTTTTATTTCAAGATGTAGCATACATTAATAATATGAAAATTTTACTTTATAGAACGCACATTTATAATGTTTTTGATAGTACAAGAATTTCGTCACGTCGTGAGCAAATGTAGCAACGAGCACAGCCCACGACTCTTTCTTATTTCAGTGGAGGAAATGTCCATGCGGAACTTCTCAGCTGGTATTGGGACAAACATGTCTTTTAGCACCTCTGGAATGTCCAAGTGTTCAATAACCTATACCAAAACAATACAAGCAAGATTAACAAATTCTCCTACTTCCAAATCACATGAATTAAGTTCAAACAATAAACGAGCATGCCTTAAAAACACCATCTATATTACGACCACCAAGGAACGTGCATCCTGTTCTTTTGCATCCAATCAGTATCTCTATCATCTTCCCATAGTTCCCATCATAGTATTTCAGCTGGAAAAGAAGCAAAAATCAGCAGTTAACATCACTCGATCTTTACTAAAAAACTAACAAACAGTAGATATAAGCTGATTGGTTGCTCCAGGCTGCCATGCTAAGACATAAAGTATAAACTTCACCCACAAAAAGTCAAAAAAATTTGTTCTAAATCATTTTTGTATGTTCTATTTAAAGAACATACATGGACACATCTTTTTTTCATTGAAGTAATGCATTCTTTTCCTGGTTGAGGAGCAAAAGCAGGAAGCTCAATTAAAAAGAAAGAAGCTGGTCCCTTTTATCGCATCTACTGGGAACCCAGAGGTTCAACAAACTAATAACAAACCAATGACACCATTAATTGCAAGAACTAAAAACCTAAAAGTTCTTTTTAAACCTTTGATGCAAGAAAAAGAATTAATTAAACCAAAACACACATAACCTAGGAAACTTATTTTAATATTGACGGCAAAATCCATAAATCAATATTAATGAATCTCTATCAAGACAGTCTAAGCTGAATCCAAAAATTACGAGGCAAGCAAGCTCTGATAGAGTTTAAGAGTCATCTGTTTCACAAGGTCCATTCAGCTCTACAGTTTAGGCATCAGTCATCCTCACCCTTCTATAACATGATGATTGATCAGAGAATATGTACTACTGCTCAGTGCTAACATGCCTGTAAAGCAGAAAATGATCCCCACGAGTATCTAAAATAGTTTTTCATGCTCTTCATAAATTTTCTCATCATGGACCGTGTAAGCTCTAAAATGACATGGCATTTCCATAATCAAAACCACTGCTAGATAGGACAACTGATGACTGTCCAACAAATGTTGTCAGAAGTTGTTATTTAAATGTACTTTGGTTGGAATTACAATTTCATAATGTATCTTCATGCATATTATTTTTAAAGAAATTTGATAACATATATTAATCAGCTTTGCTGCAATGTCTGCTCCAATTACAAAAGTGCTTCCGGGGAAGAGCTCAGCTTTCTTATAAAAGGAAGGCCGATTGGAAATAATTACTGTCTTTCCTGCCATCCGTAAGGTAACTCATTACTCATCAATTGATTAACCAATGAGTAGGCAATAAGCCACTAAGTGCACTTCAACATCAAAAGCAAATGTAAAAACAGAGCACTGTACTTCTAATAACTAAGGACAATTGTTGAATTTCAACATCAAAAGCAGATTGAAAAAAAAAATGTAACATGATACAAACTTCAAAAATTGTGGATTATAGGAAATGTTATAGAGTTAAAAAATATTCTGGATGCACTAATATGTGTTAACAATACTTGAGGAGAACTTTGAGTTCAGCTGTGTAATACTCTAGATCTAGGTAACTTCCTATAAAAAGCTAGTAATCATCCTTAACACAGTTCTCTGAGCATGCAAATGGATCTGACTCTGTAACCTCAATGCAAAAAGTTACCCACTCATCCATGCATCATTTCTGGAACTATGATCCTTCCATATTGATGCAGTCATACGAGAAAATGCATCAATCACCCAGAACATGCAATGCCCATAACATGATAGACCAGTAATCCATATATAGGAGCTGAAAATAAGATAAATAACGAGCCTCACCAACTTTTTCCAATTGCTTGACATGATCCTTGATTTGTGATACTGACAGTGGAGGTTTGTCAGCATTAACTGCTGATATTTCAAAGCACGGTATCCGTTGCCACAAATGCTGGATAAAAATGAGTTAACAATGAGAAGTGACTTGAACGATCCTTAATATGAGTTTCGCATACCTTGTTGCAACTTCCAAGAGCTTCAGGTGACCCTCATGCAATGGATTAAAAGAACCAGAAAGTATAATCTTTCTCTCTTCATTCGGTTCATATGTCACTGCAAAACAGGTTTTTTACAATAAATAATGGACAGAAGTTAGTGCAATTGGGATTTATCCAATCCAAAGAACAAACTGTACCACTTGAAAATGGATAAACAAGCATTTACCCACTTATAAGTTGCTCTAGTTCCTGATCTTCAGTAAATTGTTTCTCACATTCATTAGATGCATCTGATTCAGTCAAATGTGAAACAAATGTTGCCTGCAATTTGCACGCATTTGCAATAGCCTGCAACCAAAAAGAGGACCACAATGATAAAAGTAACTCAAAACCACAACACGATTAAGATAAAGGAGAAATACAAGAAATAAATTTATTTGAACAAATAAGCATGAAAGACATGAAGGGAAAAAAGTGAAAGTGTTGCCAGCTTTATAGGCATCATGTCATCCCATCTATTTTAAGATCTGAGAATTCGAGCAACTTTATATAAACAATGTACACAAAGGAGAGGAAAGATCAAATAAAATAGTTTTTGCTAGAAATATATAATTGATCCACAGGACTATTACAAACCTTGAGTAAGAGATGACTTGAAATGGCATCTTCTTGCTCCCTAGTTCGCATACCCTATGAAATCAGGAACCTATCAATGTTTGCAATACAGATGGTTGCATTTCAAAAGAAAAGAAGAGTCACTATAATCACCTTTGATAATGTAACTGTAGATATCCAAAGTTGGTTGGGCGTTCTAATGGACAAGTAAAACCTATAAATGACAATAAAAATATAAAGTTAAGAAGGTCAAGACTCAAGAGTCACTCAAAATGCAAAGTATTTAAAAAGTTTATACAATTGGATCTTCAAAAAAATAGCTACATGAAACTATTTAGAAAGCTCAATAAACATCTTGTTGAAGTTAGATTCACCAAGATTTTTGGAACACCATTTTTCTTGACTGAAGCAAACCACTAGCATAAAGCACGAAATCAACAAATCAATAGAACATCATATTTGCTTTAAGGAGAGACATAATCTTTGTCATATTGACATGAAAAATAGATAATTAAACAAAAACCTCACAAGCTCCTCTAAGCCTTAACTTTAATGCAATCATTGTCTAATACAGACTTCCCCCTCCATCTCATTTGAATGAAGAGCACACACATAGAGAGGTCCATGGTTACTAAATCCTTCTTCACTACTTCACCTCCAAGTCATGACAAATCTATTACTCATTGTCTTTGCCCCATAAAACTTTGGATATCTAGACTTTCCAACTAAATTGACATAACAAATAAACAATTTTTGACATGTAAAAGGAAATAGTATATCAAATATGGTAATTAATTGATGCCAACAAAAACTGCCGTGATATCTCAAATAGACAAGTGACTAACGAGGAAAAAGGGTTTAAATTGGACGTCAGAAAATCAAATTTCGGCGCATTTATAGAGGGAAAAGTTTCTAGTGAAACAAAATAAAATAAAAATATAAGAATACCTGTGGTCGCAAAGTTTGGGGTGTGTGCTAGCTAGAGAACCTGTAAAACCCACACCAAGACCTGGGGAACCTATTCAACAGGCATATAGAGCCTATATTAAATTCAAATGGTTCTAAAAGAATTTCCCAAATTTAGAAATGCCGACTAGTGCTTTGGATTGCGAATTTAAGGATAAACTGGCTACTGCAGCATATATTGTGATATCATTGTATAAATTTTCAGAACTTGTTCTTCCAGCAGCAACAACATATTTGATTAGAAATAGATCATACAGAATCTTATAGAAACAATGTGCATACATTTGCAACAAGAACAGAACGTTAACAGTTTTGAAACTAAAATTGCAGCTTTGGTTTAACACATAACATGCATTTCACCAAAATGCTTTGAAAAGGGGTTGAAATCATTTTAATGTAGATTGCTTAAAATAATACACGTTGAAGTGGGCTTTATTGCTTTTCAAAATTGTATAAAACAGCAATAGAAACAGATGCAGGTTGCTATCCCGCAGATGTCTACTTCATACTTGCATAACATTAATATACCATTATCAAAAAGTACCAATCATATATTACAGTAAATTAAGAATATGACAGTATTATAATTCATTCCAAAAACAGTATGGCCATTAGTTAGTGAGCTATATAAACCTGAACTAGAGAGCTTAAGCGCGCGCCCATAGGCCAACAAAGCCATTTCCTCTGCTGTTTGTTGGCTACAATAACGAGTAGGAACCTGCAAAAGAAATTGAAAAAATTAATCCAAGAATATCAAGATGAGGATAGCAATCGACTAATTCATGTAGTTAAGAAAAGGAAAAAGAGAACCAAAAAAAAGAAAAACCTTTCCAAGCAATTGAAACATGGACATTCTGGAGTAAGGCATCACTGCTTCAAGCACCGTATTTGTAGGCCCCGGCACTGACATCAACCATCCCATCGCCTAATCATAAGATCTAATCAATCAATTAAGTTGAATTCTATGATGACCACTTCTCAATGAAGAAGCCATATATATATATATATATATATATAGAGAGAGAGAGAGAGAGAGAGAGAGAACTGAGAAGCACAACCGGAGATATAAAGGACGGTGTGAGTAGGACTGGAACGAACGGCCTCAACAAGCGCCCGAATCGAAGCGTGCGTATTTTGGTCTCTATGTTCAATATTTTCTCTCTTTCCATTGATCTGGATAGTAGATCACGATATACGACGTCGTTTTTTCAGCCCGAACAGAGTGAAAACCTATGACCCTTCCCATTCGCCCAGAGCCAATCACAATAAACTCCAATGGAAATTGGAAACTTTACGAACACAAAAATCAAAATTAAACAAAAACCAAATAAATGCAAGCAAATTTAATTAATGTTTTTTTATTTATTTCCTTCAAAAATAAATATTTTTATTTTGCACGCTAAAAAACTAAAGGTCATGTGCAAAGGTCAGTTTTAAATCAATTTACTATCACTATTCACTAATAATAGTTTTATTCAAATCTAATATATAATCTAAAGTAAAAAACATGACACTCTCTCTATCGGGTCCATTTGGTATTTTTTCTATTTATCTTTTTTACAGAATTTTAAAATTTTTAATAATTAAATTAGTATTTAAATTCTAATAAAATATTGTATATTATTATCGTTAAAAATAAATATCATATATTAATAAAAAGTTTAATGCAAATAAAATTATTGAACCAAATTAATAACCCAATATACTTTATATATTCTAGTCCTAAGCTACTCTGTGCTTTGACATGGAATAAATATCCTCTCATATTATTCTTTTGATGTGCAATTTTTCCATTAGAAGTGCTCAACAATCCAAATAATATAAAATATAGGCTGCCAACATCAAGCCTGTTCGGGCTTTTTTTTTTGGAAGGTTAGCATTCCTTTAAGAATTTAATCAATGAATAGAAATGCTTAGAAATAGAATATATAAAGCATATTGGATTATCAATTTTCAGAAAAAAAAGAAGATTTTGGTTAGTTTAGCATTTTATTTCATTATGAAAAATGTTAAAATATTACTTTAAGTGTATGTTTGGTATTTTAATTTTGGAATAGAATTAAGATTTTTATTCTAAATTTAAGTTTGATAGCTAAAATATTTGAGAATAAGATTTTGATTTTATGTATAAGGGTTTCTAATATCTTAAATTTGTTGTAGTTGAATTTTTTTCTTATTTTTCTAAATAAAATATTTTATATTTTAATTTCAATAAAATTAAACTAGACATAAAAAATTGTTTTTGTTTCTATTAAATAAACCTATCAAAGAGAAATTTTGGAATCCTAAAATATTAATCTAGTAAGAGAATTTCATTTCTCATGGAATTCTATTTTTTTAGTATACCAAATATGTTATAAGGTCATGTTTGGCATAGAAAATAAATTTATATTTCTAAATTGCTGGTTTAGGATTCCAATTTTATTATTTGATATGTCATGTAATAAGAATTAGAATCCTATTTTTTAGTTGGGTATGATTCCATAAATAAGAGGAATATAATTTAAAAATTAATTAATTTTCATAATCAACCAGTTGTATGTTTTATATGCAAATGAATTAGTAATTATTTTTTAACTTTATGTTTTATGTTTCATTATTTGTTAACCATTTTTTCACATATATTTTAAAAAACCTGATAAAATAATTATTTAAATTATATAAAAATATACTAAAAAAAATATTTTTTAAAATTACTTATTTTATACACAAATAGAATGCCAATATTAATTCATATATTGTTGGAGAAAAGTCAACAATAAGTGATGGTACAGTAATATAAACCAGAAATTGATAAAATTAATTAAAAGGGTTCAAACCATGAAAAAAAAATTATGTTTCAATTTTTGTTGATTCGGGAATAAATCATCTAACTAAATTATCTAATAGGGTATGATTAGATCATCTCTAACCCAAAATAATAAAATGGTGTAACTTTTACACTAAAATAATTGAACTATATTAAATTTATCTTCAACCCATAATACTATTTTGTTACATCAAAAAGAACATTCTATAGATATTCCTATATATACTTTAATTTATATTTCCTAATATTTTTTTAACATATTCATCCAATATGATAATTTTTATTGTTTAGTAAAATTAGGATGTATTTAATTATTAGAAATTAAATTGTTATAGACTTAAAATTATATAATATTATAATGCAATTTAATTGCAAAAAAGAAAAAAAATATCAAATTCAAACTTTAATAAGAATAATTAATATTAATTAAATATCAATTACATTTTAAGCATATAATAATATTAATTAAACATCAATTAACTAATTAAAATTCAAATATATTTTAATCAAATATTAATTATAAAAATCATTATACAAGGGGATGCTTTCTCAACATCTTTTTCCTTTCATCTTCTTTCCAGCAACTTTCCTTCATTTTCTTCCCAACCTTCTTTCATTTTATATAATTTAACAATTTTTTTAAAAGGTGAAATGATGCGACTACATCAAATTTGATACGGTGCTGTGTTAAAAGTCATTTTTGAACCCAATTTGGTGTTGAGTTGGAGAATGACCTCATTTACATTATTTTTATATTTTCTAATTTTTACATCAATTTAGCATTAGATTGGAGAATATTCTCATTTACACCATCTTTATATTTTCTAATTTTTACACCAATTTTCGTGTTGAGTTGTAGATACTCTTAGCTATATCTAAACTAATTTGTAAAATATGATATCCAACATCCCCAATCCAATTGTATAAAATAGTCCCTATTGAAGGCAAAAATCTTAGGTTGATCAAAATAACATATATACAAATATAAATTGGAAATACAAAGAGGAAGGTTATATATATAGAGAGAGAGAGAGAGAAATTTTTGAGAAAGGAATAAGAGGGAGCAAGAAATGTGTAATATATTTGAGAAGAAAATGAATAATTGAGAAAAATGGAGGTGAGTTAATTAATTGATATCACTTGGCAGCATCAAGTGCGACGGATGCTAAGGATATTGGAGAATGTTTTATTCAAGAAAAAAAAAATTCTAAATACCACAAAAAAATTAAAGAATAGGAAGAATTCTATAATATTGAGTAATCAGAATCCTATTTCAGAGAAAAAAAGTTACTAAACCTGAATTTAAAATAAAAATCTCATTTCAAATCTAAAATTTAGTATACTAAATATATCCTAAGAGAAAGTTTGACGTAATTCTTGAAGAAATGCATACATTCTAACAAAATGGTACTTCTTATAAAAAATTAAAGAAAATAATTTTTAAAGATATTTATATTCAATATAAATTAACAGTAAGTTCTCATATTTTTTAGGTATGAAAATTCAAAATAATTATATAATGCAATTTCAATCTCTTCCCTGAAATGAAAGAATTATGATCAATTTATATATGCATTCTTTTTCTTGCATTTTTCTAGAATTCTAATGTGAATAGAATTTTTATACAATACTAACAGAATTTACTAACAAATTAAAGATGGATGTAAAATGAGAAAAAAAAAAATCAAACAAAGTTTATACAAAATTGAGCAAAGTGACAAAAGATAATTCAGTAATAATTTAGATATAATTTAATAATAAATAGATATGCATAAATTAATATTATCTAATTCTTTATTATTTTTTCATTGATGACATAATTTATCAGTAGATAGTTGCATTTAAAAACTTCTTAACCTTTTGTTCATTTCTATTCATATAAAAAATATTAATTTTTATAATTATGAAGTGAAAAATAATGTCCATTATATTATTAATTTAATTAATAAATGAATATATGCATAAGTGATTTCTCATATTTCATCCATTCAACAAATTATTAAAACTGAGACTAAATTGACGAGAATGAGATAATATATATATATCAGTGACCACGATTAGGTTAAAGTTAAAATTTTCACTTAACAATAAAAGTTAAAGATAACACAATTTAATAATAACTATACTATTTAATTCATTGGCATCCTAACACAAGAGCCTAGATTATGATTAAAATAAATTACAAAACAAATGTTCATTCTATACGATCTATATTAAAACAAATGAATTTTATGCATCTATATTTATATTAGATATATTCTAAAAAACTGATGAATCAAATTATATTAAGAGATTAATTTCAATTATATTATATATTTATATTTTCCTTTTTTAAATACCTAATACTTCAATTATAAAAAAATATTTAATAAAAAATAAATAAATTTACTTCTCTCATCTAGGGATGACAATTTGGACCCGTCTCGCGGTACCCCACCTCGATCTCGTTCTGAATGGGACGGTTTTTTTAATAAAATATTTTTTCCATCCCAATCACGAATTTTTTTTGTGACGAGGACAGAGCAGAGATAATATATATATCTTCCGTTCCGATCTCCGTCCCAACAATATATTTATATATTTTTATTATGTATATATATAATAATTATTTATATTTTAATATAATTAACATTTTTAAAAATAATAAAATAAAACTATAACACTTATTTTAAGTAAAAAAATTATTTAAAAAATTATATAATTAACTAATTAATTAAAAATAAAAAAATAATTTTAACATTAAATTAAAATAAATTTTTTAATAAAAACCGGAGAACGGAGTGGAGTCGGTGACAAAAAAATTTTCTCGATGGGGGTATGGGGCGGGATGTCAGGGTCGGAGACAAAAAAACTATATTTTGAATCTGTCCCGTCATCATTTCTACTCTCGCCCTCACGTGAAATGCAAAAATATAATTAGAATATCAACCAAATCACCAATATATTAAAAAAGACACACTATATATATATATATATATATATATATATATATATATATATATATATAGTCAAAAACCTAAAATCTAATTACATTAAAAAAATCGCTTCTCACAAAAACAAAGGCCCACCATAAAATCTCACTTAATGACTCTGCGTATAAAACAAGTACTGCCTGAATGCATTATAGGTTGGGATGAGCATATGAGAACCTTCCTGTTGCCTTCAAGGTCTTGGTAAATATCTCCATGAAGACAATTGCTCTGAAATCTTGTGGGTCAAAAGCTTAATGGGTAAGCTTTACATATGAAAAATTATCTCATGTGATGAGGTCCAATAAAGACAAATTCAAGTCACTCAATAATTACGAACTTAATAACATTTTGAAATCCACTTTATTTTAAACAAGGGAAAATTAAGTTTGACCTGTTATAAAATTATACGAATTGTCTCTGATTTTATTATATTTTACTAATATATTATTCTGTTGAATTTTATATCAGAAAAATGTTAAATTGTGGTGAAATGATAAAAAAAAATATTATTATTTAACATTTAAAGTTTGATATATTGAACTAATATTTCAATAAGTTTGATTTATTGTACTAATACTCCATAAATATGATATATTATATTAGTACTTTATGAGTAAAAGAAAATATTATTTCTGACTAATAATAAATAACTTAAAATTTAACATAATGATTACATAGTCAAACAGAAATAAAATAGAATGAGTTAATTGTATAAATTTTGAACATAAAAAATTATTAGTAAAATATATCAAATTTCAGAGATAAATAGTAATTTTTCCTTTAGATAATTATATAAAGCTCCCAAAATAATATATTTTAAAAGGAACTAAAGAAGATAAGAGATTGACCAAACCCTTTATAATGGCCTAGGTTTTTTCTCTTTTCTTAAACCATGCATGCTTACTCATGTGGCAAGGTCCAATAATGATAAATTAAAGTCACTCAACTTAATAACATTTGTAAATTGCGTTGAAATGCACTCTACTTTGAATGCTTACAAATGTTATGTCTGGTCTGCTATTCCTGATTTATTTTAATAGTATCCTGAAATTTTCTTCCTATTAAAATGAGAAAAAAAGACATATTTCTTATTAAAGAATTAATATGCCTGATTCTTTCATTTGCTTCTCCTATCAACTATCACTTGTTGCTTGGTTTCAATGCCACCTTCGTTGGCCTGACAAGTGACAATCAATAGCCAAAATAAAACTAATCTCCAACCTTGATTTAATTATTCTATTAAATTTTAAGAAATTTATCATTAATCCAAAAATATATTCATTTTTACTCAAATGTATTAGTATAATATGTCAAATTTCAGGAATATATTTGTATAATAAATCAAATTTATAGAAATATACTAGTACAATATGTCAAATTTCATAGGATAAATAATAATTTTTTCTTTGTCATTTTACCACAATATAATATTTTTTTAACAAAAAATTTAACAGATAAACATATTAATAGAATAGGATAAAATAGATTGAACAAATCATATATATTTTTTTTTAATTTTAAAGGATACTTCTATAATATATCAAATTTTAGGAGATATAATTCCCTAAATTCTATATATGGAACGGAAAATTCTAACTCAAAAAGGACTTAATTTTAGATTATTTATCAAACAAAAATTCAATTCGGTTGGGTTGGGTTGTTTCTTCAGCCTAAAAGCTACCAATTACATTCATTTTTAATCCCTCTGTATTTCAATGTCTTCTCAAACCTTCCATGATAGTTGACATCACCATACACATATATCTTCATTGCAAAAATGGACACAATGAATTTACAGAACTATTTATATTTATTTATTTTTTAATTTTCAAAGCTACCACGATACTTATATCACCCTACACATGTATATATTACTTTATTCTAAGAAGAGAAATGCTAAGAATATTTTAAATTTTTTAACATTACCAATATTTACTTCCTAATTAGTTAGTGGAACAAATAAATTTTTCAAATTTTTGTTCTCTTTCTTTTAGTACATATCAATGCATTGGAAAATACTAAAAATATAAAGTATCGTTAGCATTTTTCTAAAAGACATAATGAATTTTTGGAACTTCTTGTATTTGTTCTTTTGATTGAGAGTACTTTGTTTTAGTTTCAATATTTATCAAGTATCAAAAATTATAAATTCTTATAATTTTTTATATATTAGTAATATAAAATTTTAACATTTTCTTTTTAGGTTAATTAATCCGTAATTATAAATTTTTATCACTTTTTATATACTATCGATTTAGGATTCTATCTTAAATACTCTCTTTCAAGTGGAGTTATTTTAATCGGCCATTTCTCAACTTTTCACTTATATACATGAATATATTTTACTTTTAATTTGCAACATAAAATTACCCCAATTTTTATTGATGTAACAAAAAAAATTCATCTAACACGGTTAAAATCTGAAAACTAATTAACTATGTAGGATTCTCTCTCAAATATTCTCCTTCAAGAGGTGTAAATTTCATTCTTCGTCCCCATCTTGTCCCTTGTATACATTAATATGTCTCATCATTTCCCATTTTTTATTGATGTAACAAAAAAGTTTCCTTAACGTACTATGTTAAGTTCTACAAGTTTTGTTGATTGCACGCCATCATGACAATTTTTCTTTTTAATATTATTAATATTATTATTCTGTTTGATAATAATAAATGTATTAGAATTGTTTTCAGAATTATAGAACTATGAGTTCAACCTTTAAAATGAATAATGAATGCAACGGATTCAAAGTTATTCATGAGTTATTTAAACTCGATAGACTTTTAGAATATCTACTCCATCTCTATTTTAATACCCAAAAGTACTGTTCTTATATAATATCTCAATTTTAGATTAAGGATTTTTTTTAAAATATTATTGCGTAATCCTTAATCATACTTTTTAAATTTTACTGGTTATTAATTATATATTTAAAAATGATTTTTTCATACTAATAATAAATAATGTTATATATTGATTTTTATGATGTAACATTATTGTATTTGTAGCATAGAGTGAAACAAAAACAAAAAATCAACTTTCGGAGAAAATTTATCTTAACTAAATCTATAAACAGTCAAAGAGAAAATATCATATTAACACTTATCATATTTCTAAGATTTTAATTTGTCGAATTATAGTATTTTATGATTCTATTTGATCACAAAAAAAAAAAAAAACTTACAGCATGTGAGCTCTCAGCTCCATTTTGTCATTTTAGTAAAAAAGGTAGAGGTTTTATAACCAAATAACATTAAAATAATATTTGATTGAAAAAAAAAAGAAAAAAAAAAAGAGAACATGGAAATTACTGTTCCAGTTGGTTAAAAATTATCGGAGTCTCTTAAATAATACAGATTTTAATATTGAATATCTTAAAGCCTTTCAACTGCAAGTTTAAGTAACCACTCTTCAAAATTTTATATTATTTTTTTTTTCTTTTCGAACAAGAAAATTTTTTCAAAAAAACTTAAATTGATCTCATTTGCTACTTTAACAAAGAAAAAAAATATTTTTTTGTTCTTGAATTTATGAGTTATTTAATTAAATTTTTAATTGAAAATTGATTCAATTGTCTCTTTTAATTATTAATTTTATTCACCTGACTTATTTAATGATTAAATTTAAAAATAATTTAGTTTCTATTGTGAAATATAGCATCGGATATTAATGATGAAAATGGAATAAATTTTCAGCTAAGAGATTTAATTGTAAAAAATCTGCAAAATTCAGACACCAAAATATGTTTTTTTTCTTTAATTAATATTTAAATGATTTTTTTTGGTGCGAAACTATATGTGTCAACGGGTTGAAATTAATCATATTCATACCGAATATGATTCCAGAAGACGGCAAAACATTTCATTAAAAAGTTCTAAAATATCTGCATACCTCTAACTCGAATTTGAAACTTCTAATTAAGTTGAAAGAATTCCATATTAACATATCAAATGGATGAGCCATGTGGCAAGCCTCATGGCGCTGCACCTTATTTTTCTCCATTTATACCGATGAATCCAGGTCTAAGAAAAGGAATGGGAGGTAACTGCGAATATGGTGGTACTGTTTCACAGTTTCAGTGCTGCCCAATCTCCAACTCGGACCTTCATCACCGGCACAGCTACCGCAACAAATTTGCCTACATCCAAATCTATAACTGCCTAATTTCGTTCCTTCACATCCATTCATGGGACTTGCAACTTCCCCTATGCCACCATTTGCTACTCACTCATCAACAGATACCCAGGCTATTTCTGGTAATTAAGCGAAATACTTATTTAAAATGGATTTATGTAAATAATTATAGATCAAACTAATCACAATCTGACAAGGGTATGCAAAATGCAGGACCAACTCATGAGTCAAAATACAATTATTATCTTCAAGAACAAAATGTTCTGCTTAATATTTTTAGTTTAATTTGTATGTGTCTTAATTCTGCCCTTTATGGCTCAAATTAATGTAGATGACTAATTTTAATTTACGTATTTTATGTTACATGAATGCGGCATCAATTCCCCCTTGAACTTTGGTGGTAAAATTTGTATTTGCTTTCAGCGAGGAATTCACTCCTCAATTTGCTTCTGAGTCAAACTAAATAACATACATGCTCAAATTTGCACCAAGTTTTCTCATGTTAAGGCCCTTCATCAACCTGCAAATATTATTACTCTAAACAAGCAATAAAGCAAATTACACAATGCTTAACTCATTAATTGCTGGTGATAATTTAAAAGTTGAAGGAGAAAGAAGAAGAAATGAATTAAAAAAGAATGATATGAAGGGATTATCAATAGAAAGATGGGGCTATCCCACACGGGTATTATAAATAGAAAATGAAACCATTTAAACAAGAACGCAACTCCATATACAAAACAAGGATGGAATTTGGACCAATCACTCTCCAAGCCAAGATATATAAAAAAATTTGTTTAATTCGATTTAAAAATTGATTTTGCTATTCTGAATTTCTGATCAAATAGCAAAGAGAACTAATATAATTGTACACTTGAATCCATCCAAAATAAGATACTAATTTTTTTTAAGAAATAAACTTTTTTTATTGAATAATAAAATAATTATTCATCTGAATCAATCCAAGATATGACAACAATCTTTCCAAAAATTCAAGTAAACCAAATTGAAATACAAGTTCAGTTCAATTTGATAGTTGTTCTGTTCTGTTCCTTCAATGTTTGCACACCCTACAAGTGATATGCCATAATAACAGTATTAATGGTCCAAATGGTAAAAAACATGCAGCTATTCCATCAAATTTTGAGCTCTTTCACATTGGAAGAAACCCAAAACCCAATACACATAGATCATCCAATTCAAGGGAGCATTATCGAGATATCCTACTTGCTATAAGATTTAAGTATTCTTTATAATTTGAACATTTTTTTAGTAAAATTTTAGAATGGGTTAGATTAAATACTCATTTATTCAATATGGTATCAAGACCGCTAGTTTTGCAGTATTAAGCTATTCAAATATTCAGTCGTTTAAAATTCATGCTCTAAATTTTTCGCATATATTCAGTCACAATGTCCCATATTAGCATATTATAGGATTTAAGTACTTTGAGTTAACTTTTATAATGAATTAGATTTAATATCATTTATTCAATAACATACACATCACTGTAGGATAAATTATATTAATGATATTCCAATTTTTTAGTGTATAACAATATTGTACCTCAATTTTAATTTATAACATAAAATTTATTTTATTTTTAATTTTATAATACAAAACTACTTAAATCAATTTCCATTAAATGAGGTAACGAAAAAATGACGTGGCATATCCACGTCATAAAAAAAATTCAAAATGGATTCCATATAAGAAAATTCAAATTGAAAAAAAAAAACAACTCAGTGACTCGCTGAATTTTTAGTGTCGCATTTGACCCCAACCCAATTGCAAACATTCTCAGCATCTTCATTCCAGGATGGGAGTTTATAATCTGGGTTTTGAAGACCAGCCTTGAAGACTATCAACCCAAGAACATCATCATTGAATGTTTGAACGGACTATACAAAAACATAGGCCAAAAGAACTAAAATACAGAGCTTGAACAACATTGTTGATTTCATATTCAAATTTACAACAAATGGGCATTTCAAATTTTCCATTAGGAAAAGTAGGAAAACTTTTTACGGGCAGTCCCCGAGATTAACCAATGATGGATTGCATCAGAAAAATAGGAAAAAAAAATTTATAGATTCTTCTCTCCTCCTATTGTCTCGGTGTCTCTAGACCAAATCCATAAACAACAAAAAAAACACCAAAAATTCCATTAAACATATATGAAACAAAATAACCATGAACAAAGTTGAAAAATTACATACAAAATTGCAATCTTTTGAATAAAAAAAAAATTATGGTACCGATTCACCTCCCATAAAGGCCAAACATATCCCCAGCAAACACTTGTGCATGAATAGGATCTGGATTTTTTTTTTTAAATTTATAATAGGATTTATTATGGAATTAGAAAGTAAGTAAAGGAGAAGAAAGATGCAGAGGAGGGTACAATTTTTCCTGATCTGAAGACAAAGAAGAGAGATTTTTTATACATGACCCTAATCATGGAAAGAAGGGGAATAGATGATTACGAACCCCGCATGAGCGCTTTTTGTTTCCTCTGTTTCTCCAATCAAAAGAGCCACAGACGTCAAACCAAGGGCTCTTTCAAAAGCAAAATCCAATCATTGAATTCTTCAAAAATTTGTTCCTAACACAGTTTCGCCACACTATCTAGTCTTTCAAAATCACTAGGATTTCTTTAGGCTTTTGAAGCGATATCTGGCGGCGGATCTCTAACAACCGACCGAGAACAAAAGCAATGGGTCATGGTTGGGTCATCGGAATTGACATTGAGTGGAAGCAGACGCTGGTCAATCGATTTCATTTTTCATAAGCAGTGGACTTCAAATTAGTAACAGAGAATGAAACGACATTTGGTAGGTTAGTGGATGGCCGGTGTTTAATTTTTTTCCTTTTATAACTGTATGGTTAGTTAGAAATAGATGTAAAGCAAAGGAAAATGAGGATCGAGTCACTAATTTGCTGAGATTTTTTTTTTTCATTTTGAATTTACTTATATGGAGTCTATATGAAATTTTTTTTTTAATGCAAAGATGTCACATCATCGTTTTGTCTTATAAAATTAAAAATAAAAAAATTATCGACTATAAATTAAAGTTAATGTACCTCAATCATTGCAATACCACATTTGCTACTAACGATGGTAAAATTTAATTGCCTTAAAATTTTATTCGAACTGAAATTTTAATTTTATTTGATCCACTTTTTGGATTTGGTTACATTTTTGCATCCCCTACCAAGGACTCATCGACATATGCCCATGATATGATTGTAATTAATTCCAAATTATAAGTCATTATTTTATCGGGATTTGGCACAAATCTGTGATTTGATTGTGAGATTTCCCATTTTATCTCATTTTTTCATTTTTCCAAATACTCTTTTTTCTTACATTCTCTTGCCAAAAATATCTGTTAATTGACAATTTAACTCTTTTTCTCAAAGCTTCCTTTCTTTCCCCACCCTCTCTCTCTAAAACTGAAATTTTAGTTTTCCACTATTCTTTCTCGCTCTGAAAATCTTGAATTATAACTCTGAGAGAAGTCATCTCCTCAGCGGCAGCATCCATCTGGTGGAGCAGTCGCTTCTCCACGGCTTGATAAGAAAGAGGATAAAGGTACCTGAGTGTTGTCTTAAGGAGTGGGTGATTTCTTGGCTCTGCCTCGGTGAGAGAGAAAGGAGAGAGAGGATTAGTGAATCGTATGGTAGAATAGGAAGCACAGACGAGCAGGTGACCTTTCTCATTAGAGAAGAAGAATAGAATACCTTAATTTGAATCAGTTCCAATTTCTTGTTCTCGCCCCCTTTACTTACCTCCCGTTGGTAGGCACCGAAATCTTTGGAAAGTTTTGGTGCGATCCATGTAGATTCCACCACATATAAAATAAATTAAAAATTGTGGTAATTTAATTTTAAATTGAATTTTTTCAGCTAATATTTTTTACTTTTTTGATATATATTCATACTGAATATTTTTCCTATAAATAGACAGATATCTTTTCATTTGAATTAAAACAATTTCAATTCCTTTGAGAGAATTTGAGAGAGAGTTAGATTTTTGGAATTTTTCCAAAAATTAGGGAGTGATAAAAATAGTGAGAAAAATATTTTGGGATGTTTTTGGAAAATACTTGTGTGCTACTATTTTTGGGTTTATCTCAAAGTTATTATATTACGTTTTGCTTGTGTCTAGGGAATGCCCTCTTTTTGTACCTATTAATTTTTATTAGTGGAAGAAAAATATTCGGAGTGTTGTTCGTGGACGTAACTCAAATTAAAAGGTGAGCCACGTTAAATTGTCGGTGTTATTTTTTGCTGATTATTTTATTTCACATTTATTTATGTTATTTTACCCGCTGTGCCCAAACAAATGGTATTAGAGCCAACGTGTCAGTCTTATAAAATTCTTAGTATGCTCTGTGGTTGTAATGTTAACTGATATTCCACATCAGAAAAAATTTTATTAGTTTACTGTCAGCTAAAGAGTCTCATTTTGTTTTAAAATGAAGACAAATGACACCAAGATGATCAGCTTAAATGACACAAATTACCACATATGGAGAAGCAAAATGAAGGATCTCCTATTTGTGATGAAAATGCATCTGCCGGTGTTTACTACAACTAAATCCGAAGGCAAGACAGATGAGGAGTGGGAGTTTGAGCACGAGCAGGTATGCGGTTACATCCGACAATTTGTCGAAGACAACGTGTACAACCACATCTGCAATGAGACTCATACTCGGACGCTATGGAACAAGTTTGAACAACTTTACGCGTCAAAGACAGGTAACAATAAATTGTTTTATTTGACAAAGTTGACGCAGTCGAAATACAAGGAAGGAACTTCCATAGCAGATCATCTGAATGAGATGCAAGGGATAATGAACCAGCTTTCCAGAATGAGCATAAAGCTGGATGATGAAGTATTTGGTCTGCTAGTATTGGGCTCTCTGCCAAAGTCATGGGAGACTTTGAAGATTTCAATAACCAACAATGCACCTAATGGTGTAGTCAATATGGAGTCTATAAAAAACAGTATCCTTAATGAAGAAATTGGAAGGAGATCACAAAACTCATATTCTTCATCACAATCAGATGTTCTAGTTACTAACTACAGAGAAAGAAGTCAGTCTAAACAACAAATGTCTAGAGGAAAGAGCAGAGGTAAATCAAACAAATATGACAATATTGAATGTCATTACTGCAAAAAGAAGGTTCATATCAAGAAATACTGCCGAAAGTTCAAAAAGGACCAGAAAGACAAGGAAGTAAAACGAGATGACAGCAGTGATGATGACATAACAAATATTATGAATGAGTTCAATATCGTTTGTGATGATACTATCAATTTCACATTTCATGAGACCAATTGGGTAATTGATAGTTGCGCTACTATTCATGCCACATCTCAGAAGAAATTCTTCTCATCCTATACAGCAGGAGATTTTGGCTCTGTAAATATGAGAAATGATAATCTGTCAAAAGTTGTTGGCAGATGAGATGTTTGTCTGGAGACTGTGAATGGTACCAGATTAGTCCTGAGAGATGTCAGACATATTCCAGATATTCATCTGAATTTGATCTTTGCAGGAAAACTCGATAATGCAGGTTTCTGCAGTACCTTCTCAAATAACCAATGGAAGCTTACCAAATGTTCCATGGTGGTGGCTAGAGGCACAAAGCATGCTACTTTGTATGTGATGCATGCAAAGCTCTCCAATGACACTGTGAGTGCTATAGAGAAAGACAATGATATTGAATTATAACACAGACGACTCGGCCACATGAGTGAGAAAGGGATGACTACCCTTGTCAAAAGTAAGATGTTGCCCGTAATGGATGAAGTGCATTTGGAGAAATGTGCTGACTGTTTAGCAGGAAAGCAAAACAGAGTTGCTTTCAAGAGTTCCCCTCCTTTTAGAATGAAAAATGTGTTAGATCTGATTCATTCAGATTTATATGGGTCAATGCCAAAGTCACTGGGTGGTGCTCAATACTTTGTGACTTTCATTGATGACCATTCAAGGAAGACATAAGTGTATACTTTAAAGACAAAAGATCAGGTGCTAAATGTCTTTAAAGAATTTCATACCTCAGTTGAGAGACAGACTGGAAAGAAGTTAAAATGCATATGGACAGACAACGATGGAGAATACATTAGACCGTTTGATACCTACTACAAAGAACATGGTATTCGACATCAGACAATACCTCCAAAAACATCGCAGTTGAATGGCCTGGCTGAGAGGATGAATAGAATTTTGATGGAGAGAGTCAGATGTTTGCTCTCACATGCAAAGTTACTTAAAACTTTTTGGGGTGAAGCTTTACTCACGACTGTGTATGTGTTAAATCTTTCACCTTGTATCCCTCAAAAGCTATATGTTTCAGAGAAAGCATGGTCAGGAAAGGATGTTTCCTATGATCATCTGCGGGTATTTGGTTGCAAAGCCTTTGTACATATTTCAAAAGATGAGAGGTCCAAGCTTGATGTCAAAACACGACAGTGTGTTTTTATTGGCTATGACAAATATCAGTTTGGCTACAGATTTTATGATTTAGTAGAGAAAAAAACTTGTCAGAAGCCGTGAAGCTATTTTCGTTGAGAATGAGACCATTGAAGATATTTTCAGGACAAATAAAGGTGTTCCTGATTCCAATGGTGACTCAACAGATTTAGAATTGATTCCTCCAATACCGTTGCCAATACAAGTTGGGGATGAATATCATGTTGATATGCCTGAAGAAAATAATGCTATCATCGATAATCCAGAAGATGATGTTGAAAATGATGATATTCATCATCAACCATCACCTGTGCACTCCCCAATTCCTGTGAGAAGGAGCAATAGAACAAGACAATCGTCTACGAGATATCTAAAAAATGAGTATGTGTTACTCAGTGATGGGGGAGAACCAGAAAACTTTAAAGAAGCAATGACTGATGAGCACAAACAGAAATGGATTGAAGCCATGCAAGATGAAATGAAATCCTTGCATGAGAACAATACTTTTGAACTGGTAAAACTGCCAAAAAGCAAGAGAGCTTTGAAAAATAAATGGGTGTTCAGAATCAAGCATGAAGAGAACAGTTTCCATCCGAGATTCAAAGCCAGATTAGTTGTCAAAAGATTCAGTCAAAGAAAAGGAATTGACTTTGATGAAATTTTCTCACTAGTTGTGAAAATGACATCCATTCGTACAGTGATGGAGTTAGCAACAAGTCTTAACCTGAAGGTTGAGCAAATGGATGTCAAAACTGTCTTCCTACATGGTGATTTGGAAGAGGAGATATACATGGAGCAACTAGAGGGTTTCAAACATAAGGGAAAAGAGGAATATATTTGCAAATTGAAGAAAAACCTCTATGGCTTGAAGCAGACACCGAGACAATGGTACAAGAAGTTTGAGTCTGTTATGGAGGAGCAAGGAAACCATAAGACTACTTCAGACCATTGTGTTTTTGTACAGAAATTCTCTGATGAAGATTTCATCATTCTTCTACTCTATGTGGATGACATGCTGATTGTTGGCCGGAATATTTCCAAAATTAACAACTTGAAAAAGCAGTTGAGTAAGTCTTTTGCTATGAAAGACTTGGGGCCAGCAAAGCAGATTCTTGGCATGAAGATTATCAGAGATAGGAATGCCAAGAAATTATGGTTGTCACAGGAGAAGTACATTGAGAAAGTACTTCAGAGATTTCAAATGGACCAAGCTAAAATGGTTAGTTGTCCTCTTGCTAATCACTTTAAGCTGAGTTCCAAACAGAGCCCTTCTACAGACGAAGAGAAGGATGAGATGGACAAGATTCCATATGCTTCAGTAGTTGGAAGTTTGATGTATGTCATGGTGTGCACATGATCTGATATCATTCATGCAGTTGGAGTAGTGAGCAGATTCCTTTCAAATCCTGGAAAGGAACATTGAACTGCAGTAAAGTGGATTTTCAGGTATTTTCGAGGTACTTCAAAAATATGTTTATGTTTTGGAGATACCAAACCTGTGCTGGTTGGATACACAGATGCAGATATGACTGGCGATGTTGACTACAGAAAGTCAACGTCAGGTTACCTGATCACTTTTGCAGGGGGAGTTGTGTCATGACAATCAAAGTTACAGAAGTGTGTTGCACTATCTACAACTGAAGCAGAGTTTATTGCAGCAACAGAAACATGTAAAGAGTTGTTGTGGATGAAGAAGTTCTTGAAAGAATTTGGATTGCAGCAAGACAGATATCAATTATTTTGTGATAGTCAGAGTGTTATCCATCTTGGAAAGAATGCATCATTTCACTCAAGATCAAAGTATATTGATGTGAGATATCACTGGATCAAAGATGTGATGGAGAAGAAGTTACTACAACTTGAGAAGATCCATACAGAGGAAAATGGATCAGACATGTTAACAAAAATTCTACCAAAATCATATTTTGAATACTGTCGATTAACTGCTGGAATGGTGAAGTCCCCACATTATCGGGAGGGGGAGATTTGTTGGTAGGCACCGAAATCTTTGAAAAAGTTTGGTGTGAGTCTCACCACATATAAAATAAAATAAAAAAAGTCAAAAATTGTGGTAATTCAATTTTAAATTGAATTTTTCCAGCCAATATTTTTGACTTTTTTGATATGTGTTCACACTGAATATTTTTCCTATAAATAGGCAGATATCCTTTCATTTGAATTACAACAATCTTAATTCATTTGAGAGAATTTGAGAGAGTTAGATTTTTGGAATTTTTCCAAAAATTAGAGAGTGACAAAAATAGTGAGAAAAATATTTTGGGGTGTTTTTGGGAAACACTTGTGTGCCACTATTTTTGGGTTTATCTCAAAGTTATTGTATTACCTCTAGTCTGTGTCTAGGGAAGACTCTCTCTTTGTACCCATTAATTTTTATTAGTGGAAGAAAATATTCGGAGTGTTGTCCGTGGACGTAACCCAAATTAAAAGGTGAACCACGTTAAATTGTCAGTATTATTTTTTGCTGATTATTTTATTTCACATTTATTTGTGTTATTTTACCCGCTGTGCCCAAACACCTCCCTCTAGCCTAATCCTCCACCATCCATTGTTCACATTACACGTGATCCGAATTTTTTTTAAATTTACTATGAAATAAAAAATTAATTAGTCCAATTTCAAAGTAAAAACAACATTTCCTTATTTCCTTTTTTTTTTAAAAAAATTATGAATTGTTTTTTAATTTCCATATATTAAAATTCTAAATTTTACACCCAATACAACTTAATTTAGTGTTACTATTGATAGAATGATAATGACTATCAGATCTTAAATTAAAACTTCTAAGAATAATTGTGGTATAAGAAAATAAAATTTATGAATAATAGATATAATAATAGTATTAAATTTTAACTAAAAAAACTATTTTATACAATTTTCCTTAACTAGAAAATATCTTGCACTTTGAATTTTATACAAAAAAAACTAGCAAGAAATTTTCTTTAATTTAGGCTCCGTTTTTTTTCAAAAAATAATTTATTTTTGAAAAATATTTTTCTATATATAGTTGCAACATTAAAAAATAAAAAAAAAAGTGAAGTAATACTTTTTTTTCTTTATATTTGATAAGTCTTAAAAATAACTTCTCATTTTTAAAATGAAATATGTTTTTCTCTTATTTTTGAAATATTTTCCATTGATTTTGAAAATATTTTCTTTTAACTCATTTTTCGGAAATAAACTAAATATTGAAAAATAAGTTCAGGAAAAATAATTTCTGAAAACAAACAGAGACTTAGTACAAAAAATTTATAGATCGAGAAGAAATTAGCATTCACTAAGACTAAAATGCTCAATCAGAGAGGAACTTAATGCTCTCTTATAAGCTCAAAACTTAAATTCAATTCCATACACATGCAATGAAAGTAATTTGGGCTTATTTTATAGCTTATAATTTGGAGTCAGTGCTTTTTGTTAGTCTGGTACTATGTGCTAGTACTGTTTTTGATGGAATGAATGGTATCCCACATCTTGAGCAAAAATACTCTGAATTATATATAATGTATATGTTTATTAAACATATGAATCAATTATGATAAAAGAAAAAAAAGTATATGTGAGGTATATGTAATGTATACATTTAGTATAAGGCACATGTTTAATATAAAAATATGGTAAAAGATTTTGTATACAGTAAAATATGTAAATATAAAATATATGTGTGAAGTATATATAATGTATATGTTTATTAAATATACAAAATAATTATTATAAAAAATAAAAGTATATGTAAGGTATATATAAGATATACATTATGTGAGATACATATTTAGTAAATGTGAAGTAAGATTTTTATCAATATATTTAGAAGTTTCAAATTTCATTAAGTCGTGGATAAATCAGTACCCTTTCTTTTGAACCTTTTAATGAACCATGTACATTTGAAGTTACAAATATTTATCATTATGAGCATAGTTTCGTAATTATATATATTAATAATCTCAACTCAACTAAAACATTAAATATTTATTTTAGTAGGCTTTTTAGGAATTTATATATGTAGATTTTGAAATTTAATCAACAAATAAGAACATTAATAATCGACTTGAAAATTTGGATTTATAATTGACGAAATATACGTGTAAAAAAGAATGTCAGAATCTTATACTTGACCACCATCACCCCTCAACTTCAGAAATTCAAGCCTTCACATAATCACATTTGCAAGCTAGCTTCTTCTTTCTTCTTCTTTTGAACAAACACAGCATCAACGAATTAATACCTAGTTTGTCGACAAACATTATATATATATATATATATATATATATATATATATATATATGATTGTTGTGGTGGTAGACTGAATCTAACTAAGAATTTCTCTATGAATATATATAATTATTACATTGTTATATACTTCAAAACTGCAGGATGAGAGAAGGGCTCAAATGCAAAGAGAATCAATTAGATTTCTTGATGCGTTATCGCAATTTTATTTTAAAACAATTTTTAATTGCTTAACACAAATCAAATATATAGAAGGAGATATAAAGATTGAATTACTAATACTATCTGAGATCCCCCAAACAAAATCTACAATTAATTTCCTGGTGGATTGAAAATTCCAAATTTCAGGCATGCTTTTTCTGCTTTGTTGGTCTTCTGGGAATCTTATCAAGAACTTTAGAATTAAATTTGTCAAATAAGTTCTTCATGTCTTTGCTGCTTTGTCCAGCAAAATGATCCACTTGATCTTCATATCGTTCATACAGAGCTGGCAGAGTTCCCGCGCAGAGATACACTTCATCCACCAAAAAAATCACAAATCAAATTTCAGTTGAAACAGATAAGAATCAAAAAAGAAATTAAGGTTCTTAATTTCTTACCAATGTATAAAAGAGTCAAAGTGTCGCAAAGAGACCCAAAAGATGACAATATCCACAGACATATTATTGTCTGGAAAAGAAGTGTTTATTAATTAGGAATAAAATTCTGCTAGGAGAATTTGGAGAACGGTTGAAATTGAATTATACAGGAAAAAAATTAATTTGCATACCACAAAGAAACCAATTAAATCATTCCCACTTGATATTTCGTATAGTTTTGATAGTACCCAGTTGATTTTCTCCACAAAGAATCTCAATGTGGATTGTGGAAACTGTATGTCATCAACTGTTGGAGGATCCCTGAAAGGAAATTAATTAAATATAGATATGATATTAGTCCTTAATTTGTTAGATCAAAGTGACAAATCTATATTTTTTTTTCATTAAAATTAATTTTATACAGATTTCACATAATTAGTGGAATTTATTTAACATTTTTAAAATTAAAAAAAAAAAGATGAAAAAAATGAGTAGGTGTAAAAAAAACAAACATATTTAATTTTTTAAATTAAAATTTAAAAGAAATTTACAAATAAATTCATTTGATATTTTTATTAAATTCATTATTAGCACTGAATATAGCCTAATTAATTAATTACCTTTTGAAGAGTACTGCGCTATTAGACCATATAAAGAGGATGGCCATGAAAAACATGAGTATATGACAAAGAAGAGTAACAAAATGATACTCCACAACTTCAAAAAGTAACCATATAACAGTGAAACCAATCAAGATTCCTGCTGATAAATACTTGTTCTTCCACAGCAATACATCAGCAACTGTATATATATATATAGTCAAGAACCCA